>CM053769.1:635330510-635358826 GCA_028658325.1 Potorous gilbertii
AGAGAAGATGGGGTAAGGGAAGGAAGGGATGATAGAAGAGAGGGCAGTTTGGTGATATGAGTAATTAGAATGTCCAGTGTATTGGGGAGGGGGGAGGGCTCAAATGGGGAGAAAATTTTGTAACCCAAAATCTTGTGAAAATGAATGTAAAAAGTTAAATAAATTTATTTAAATTTAAAAAAAATAAAAAAATAAAAAAAATATTTATATCAGCTCTTTTAGTTGTGACAAATAGTGGGAAACTGAGAAAATGTCCTTCAAATGAGCAACATCTAGACAATTTTTTCTACGTGATTGTGAAGGAATTCTATCTTCTTTTTTGTGTATTTATATAGTATTTGTTTTTGCCCCGTTACATATAGAAACCATTTTGTAACATTTGTTTTTCAAGTTACTTCTTCCCTTCTCAGTACATGTCATTGAGAAGGCAAGCAATTCCATATAAATTATGTGTGCGTAATCATGCAATATATATCCATAATAGTTATTGTTAAATATTGTTAAAGTAAATATAGACAAATATCAATTATTTATAAATAAATGTATTTTTAATAAATGTCTTTAAATGTAGAAAAAACTCAAGAAACAAAATTTTAAAAAAGTATACTTCAATTTGTATTCAAATAACATTAATTCTTTCTCTATGGATGGACAGGATTTTTTCCTGAAGTCCTTCAGAGTTGTCACGGATCATTCTATTGCTCAGAATAGCCAAATCATTCACAACTGAGAATCTTAGTATATTGCTGATACTTTGTGCTCAGTATATTTCATTTTGTATCAATCCAGTGCAAGTCTTTCCACATTTTCTGAGAAAGTCCTGTTCATCATTTCTGGTAGTACAAGAGTATTCAATCATAATTGCATACCACAGCTTGGTACAACAGACCCTTCCTGACGACCTTCTAAGTTGTTCCTGGTTTCTGAGGGCAAAGAAGTCTGGTAACTACCAGAGTTGCCAGGTATTCAGCCTTTTTGAGTTCTGCTCTTGTCTTTTTGGGCATTTTCTGGGCTAACATTTCCTGTGTCATATTGTGATAGTCTCTCACCCTGTTACAACAGACTTTTCCTGATGACCTTGTAAAGATGTCTCGGGCTGGAAATTTATTTCACTTGATCTTTTTATGGGTTCTGATACTCTACAGTGCCTTTAGAGTCAATTTAAAATGGTATTTACTTTAAGTAATGATGATTATGATGCTCTCAGAAAGACCTGGAAAGACTTGTATGAACTAATGTAAAGTCAAATGAGCAGAACCGGCAGAACACCATACACAGTTAACATCAATATTGTATGTCGATCTGTTCCAAATGGCTTGACTATTCTCAGCAATATAACGTTCCAAGACAATTAAATGGAAGCTACGATGAAAGATGCTGTCCATCTTCAGAAAAAGGACTTTTAGGATCTGAATGTAGATCTAAGATTATTTTCCTTTATTTTTCTTGGGATTTTTGGGTTTATTTTTTTTTTCACAGAATTATTTACATAGAAATATATTTTGCTTCACGCCTGTATGACCTATGTCAAATTTCTTGACTTATCAATGGGTGGAGAGGGAGATATATAATTAGGAATCCAAAATTTTGGATAAATTGTTATATAATTTTTTTATATAATATTTTTGTAATATATTTTTTATTTTTTTATAACTAGGAAAATGAAAATCTGAATGAGATATTTTTTAAATAAAGAAAAATAATGGTAAAAAGTAATTGGTTCATATTTAGATTTCTTGATATCTTTCTTTTTAGCCTCTTATAGTATAATTTCTGGATTCACTTTTCCAACTACTCTCATCATTTGCAAGTTGGGTCAACAGGGGTGACTTACCGTTTCTCCTCTCAGGTTCTAAGGTAAACATAAGACCTTGGGTGTTTTCCTGCACATTCACTCAAATGTCAATAATCTTAAACTGCCTGTTGATTATATAGCTAATTAAAATATGTAACCAACTACAGTTTTTACTTAGTTTTAACTTAGGAGTATTAATTAAGCTGATACAGAAATCACAACTGATTAAAAACATTGTCCTCCATGCTGCCAAAGTTTAGGTTGTAGACTCTTGGACCTCTTCTTCCACAAATCTATGCAAATCACAAATGGATATGGAATTAATCTTGGAGCGTATATGTAGTCAAAGAGTAACTCATGGTTCATGGATATTGGAAGTTTTGTGTTGTTTGATTTTTTGTTTTCCTGCCATCATGAAATATCCCTTGAGTGGAATAGGTCTACTGGAATCTTAGATTTAAAACCCGTGTAGAGTAATGAAATTGTGTTTTTGAATCTTTTTCCCATTGTCTATCTAGTTTACCCAGCCTCAGGTCCTCAGCTGTATGGCCTATTTGTTATTTTATCCAGTGACTCAAAGTTCCTTATTCTTTCCACCTGGATGAACTAGATTTTTCACATCTAGCTTACACATTAAGATGACTTATTGATACTACAAATATAAATGGATTCATCAGGCATGAAGTATCATGTTGATTTTAATAAATTGGATTTGGAGTGTAGAACATTGTTCTTACCCTTATAATTAAAAAATCTTTTTAAAAGTGTTTTTAGGTCAAAATGTTCTAGAGACTCACAACTGATAGCAGGTGGAGGAAAACGATATTTGAAGAGTTCTTGAGTATCCCAAAAAGGAAAAGGGAGGAATTATTAGAGAGAATAAATGAATAAAGCAGGAGGAAGCAAATATTTCAGTAAAGGTATGAGGAAACAATTCAGGGATACTTAATTTAGTGAGCAAATTTAAATGACAAGACATTTCTAAAACTATAATTTGGATTTTAATCTTAGAATACCTATGAACTCACTTGATGTTCCCATTGCCACTAATTTCTAATTATAGAAATCACCCCCCACCAAAGACAGAATAATTGGGAGTGCTTATTGTCAATGTAAAACCTAGAATGAAACATGTGTAGACAGGTCTACATCTGTGCAGCATATTTGACAGAATAATACACAACTAACATTACACTTTGGGGAAAATTAAAATTAAGTATCAGTATTAAAAAAAAGAATTTTAATATATGCTAATTAGTAACTTTTGGTGAATACCTGCATGGCAACAAGGCCTTGGAAGAGTCAGTCTTACACCTTCTACTAATGAAGTTGTTTGCAGCAGAGTAATAGCCTTCTGAACAAAAATGCAATCCTCTTATCTTTTCACCACCTCTTCCTCTTTTTCTCCTCTTCCACATTCATTCTATTTCTCCTCCTCCTCTTCCTCTTTATGTTCTCCTTCCAAATTTTGTATTCTTCCTCCTATTCTTCCTCTTCCTTCCCCGATATTGCCTGCATATATACTCTACAAGCTTAGGTCTTTTCTCAACTCGTCCCTGTATCTTCCTCCATATATCAAACTTGTTGAAAAGTCGTTTTCTTTCTGCCTCCACAACATGTGTCTACTTGGTGATACAGTCACTTTTACTCTTTCCAGTTCTGATAGTCTTATTGATCTTTCTATCCACTATCACTCATCTTTCCATTCCATAATTTAGAGTTTCAAAATTGATTTTTCTATAACCAAAGCTTACAGAATTCCTTCCTCATTCAATACACATCACAGATTGACTATTATGTCAAGGAAGAAGTACGAAGTCTTTCTTGTAGTACTAGAAAACGGTGCCTAACAACTTTCCACGCTTATTACAAAACATGATACTCCAAATATAACAAGTGTAGCCAAATTGATTTTCCCCTTGTTCCTCATACATAGTACTATATTCCACCCCTTTGTGCATTTGCACTGTCTTTGCTCATGTCTGGAATACACTACTACCTCATCTCTCTCTTTCAGAATTACCATTTTCCTTCAGGATTCAATCAGAATGTCACCTTTTATATGAGACCTTTCCTTTTGTCTTCAAGTGTTAGTATCTTTCCAAAATTATGTTCTATCTATTTTGTATATTAGGAATATCCATCTATGTATCCACACATATATATATTATTCACATATATAGAGGGTTGTTATTATTATCATATTTGTACTTATATTCTCAGGACATTGCACAGTTTCAGGAAAACAGAATGCATTTATTGAGTGAATGATTGATAATCGAACAAATGAAAACTTTTCTGATCTCATCTTGAGTTGTTATGTGTAGTTAATTGCATTCTCTGTTTTGTAATGTATTTGTTCTTGGGAGATAAAATATGGGACCCAAGCTCTCTGTTTGCCACCACTACTTTGACGTCTTTCCTCATAGCTTCTTGTATCTCATTTCTTCATTAATACCACTTAATTCTCACCTGAAAGTCCTAGCCACTAGGGATCTCTGCTCATGAAAAAAGTATATTTAAAGCAATCTGAAAGAACAATAATATGAATCATCCTAATGCTCTAGACTTGCTTATAAACCATTGTGTAACACAAGAACCCTTATTGAATTTAAAGATATTCTGCATAAGATTTATCTGTAGTACAAGAAAGTGAGGCCTGAAGGAAGCAAGAGTATCATGATTATGTAGTATAACGGAATGCACGTTGGATGTGGAGTCAGAAAGTTCAAATTTTATCTCCTACACTATCTCCGTGGCCATGATCTATTCCCATGTACTTTTAGAAACTTAGTATCCTTTTGTGAAAAATGAGTAGAGTTTTCATCACCTCACTTCTAAAAGGGAATATTGCAATTCATACTGTGCAATTTTTAGTCTGGCAGTGAGAAAAACTCTTTGAGAACCTTAACATGTTGCATGAAGTCTAAGAAAATGTTTTTGTAAAAAATCATTCCTAAGGAGAAATGATGAAAGATGTGTGACTTAAAACAATGAATTATATTTATAGTTAGAGATACCTGAGTTACATGAGATAAGTACAATTTTCTCATTCTAAACATTTCCACATCACCTCAATATGGTAGTGATTGTTCAAGCTTCGTTACATGTGTTATATTTGATTTTGAATACTGAGTAGTAGATTATCAAGATTTCATCTAACCTAACAGTATCACAAACAAAGGCTGTGTGACTCAGTAAAAATTGTGTTCTGGTAGAGACTTATAAATTAGAATAGAAACATATTCTACTTATCTCATTTTGTTATGTGACTTTCATTGAGTCAAACAGCATTGAGAGTATCGACATTCAATAAAGAATAAGATAATCAGCCTAAGTGTTCTTTATATGAGAGTATAAGCCAATTCTACAATGTATTTTAATAAAGAAGATTATTTAAAGTATCTCGATAAATTCCAGTTCTTTCTTCTCCTACAAATTCTCATGGAAGGAAATGACTTTGATTTAGTAGCTTGCTTCTGTGGAGTTCAAAGAAAGTTCTTTTTTTTTTCATTTTTCCCAAACACTTAAAAGTTTTTTATTAATTCAGCTTAACAGAAAGTTCTTTACCACAGCAAAAGCGTCAAGTGATATGATGTAATTGAGATGACAAATACCAAAGAGATCAATTATCATCCAAAACATCTGACTTCAATCTAAAACAAATTCTTTATTACTGCATTCTTCTGCAAGTCTCTTGAGAACATGAATACCTTGGAATCATATAGATATAATCACTAAAGGATATTATACTGAGATAATTAACATTTTTGAAATCCACAATATCTATGTCGTATATATATATATATATATATATATATATATATATATATATATATATATTTTGTGCATGTATGCCTTCCTTGAACAGTCCTAATGTGTTTTTTAGAGACTGCTTTTGAAGTTGAACAATTAAACAAAGCTGCAAAGTCATCATAAATTTTAAGTCAGAATATAACAAAATACAGCCAATGTTGCTGTAAAAATTGATGAAAATGTACCCTAGACTAAATTAATTTAGTATTGTTGGAATTAGCTTCAGTGCTATTATAAGTTTCTAAGATGTAAGTAGAATCCTACCATGCAGCGAATTGTAGGTTTGATATGTGTTAGGTTTATTAAATACACACACATACACATGCACACACACACACACACAGACACACACACACGGAAAAAACACATAAAATTTCTTTGCCATTAAAAATCTTGACATCATTCACAGTTGTAATAATCATACATTTGAACGAAGGAAAAAAGCAAGCATAGAAAAGAAATCACTTATTGACGTATATTCATCTTTAATAAAAGATTTTGAGACTCCACCTCCTGGAAAATCACAATTTTAAAAAAACTGCTGGGAAAACTGGAAAACAGTATGGCAGACACTAAACATTGAACAACATTTTACCCTGTATACCAAGGTATGATCAAAATGGGCATATGATTTAGACATACAGGGTGATACTCTAAGCCATTTAAGAGAGTAAGGAATAGTTTACATGTAAGATCTATGGAGAACAGAAGAATGTATGATCCAACATGATACAGAGAATATTATGAAATGCAAAACTGAAAATTTTGATTACATTATATTAAAATGGATTTCAACATACAAACCCAATGTAAATAAGATGAGAATTGAAGTAGAAAATTGGGAAAGACTTTTTACAACCACTGTAAAGTCTCATTTCTAAAAATATAGAGAGAACTGAGTCAAATTTATAAGAATATAAATAATTTCTCCATTTCATAAATGGTCAAAGGAAATGAAGAGGAAGTTTTTAAGGGAAGGTATTAAAAGTATTTACAGTCATACAAAAAAAAATCCTCTAATCACTATTGATTACAGAAACGCAAATTGAAACAATGCTGAGGTACCACATCACACGTATTAGATTGGTTAACATGAAAAAAAAAGGAAAACAACAAAAGCTTCAGAATATCTGGAAAAATAGGAAAACTAATGCATTGTTGTTGGAGCTGTGAGCTGATCCAACCATTCTGAGGAGCAATTTGGAACTATTCCCATAAGGGCTATAAAACTGTGTATATGGTTTTACCCAGTAATACTACTTCTAAGTCTGTATCAGAAAGAGTTCATTAAGAGGGGGAAATAATCTACATGTAAAATATATTTATAGCAGCATTTTTTGTAGTGGCTAAGAACTGGAAACTGAAGAAGATGTCCTTCATTTGGGAAATGGCTGTACAAGTTGAGGTATATGAATAAAATAGAATACTATTATTGCTCCATAAGAAATGATGAGCAGACGAACTTCAGAACAAACTGGAAAGACTTATATGAACTGACACTGAATGAAGTGTGAAGAATCAGGAGAACATTATTCACAGTGACAGAAACAGGATGTAAGCACCAAACTTGATAAACTTAACACTTCTAAGCAATACAAGAATCTAAGAACATTCCAAAAGACTCATGATGGAAGGAAAAGGATTGTCCACATCCTGATAAAAAAGCAAAACAAAACAAAAATATGGATTATGAATGCAGGAAAAAACATAATATTTTCTCTTTTTTTCTTTGTTGTGGCTTTTTTTATTTCTTATTTCATAACATCAATGTGAAAATGTATTTAATAGAATTGTACATGTAGAGCTTCTATCTGACTGAATGTCATCTTGAAGAGGGAATAGGTGGGGGGAATTTAGAACTCAGAATCTTATAAAAGTGAATATTGAAAACTAAAACAATTATTTTTTTCAAAAGAAAAAAGCATGTAAACAATATAGTTGGAATACTATAAAACTTTGGAAAAGAAAACTATAAAGATAAAGCAATAATTTACAAGGGTCAGCACTGAATGACTTGGCTACTCTCACCAATATAATAATCCGTGATAATTCTAAAGGATTCATGATGAAAAAGTCTTTATCCACGTCTAGGATGGGGGATTGATCGAGTCTACATGTAGATTAAACCATACTATTTTTATATATATATTTTTGGCATGTGTTTTCTTTCACAGTGTGAAAAATATGCAAATATGTTTTGTATAACTGGAAAAACCTAAAAGATACGGGTGCTTACCACTTCTTTCTGATTCTTGAACGTCTGGAGAAATTCATATACAGACAGTGTGTGTGTGTGTGTGTGTGTGTGTGTGTGTTTGTGTTTGTGTAATGGGTCACTTTTCTCCAGCCTAATCTCTCACATCTCTTGGGAAAAAGAGTTATGTCCTTCACTTAGTGATGGATATTCTCACATGATGTCATACTCTTCATATCCCCGGAACTCTGAATTGCTGTAGATCAGCATGAAAACCTTATTCATCAACTCTTTACCACTCAATTTCTCATTTCTACTAGATTTCAACTAAATTCCACTTACTTATTTAATGTGCTCTCTCTAAAGTGTCTGTTTCATACAAAAGAAGCTAACTTTCATCCTATTTTCTTTCCTTTCTCATTCCCTCCATCTTCTAGCTTTTACTGAAACCTAGTCGTCCCCTAGTGACACACCCTCTCAAGGCAACCTTACCAATATTGGCTGCACTTTTAATCATTTGTTTCCGCTTACTGATTGAGGTGAGGGAGTTGGAAAACTCCTTATTCTCCATTGTCACTTCCCAGGTCTTCCCCTGCTTCCATTGCTCAGTAACTTTTTTTCCTTTAAGATTTGTGTTATTCATATTTACTACCCAATAAAAGCACAGTAAAAAACCTAAACTATTGTTCAGAAACTGCTAGGTATCTGTGTCCTTCCTCAATGAGTTTGATACCTGACTCACAATTTTTTTCTCTTTCCCAACTCCTGCTCACAACTAAGGAACTTCAAAATACGTATTAACTTTCCATTAGATACTCCAACTACTAAGACCCCCAGCCTACTTTAATCCCATGAGTTACTCTTCCATTCCACCTAAGCACACAGAAAAATATTCATATCCTGAATCATGCCATTACCCAGAAGTGTACACCTTCATGTTTAATAAATCTTAAATCCTTTTATCTGGGCATTATCTACTAGCTTTCTCCCTCCCATCCTCCCTTCTCCCCTCTGTAATATGGCAAACAATTTGACATATATTATGTATGTGGTATCATATAAAACATATTTCCATCTTAGTCATAATGTCAATAAAAGAAATAGAACCAAAAGGAAAAATAACAAAAATAAAATGAAGTAAAATTGTTTACTATTTCTTTTTACTTTCAGACTCCATCACTTCTTTTCCTGCATGTGGGTAGAATTTTCCAATATGAGTTCTGTGGACGTTTTGGATCATTATATAGCTGAAAAGAATTAAGTTATCCATAGCTGATAATTGTACAGCAATGATATTACTATGTACAATTGTTCTCTTGGTTCTGCTCACTTCACTTTGCATCATTTCAAGTAAACCTTTACAGGATTTTCCTTTTTTAATTTCCCATTTTTAACACAGTTCATATCACATAACACAATTCCAAATTTTCATCAGGTGATATTGCTCTTATGCATTTGCAATATAGACCACAAACGGATTTTTTTTAAACATTAACCAACTGAGACACAAATAATAACTGTGTATGCTAACTTCAAAATGCCTTGACCTAATTGTCTCCACACAATTGCTAAGAATTAAAGGACTTTAACTTTTGTTGTTGTTCTAAAGTCCTAAGACTAATAGCTTAATTTTAAACTTTACCTCGGATATTTCCCTATCAGCAGTCTATAATTTAATAGACCTGGTATTAAGCTTACAAACCTTTTGACTATAAGAAATTGCCACCATGTGTAGGGACATTGCAGGGAAACGATATCTTCCCAACCTCATATCAGTTCCAGGCAGGAGTGGATTGTCAACTTGCATTCAGTGAGACTTAGCATCTTCCAGGTATCAGGGGAGAAATTGAGTCAGGAAAATCTTACTTCAACCGAGGCTGAATAGCCGCTCTTCTGCCTTTCCCATGAGATCACATTTTCCAGTTCACATTAGCATCTTACGGGCTTATTGGCATCATAGATTGGAGGTTCAGACTGCCTTTGTTGCTATCTATACCTGGAGTCAGATTCAGAAGAAGAGTCACTTAATAATCCCATAGGGTCTTTTTTTTAGAAATTTATTTATTTAGCTTCTTACATTCATTTTCACAAGATTTTTGGTTCCACCCACTGCTTAGCTTTCTCGGGTCCATTCTGCTGGCCATGCTGCTCTGTGGGCTGTGAGTTTACCCCCGGATCTTCCAGTCCAACCTGAGCTCCGAATCCGTCACCATCTGTCTCCCACTGGATTCTGCACCTCCAAAATTTGGTTAGATTTTCCTTTCAGAGGTATCAGAAGTAGGTTTTTTTCCGAGAGCTTAGGTGAGTCTTTGCTCTCACTTGGCCATCTTGGCTCTGCCCCTACGTATTTCAAATAAAGACATATGTTTGGAATAGAATCATCTTTTTGTTTTGAAAAATGAGAAGAAATCTTGTCTAAATGCCTTTTCTATGGGGTCACTAATCATCCTTTTTATGTTAGCCTTTATATCCTCCACATAAGCAATCCAGGAATTGATGTCAAATTCACTTCTATGTTATTGTTAGGTACCATTCTCTTTCCTTTCAAGGAATTTCGAATAGCTTATCCAATTATCAATACTATTTGATATAAAGTCCTATCCTATTATTATAAAATATGTTCCAGAAACAAGGGCACCGTATTTTATGTAAACATTTGTTCACCATTAAACTAATCCATAGCTGTATATTCAGTGGGTACATAACAAATATACTTTAAATTAATTCAAAAGCACTACAATTCTACGATGGTCTACCAATATTTCTGTACCCCTACCCCAAGTAAAAAAAAAAACTATGAAAGGAATGTTTTATAATTAATTGCATCTTGCTCTACTCTAAGTTCCTTTTCTAACAGCAAGATCCATGAGGTATCTTGGCCAGGGAAAAATGTGTCAAAAGAGAATATATATATACGTATATATATACGTATATACGTATATATACGTATATATATATACATATATACGTATATATATACGTATATATACGTATATATGTATATATATACGTATATATACATATATATATATATATATATATATATATATATATATTAGATAGATAGATAGATAGATAGGAGTGGAAAAGGATAATTAAATAAAATTTCGCCTCCTTTTCCATTTTGTCTAATAATGTCCCTAGGTAGTTTCAGTGACACTGCCACAGTTTGAAACGTGGATGATGAATAATTGTTAGACATTCCCTAAGAATGGTTTCTATCAATAGATAATATTGACTGTGTTTCAGTTATATTTTGGATAGAAAGCAAGGGTTGTGGATGGTGCCAAGGGTGGTGTTAGAATTAGTGCTTGTAATTTTGACACTAAAAGAAAAGTAGGATTTACAACCAGTGAAATTCAATTGAAACAAGGGTTCCTTATATTTATGATTTACCATTACCAAATCATCAAATACCTAAATCAATTTCTGACCCACCTATTTAAATAAAATAAAAACCTAAAGGGAATATTTGTGAGTGTGAAATCTTGTAAAAGCAATCCGAGTAAAATGTTATCAAAATTTTCTTCATTTTTAAACCAACCATTGTTGCACTACTTCATTTCTCTAGGAACAAAATTGCACAGAGAAGTCTCTAGGAGTAAGAAGAATGTCATTCCAGAGCTTGAAAGTACAAGTAAAAATAGGCAAAAACCTGTCAGAAAGGAGTTGAAGTAAAAAAACAAAAAATTACAGATAAATTGCCTCAGGGCTTAGCTACAGAAATAGAAAGGAATGATTGAATCTCTACAGTATAGCTTTATATCCTGCTGGCACTCCATGTGGTTACACATCCCTGATTCACTGTAAATTTGACCCTATTTTACCTCTCAAATTAATGAATATGAATGTTTGAACACTTACAGGGAAAGACCACGATCTAGCAGAACAGGTTAGATCTCACTATCTCAATGAGCTAATACATTGGTTCAGTGTACTGGCAATGGATTCTTGAGTGTAATTGAAAACTAATGTGTAATGCACACAAAAATACATACAGAAATTCTTTTTTGGCTACTTTACTGAAAAATTATTTACTGAAAAAATTTTTCTGAATTGACTTTCTTGAAAAAAAATAGTAAAAAGAAATAATTAGGATGGGTGCATTGTTGGTCCCTTGCAGTAGTCTGCATGGGAAGGGTACAGGCCTTAACAGCCTCAATATTTTACATTCCTTTAGTACGACTCCAAATCGAGAGACTGATAAAACAAATTATACTGATTTCTGCTAGGCATAATAATAACAGCGAAGGATTTTTTCCCTTTTTCAGTGAAAAGAAAACATATCTCAGATACTCTGAGGCTCAGAGAGGAGGAAGTGAGATGTACTGAGTATTTTCTCATTTGTTTTAGGTTCATATTATCATCGATTTAGAGTTGATAAAGCCATCAAATTCAATGTCATCAATTTACAGATGAGGAGACAGGCTCAGAATGATACATTATAAGTATTATTATTATTGAAGCTCAGAAATAAGACTGCGCATAAATAATAAGATGCAAAACTCTGACTCAAACACACATCTACTCATTTTGTGCTCCAGCACTATTTCTACAAGGCTACACTCGCACAAACTAGGCACTCGATTGTTATTTGGGGGAATGGAAATAACAGCAAAGGGAGGAGGGAAAAAGAAGGAACAAAGGAATGAAAGAATGAAAGGAATGAGAGGGGAAGGGAAGGAAGAAGATGGGGAAAGGAAAAGAGAATGACAGAATAAACGTTCAAAGAAGGAAGGATAAAGGGAGGAGTAAAGGAAGGAACAAAGTAATAAGGAAGGAAGGGTGAAGAGAAAGGAGGGAGAGAAGAGAGGAGCATAGAAAGACATAGATGGGGTAAGAAAGATGATGAACTACAAAAAAAACTGAATTCATGGAAACATATTCATGTGTTGTAACAAGAGCAGATAATGTGAGCCTTGAATATAAAACCGAATGTTTCCTTTGTATCCTTTAAGGCATGATAATATAGTCAATATACAATGACTAACTAGTTTGTGATTTATCCTGACTGGGCATTTTGTAGTGAATATTCATGTAACCATTTCCATATATTATTAATGACTTAAGTTTCTTTTTTCTTTAAGGGAATGCGTTTTATTTCAAACTAAACTTGGTAGTTGTAGCTTCTTTTTTTTAGGGAAATACTCAAGGTTTTCTTTGAAGATATGTAAACATACATCGTCACAAACACACAGAGATGAGCCAGTGTAAACATTAGTTGGTGAAACATTGATACAATGAATAAATAAACAACAACAAAAAACGACTGAAATATGATGAATAATGAATAACCAATCTTTGTAAATGCAACTAGATATCTTAAAAATTAGCAGAGAATACAAGAAATGTAAAATATTATTAGCGAAAGATAAACAACATAAAACTCAGTTAGGCTTTCAATGACTTGCATTATAACCAAAGTTAGAGAGTAATCAAAGGTTATTTTATATATCATTGTCATTAAAATCGTTGTCATTTGAAAAGATATTCTTCATTTTGTCCAAAGTATAAAGGTATCAGAATGCACTTGTTTAATGTATTCTGAGAGTAATTTAGTTGTACCTTACTACTTTGATCCTTTCAGACTGCTGAATTTTGATTGGATGGACAATTTTCTAGTCTTTTACAGGGTAAAACCACTGTCAGGAAAGGGTAGTGCATCTTCCAAGCCTTTTCATGTCTCTTCACATCTGCCGTGGTTCTTCCTTTTCTCCAAGTGGAGAATTTTGCCTCATATTTTACTGAAAAATATCTAATCAAGTGGCCATGAACTTCCTCTTCTCTCCTTTTCCTTGTATCCTATGACTCAGGTGCCTTCTTCTCTCTCACCCCCTGAATCATGTTATGGACTGAATGTACCCTTGCATAAGGCTAACCCCCTACCTGTTCAAACAATTCCTTTTTACTTATCTCCTCCAACAGATAACCCCCTTTGTCGTCCCAATTCTTTAATTTATTTTCAACCACCACTACTCCACTGGCTCATTTTCTGTATGTCCATGTCTCTCCATCCTGAAAATAAAAAAACAATCTCAGTCATTCCATCCCCATTAAACATTGGTTTATATGTCTTCTGTACTTTGAAGATAAACTTCTCAAAAAGAGATACAATAGGTACCTCTACTTTCCCTCCTCTCACTCTCTCCTTACTGTCTGCCTTCTTACCTTATCAGTCCACCAAATTGATCTCTCCAAAGTTACTAATGGTCTTAATCCAGCCTCAGACACTTAACAGCTGTGTGATCCTGGACCAGTCACAAAACCTTGTTTTCCTCAATTCCTCCTTTGGCAAAATGTTCCAGTATCTTTGCCACAAAATCCCCAAATAGGTCATGACGTGTCAGATATGACTGAAATAACTGAACAACAGTAACAATATTTTCCAGATCCAAAGACCTTTTCTTAATCCTCATTTTCCTTGACCTCTTTAGTGTTTTTAACTCCTTCCTCCTGTCTTCTGTCGAGTTTTTCAGGGCACTACACTCCTGGTTCTCTTGCTACGTATCTGATTTCTCCCTCCCGTTCTCTTTTATTGGAGCATACTTCAACTATCCATTTAACCATGGGTATCTCTCAGGGTTCTGTCCTAGATGCTTTTCTCTGCTTTTTTATACTACTTCACTTGGTAATCTCATAACTTCCTATGGTTCTAATAACCATCTTTATGCTGATTATTTTAAAATCTACCTTTTCTGCTCCAGGTTTTCAGCTGACTTTCAGTTTTGGAGCTCTATCTTTCAGACATCTCAGGCTGCATGTCTGTTAGATAACTCAAACTCACTATTTCCAAAACAGACCTCATTGCTTCTTCCCCAGAAACTTGCAAAACTTTTGTCTTCCCTATTATTGTAGAGGTGAAGACCTTTACTTCCATTCCTCAGGTTTGCAAACTAGAAATTATCTTGCATTCCTCACTATCTTTCACCACCTCCATCCCCCCCACACCTATGCTACTGCCAAATTTTAAACATTTTACCTTTGTAACTTCTCCCAAATATGCCAACTTTGTTCTCCCACTGCCACTGCTCTTGTGCTGGCTCTTATCCATTCTCATCTTGTTTACTGCAACAGCTTTCTTGAAGATGTCCCTGTATCAAGTCTTTTTTCCACTCTGACCCATTCTCCATTCACCCACTAACGTGATTTCCAAAGGTTCAGGTCTAACCATGTTGCCTTCCCACTTAAGGTATCAGTGACACCCTGTTGCCTCCAGGATCATGTACCAAATCTTCTATTTTCAATACAAAGCCCTTCACAACTTAGCCTGACCCTATCTTTCCAGTCTTCTTACAACTTAGACGCTTATATGTACTCTTCATTTCAGTGACTCCAGCCTCCTGAGTGCCCCCCTACACACACATCCCTGGAATATTCTCCCTCTATCACTCAGACCACTATATTTTCTGCCTTCCTTTTAGTACCAAATAAAATCTCACCTTACACAGAATGTCTTCCCTAAACCATCTTACTTTATGTGCTTTTAAAATGTAATCGTTTCCCATTTCTCCTTTATGTAATTTGTTTTATATACATACATATATATATATATATATATATATATATATATATATATATATATATATATATATAGTCCTTTACGTTGCTTCTCACATTCGATTTTTACCACTTTGAGAGCTGGGATTGTATTTCTTTTGCCTTCTGTTCTATTGTCAGTAAGAACGGAATGCCTAATATATAGCAGACATTTAAAAATGTTTATTGGATGAATAAATAAATAGGATTAATGTGGCAAGAGAGAGCTTTGGAATATTGGGTAAAATATCGTTGTTATTCAGAGGTCGAAAATATTCAACTAAAAGTTTCTTTAATACTATGCCACTATGTATTATCTATTCAAAGAGAAAATCCAACAGTCATGATATTCTGTTACTAATAATTAACGAATAATGTATTACTTGGGGTAGCCAGATGTTGCATCAGGACTGCAGTCCGTAAGGCCTGAGTTCAAATCAGACGTCAGATCATTACTATCACTGGGATCCTGGGAAAGTCACCTAAACATGGTTGCCTCAGTTTTCTCATCTGTTCCTCATCTGAAAAAAAGAAAGGGCAAAAACACTAGGCTCAATTCTAAGCTCTTTTACTGTATGATCTGGCTTAAATTACTTAAATTTTATAGGCCTCAGTTTTCTCCTTTCTAAAATAACAATAACATTCCTGTGATGGTATCAATATTTAAATTTTATGATATGTATCCATTTAAGAAGTTTTTATACTGCATTCTTAAGAAATATGTTAAAACTATTATTTGACAATATATTTTAAATCTGATCATAATGAGAATCAACAATGAAAAATGATAACAAAGATGTGATGACACAAGTTAATGTTATTTGAAAATAATTTTGATTAATATAATAATATTTTAGATTTAAAAGTGAAAAACTAATGGAAAAGTTATTATTCTTCAAACCCCATGTAAATTCAATATCCTTTCATCCATTTAATATAATTATGATTTACTTCCAGTATTAATATGATTAATTAGATATTAATTGACTGATTTTTAGCCTGAAATATTTGCAAAGCTTTACATTACTTCCCTTCTATCTCTTGAAAATCATCTCATTATTCCAAAATAGTTTCAATTTTAAGTAATATTTATAATAGTATCATTGTATATTAAAATCCTTAAATAACTAAGTGCTGGAATGATACTGTAGGATTAATAAATAATAATTGTGAAGGTAAGTTTACATTTTACTGAATACTTTAAAAGGAAAAGTCAGAGAACAGTAATACTTATTTGAAGAAATATTCACTGGGGTAATTAATGCTAAGTCTAGGAAGAAAGGGGTAAAGAAAATAAAAACAAAATCAACACAGTAAAGTCAAGAAATTGTGTAAAAAATTGTTCAGATAGAGAAATATAAGAGAATCCTACTTCAAAGTCTTATAATATGACACGTTAATTTGAATCTAGTTGTACTTGTACGTGTCATGGGATGTTCCAGTAAATAGATTTCCCAACATCTTGAACAGTAAAAGCAAGCATGGCTCATAATTAGCAGGAAATTAAATTGGCTATGTGTTCTAGGTTGCCTGTGTTACTGTGGAGCCAACAGGTAATTTGACCTGAAGTCAGTCCCCTCATCAGTTACATAAAGATAATATATAACTAGATATCTTGGAATATGAAAAAAGAACATTTTGAAAAGATTAAAAGAAATATTCTTTTGACATATGCAATTTTCATGGAGTAATGAGACCAAAAACATCTTCTAACAATTTTCCTATGTCTGTCAAGAATGGATTTTCCCCTTCTTTAAATAATAGAAGAGAGGTTTTTTGAATCATCATTCTCTCTTACTTCATTGTTCAGATAGTTCTATACATTCCCTAAAAATTTTTCACAGAATGAAAATGGAAAATTTGATTGGGTAATCAAGTAAATTTTCTAAATGAAGTAAATTTCATCTTAGTCTTATCATGAAATTAATTTTTGGCCTTGTAGAATCTTGAAATAATGGTATGTGTGGGGAAGAGGGGTAGGTGAGTGCTTGGGTGTGAATATGCATATCCATAACATAACCACAGAACTCTCTTCATTTTATACTTTCTGACTAATAATTTGGAAGGAGAAAGTATTTAATGACTACATATATTCTTGAGGAATTTTAGAAAGTAAAGGAATTGCTAATTTAAGGGAAGTTTGACATTCAGGGAAAAGCTTGAATAGTTTCACCTACAGTGCTTACTGGGGAGACATGGAAGAATAGTAATTCTTTATTAGGGGAGTTAGAGAAACAGGATTCTTGGATAGAAAACCCTTTTCTGGGGCAAAGCCAAGAGGGCAAATTAGAAACAGTGACTTGATAGAGCTCTTGCCACAAACCCTTCAAAGAACCTGTAAAAATAACTCTAAATTCTACTGCAACAGAAGTCGGAAAATGAAAGACTAAAGGAAATTTCTAGTCCAAGATAATGTGGAAAATCAACAAATAATGTCTACCATATGAGACTGGGAATGGAGTACAGTTTAGCCTCTAACTTGCCAGTGAAGACAGAGCTGGAGCAGGCCATAAGGAATTCAATTGCAGGGCACTGTTGTGGTTTCCAGATTTCTGAATACACACATGCAGAAGATAGCTTCAAAGTTCAAAGAGAAGTCCTCACTTGACTGAGAGGAGAGTGTGATCCAGTCTTAGCCTCAGACTTTCAAACAGCTCAAGCCCTAGACCCAGTGCCAGTCTCAGGGTTAGCAGCAGTCGCTGCTGAAGCTCTTCCCATAAGAAAGAGCTCAAAAGTCAAGCACAAGAATGAAAAAAATGAGCAAACTGCAGGAAAAGAAACAGACTACAGATACTTACCTTTTCAGTGAAGAAGTATTTTCGTACATCATTGAAGGTGGGGAAGATCAAAACCTAAAACCAGAAGAAGGCAATAAAGCTAAACCTCCATCATTCAAAGCCTCCAAGAAAAATACGAATTGGTCTCAGGCCATGGAAGGCTTCAAAAAGAATTTTTAAAATCAAGTAAGAGAAGTAGAGGAAAAATTGGGAAGACAAATTAGATTGCTGCAAGAAAAATCATGAAAAACAAGTCAGCAACTTGTTAAAGGAAATTAGCCTAAAATACTGGAGAAAATAACACCTTAACCCAGAAAGCAAAAGAGATCCAAAAAGCCAACGAGGAGAAGAATGACTTAAAAAAATGAATGAGCCATATGTAAAAATAGGTCCAAAAGTTCAATGCAGTAAATAATTCCATTACAATTAGAATGGAGAAAATCGAAACTAATGACTTTATGAAAAAGAAATTATAAAACATAATGAAAAGAATGAAAAAGTAGAAGACAATGAGGAATATCTCATTTGAAAAACATCTGACCTAGAAAAATAGGTCCATGAGAGATAAGTTAAAAATTATTGATCTACCTGAAACCCATGATCACAAAAAAGAGCCAAGAAGTCATCTTTCAAGAAATTATTGAGGAGGAATGGGAGGAGGAGCCAAGAGGGCAGAGTAGAAAGATCTACATATGCTACCTCCGAACACACAGCCCATAAATTACCTGTAAAAAGGAACTCCCAACAAATTCTGGAGCAGTGGAAGCCACACAGAAACGGAGTGGAGGAGATTTATGTTCCAGAGAGCTCAGAAAAACTGGCACCAAAGGTCCGTTGCACAACGGACACGGAGCGGAGCCCAGTCGTGCTTTGGCCACGTGGCACCAAGAAGAGCAGATCGGAGTCGGCTTCAGGAATGAAATCTCTGGCGGCCACAAAGGTCCCTCAACCCACAGGGGCACAGGTCAGTGAGAGAGACTTCAGGGCTTGCTTAGAGGCCAGTGGGATGTCTCTATAACTTAGGAACCCCTCGGGAGGCAGCAGTAGAGGCAGCAGTGGCCAGGGCCTCCCAAAGCAGTTTCCATTACTGAAGGTCTCACAATAAACCCGCTGAGGGAACCGAGCTCTGTGAGGCGGCCCTGCCCCCAACTGGGAACCTGAACATAATCTTACTGAATAGCATCCCCGCCACCCGCTGAAAGCCCTGAGGTTGGGGAGCAGCATTTGAATATCAGACCCCAAGCACTCGCTGGACAGAAATAGGTGAAGGTGGAGAATAATCTCAGAAGTCAAGTAACAGGCTGGGAAAATGCTCAGAAAAAGGAAAAAAATAAGACCATAGAAGGATACTTTCTGGTGACCAGATATTTCACCTTCCCTTTCTGATGAGGAAGAACAATGCTTACCTAACTCAGGTAAAGACATAGAAGTTAAGGCCTCTGTATCCCAAACATCTGAAATAGATATCCAATGGGCTCAGGCCATGGAAGAGCTCAAAAAAGGATTTTGAAAACCAAAATAGACAGGTGGAGGAAAACCCAGGAAGAGAAATGAGAGAGATGCAAGAAAAGTATGAAAAACGAGTCAAAATCTTGATAAAGGACACCCGAAAAAATGCTGAAGTAAATAACACCTTGAAAAATCGGCTAACTCAATTGGCAAAAGAGGTTCAAAAAGCCAATGAGGAGAAGAATGTTTTCAAAAGCAGAATTAACCAAGTGGAAAAAGAGGTTCAAAAGCTCACAGAAGAAAGTAGTTCTCTCAAAATTAGAATGGCACAGATGGAGGGTAATGACATTATGAGAAACCAAGAAATCACAAAACAAAACCAAAAGAATGACAAAATGGAAGAGAATGTGAAATATCTCATTAGAAAAACAACTGACCTGGAAAATAGTTCCAGGAGAGATAATTTAAAAATTGTGGGACTACCTGAAAGCTGTCATCAAAAACAGAGCTTAGATATCATCTTTCATGAAATTATCAAGGGAATTTGCCCTGATATTCTAGAATCAGAGGGCAAAATAAGTATTCAAGGAATGCACCAATCACTGCCTGAAAGAGATCTAAAAAGAAAAACTCCTAGGAACATTGTGGCCAAATCCCAGAATTCCCAGGTCAAGGAGAAAATATTGCAAGCAACTAGAAAGAAACAATTCCAGTACTGTGGACACACAATCAAGATAACACAAGATCTAGCAGCTTCTACATTAAGGGATTGAAGAGAATGTATTAGGATATTCCAGAAATCAAAGGTACTAGAACCAAAACCCAGAATCACCTACCCAGCAAAACAATATAATACGTCAGCGGCAAAACTGGTCTTTCCATGAAATAGAGGACTTTCAAGAATTCTTGATGAAAAGACCACAGCTGCAAAGAAAATTTGACTTCCAAACACAAGAATGAGAAGAAGCATGAAAAAGTAAATAGCAAAGACAAGTCATAAGGGACTTACCAAAATTGAACTGTTTACATCCCTATATGGAAAGACAATATTTGTAATTCCTGAATTTTTTCAGTATCTGGGTAGTTGGTGGGACTACACAAACACATACACACACACACATGCACACACACATGTTCGCAAGTACGCACACACACACAGATACACACATGTACTCACAGAGACAGAGAGCACAGAGTGAATTGAATAGGATGGGATCATATCTTAAAAAAAATCAAGGTAAACGGTGAGAGAGAAATGTAGTGGGAGGAGACAGAGTGAAAAGGAATGTGGTAAATTATCTCTCATAGAAGAGGCAAGCGGGAGACTTTTTTGTGGAGGGAAAAAGAGGAGAGCTTAGAAAAAAACATGAAGTTTACTCTCATCACATTCGACTAAAGGAAGGAATAAAATGCACACTCATTTTAGCATGAAAACCTAACTTACAATACAAAAAAGTGGGGGAGAAGGAGATAAGCAGGATGGGGAGGATGATGGAAGGGAGGGCAATGGGAGGAGGGAGTAATTTTGAAGTCAATACGCGGGGAGGGACAGGATCAAAAGAGAAAATAGAAACAAGGGGGGCAGGATAGGTTGGAGGGAAATATAGTTCGCCTTATACAACACGACTTTTATCGAAGTCATTTGCAAAATTAAAGAGATATGGCCTATATTTATTGAATTGCCTGCCTTCCCAAATGGAATGAGTGGGGAACGAGGGATGGGGAGAAGTTGGAACTCAAAGTTTTAGGAACAGATGTCGAGTATCTTTCTTGCTACCAGGAAATAAGAAATATAGGTAAGGAGAAATAGAAAATTATCTGTCCCCACAGCACAAAAGAGAAGATGGGGACAAGGGAAGGGAGGGATGGTAGAAGAGAGGGCAGATTGATAATAGGGGAAATTAGAATTCTTGGTGTATTGGGGTGAGGAGAGGGGACAAATGGGGAGAAAATTTGAAACCCAAAATTTTGTGAGAATGATTGTAAAAAGTTAAATAAATAAATGTTTTTTAAAAAATGAAATTATAGAGGAAAACTTCCCAGATTTTCTAGAACGAATGGGTAAAATAGATATTTAAAAAATTCTTCAAGTACTTGTAGAAATAGATCCTAAAAGGAAAGCTCCTGGGAATATTGTAGCCAAACTCCAGAGTTCACAGATTAAGGAGAAAATATTACAAGTAGCAGAAAGAACCTAATCAAGTATTGTGGAGATACAATCAGCATAACATAAGATTTGGCAGTTTGTACACTAAGGGCTTAGAATATGATATTCCAGATGTCAATCGAGATCCAAATCTAAGAATCACCTACCCAGCAAAAGTGAGTATAATACTTCAAGGGAAAAAATGAAATTTCCATGACATATAGGCCTTCCAAATATTCTTCTTGGATAGAATAGAGCAGAATAGAAAATTTCACTTTCAGATACAAGAATCCAGGGAAACATGTAAAGGTAAACAGGAAAGAGAAATCGCAAGGGTTAAAGTAAAAATGTTTACATTCCTACATGGAGAGATGATCTCTGCAACTCATGAGACCATTCTCAGTTTTAGGAGAGTTGGAGGAAATATATGTGTGGGTGTGTGTGTACACAAATATGTATGTATATGTATATGTATATGTATATATAAATATGTATGTTTGTGTGACTATGTATATATATATGTTTATATGACATATATTTAGATATGAGTATATGGATTTGTATAACATATATATTTGTGTATATGTATATACATGAATATATGTGAATATACATATATATACATATATATGTATATATACATATACATATATATGTATATATATATATATATATATATATATATATATATAGAGAGAGAGAGAGAGAGAGAGAGAGAGAGAGAGAGAGAGAGAACAGAGAGAGAGGGCACAGTGTGAGGTATATATGAAGAAAATTAAACTTTGAGAGTTACATAACAGGAGAAAGAGAAAGGAAGAGGTAGAATGTAGTAAGTCATCTCACATAAAAGAGGCAAGATAGAGCTTTTACAATGGAGGGGAGGAAGGGGAAGGTGAGAGGGAATAAGTGAATCTTTCTTTCATTATAATGGGATCCAGGAGGGAACACCATACTCAATTGAGTATGGAAGTCTATCTTACCCTACAGAAAAGAAGTGGGGAATGGGATAAGAGAGACTGGTTAATAGAAAAAGTTGCAGATTGGAAGTAAGAGTAATTGGAAGCAAAGAGTTTGGCAGAGGGAGAGGTCAAAAGAGAGAAGAGAATGAATAGAGGGCAGGATAGGATAGAGGGAAATGTAGTTAGTCTTTCACAACATCACTGTTACGGGAAAGTTTTGCAAGACTATGCATGTATAACCTGTATCTAATTGCTTCCCTTCTCGATGTGGCTGAGTGGGGAGAGAGGAAGGGAGAAAATATGAAAATCAAAGTTATGAAATTGAATGTTAATTTTTTTTTTACATGCTACTAGTAAATAAGATCCGTAGGCAATGGAGTATAAAAATCTATCATCCTACAGGAAAATAGGAGGAAAATGGACAAGGTGAGGTTGTGGTAGAAGGGAAGGTGGATTGGAGGAAAGAGTAATTATGATATATGTTGCGTGGGGTAGGGGAGGGGGCAGATGAGGGGAAAATTTGAAATTCAAAACATTATGAAAGTAAATGTTGAAAACAGAAAATAAATTAATTAAATGAAAAAGAAAAGAAAACACTTCTCCCAA
The DNA here is from genome assembly GCA_028658325.1 of Potorous gilbertii. Taxonomy (NCBI): domain Eukaryota; kingdom Metazoa; phylum Chordata; class Mammalia; order Diprotodontia; family Potoroidae; genus Potorous; species Potorous gilbertii. The sequence continues at coordinate 635,353,789 of CM053769.1, forward strand.
GTATCAAAGGTCAAAAGGCATAAAGGTATATTTTCACCCTGAACTTGAATTTTTTGATAAGGATCCTCATGAAGACAACCAAAAACGGGAAATCTTATTGCTAGTTAGACAAGGATTCTTTTCATTTGCAAAGTTTGACATGACCAGTGCTAGATGAAAAGGAATTTGTATATTTAATTTCTGTATTTGTGTAGTAAAAAGAAAAGACGTATATTTCTTGCCATACAGGACGGATTACCAATGAGAGAGAAGGAAAAAAGTAACCCTGCCAAGAGCAATTTTTTACTTTATCAGGCGAAAATACAACATTATAGATGAAAAAACAAAGCACACCTGGTGCCCCTTATGGGAATGAATAAGACGAATGGGAAAAGCTCAATAGAAAGACCAACTAATTACTCTTACCAGGAGTAACAAGAACACCATGTGTGAGAAGTATATAAAATTATCAGTGGGGAGTATTAAAAGAATATAATATAATCAGGGTATGGTAAAAAATTATGTAATATAACCATGGTATAATAAAAAGAAATGTGTTTTGGAATCAATACTCACTCTAAATGCTATCACTAATTATAATCTTCTTTTTGACCAGGAGTGAGATATTATCATGATCCTCAGGTTCCTGATTTGTAAAATTGTAGATTTGAACTACATACCCTTTGAAGTGTATTTCATCTACAGGTTTATGATCAGTATGACAGCATTTCATAAGTATACTTTTCAAATACAAAAAGTTGAGTGAGATTTTCTTTTAAAAATTCTACATTTAACTCCCTTAACGTGAGAACAAGGAAAGTGTATTTGGAATGAGAGGAACTATTGTGCAATCTCAGAAAATCTATTCATTTTATCCACTCCCCGTCAACATTGTGAAATCAAGCCCCGGTTAATTTAAATGTCTCTCACTACGATTCAATAAATTTTAACTTCTCAATCATAATATTTGAGCTGGTTAACAATGAAATCAAGACAATTGATAGGGAAAAAATCAGTCCAGGATAGGGATGATAAAATAGGGCAAAACCACGAAATGGATGATGTGGTGACAATAAATAATAGGTTGAAGAACACAAAATGAGAAGGAAACATTATAAGTAGATTGTGAAGATGACACAGTGTAATGTTAATTATGCTAATGAGAAGTAAAGATTTTACCCCCCCTTTAATGGACCTGCCCATTGAGGGAAGCTTGCTGAGGGGAGACTTGTTTTGTAGAAAGGCTCACACCTTTTGTTAATTTCTAATGAAGCCCTGACTCTCAAGGGTTGTAATGGATATGATGTTTTCTTTGGGGGTTTACTCACTTTAAGTGTTTATTTGGCCAGAAAAGACTGAGTAGCCCTAACGTACCCCTCTGGTAACTATGTATGTATGCAATGGTGAAAAAATTAAATCTATCTGTTTATCTGTGATATATGCATTGCTTATGGTCAGACAGTTGGAATCCCTGTCAGTTTGTCTTTATTTCTATGTTGGTATTTTCTCTGAAGTTTAGGGTTTAGATTTTTTCCCCTGAACTAAGAGAATGACATATGTATTTGATTAGAGTGGTTGCTGATGTCTCAAAACTTCTTTTTCTTTTAAAAAATAATATTCATATCTAAGAACCATACAGCAGACCCTCCTGTATATGCTGGTATCCTTGATGTTACATACAATTAGTCATAGTTAATCATGAAATCAAAATGGGTTTGTGACTGTGGGTGACTGAGGAAGAACGAAAATTTGAATTCTGATAGTGGACAAACTGATAGAGTAGAGCATCCAAAATGACTTTGAGAGTAAATATTGTCTTCTCATATGAAGGCAGAGATAGTTTTGGAGAGCACAACTGTGAGTCAAGAGCTGTTGTTGAAGCCTATTGGTTATAGCAACAAAAATCCAGTCTAGGAGAGATGGATGGATGGAGTACAGTCTTCAAAGTAAAAGATAATGCTGAATGATGTTACCAAAGGGGAGAATTTTCAGTGGATGTGTTGTCTAAATGGGAGAGGGACGTGGCAGATGAAAAAATCAGTACTGGAGGACTTCAGTGTCTTCATGAGAAATTTAGGTTTCTAAAAAAGCGTCATGATTGAAAGAAAACTTAAAAAATTAAATATGGGTTTTGGGAATGGAGGAACAAGGAGGTTAAAGAAGGGAAAAGGAGAGGAAAGGAGGAAAGGAAACACTGCCTTGCCCAAAACAACACACACACACACAGCAAATATTGGTAAATCCTTAAAGTTATACAGAGTAAACGGAAGATTTTCATTTAGGCAGAAAAGGTTCTTGAACATTAGGCATTAGAAAAGCAACAAGTGTGTATGTGGTAGTCATAGAATTGTAGAAATATGAGATGACATTCCTTAGGGTTCTGTGATAATAGAGTTTGATGCAAGTGCAGGTCTTGAAAAATTAGAGGAATGCGGGGGGAGTGTGGGCAGTAAATCAGATATTGGTTGTAAATCTTTGACTCAAATAATACTTAGTGACCAAGTCTTAGAGGATCTGATTCAACTCACAAACAATATAATTTGGATTTTTCCATCCCACTGTAGAAGAGACAGAAACACATCACTCCTATTTTCCACTATATCCTCCTAATGTTTTCTACTTTATCTTTCATAAACACTCATCTCTTGACTTCTTTAAAACAGAGCCATTCTTTTGGTTTGATAGGAGTTGGTCTCTTAGGATCATCATGTTTCCATTAAATGGCTTCTTTCCCCTCCACCACCCTGTGTTGTTCTCAAAGCCAAGTATATTTCAAAAGGGAACACTGGTCAAAATTTTGATATATCATAGATTTTATGTATTCCCTGCTTCACTCACCTCATTCTTTCTCTATAATACCTTCTTCCTTTGAATCAAATTGGAAAAATGGATTGAGAAAACAATGCAAAATGAAGCCCTCTCAAAAGCAATGTGGGAATCAAGAAAAAATAACTTTTAAACCACAATTCTAACATGATTATCTGTGTAAATCTAGGCAAGCAAAAACATTTCTGCGTCTCAGTTTGTATAAATTTAGAAAGGTTCTGAGTCATACCTGACTCTTGATAGTCAAGCACAGCTCTCTGATCTCATCCTTTATTACGATAACATGTCTTATCAAATGTATCTGTCAATTCCGTGAAGCCAGTAACATTACTTTTGCTGAGATCTTATACAGCGGAAACCAGGGCTCAACAACTGAAACCTTGGTACCCTGCACCATTAATTCTCTAGGATAATTAAATATTAATTCTAGCTTACAAATTTGAGCATGGTGGATAAAGTTCAAGGTCTGGATTCAAGAAAACCTAAGTTCAAATCCAGTTTCAGAAAGTTACTGTCTGCATGATACTGGGCAATCCACTTGACCCATCTATGCCTTAGTTTCCTAAACTACAAAATGGGGATAATAACAGTACCTGAATCACAGAGTTGTAAGGATCAAATTAAATGAGATCTTTAAACATTTAATATAGCAACTGGCAATTAAAATAAATATGTGATATAAATGAAGTGAGGCACAAATACTCACACAGAAAAATTTAACAATTGTTTCTTCAAAGTGGTATTAACCATCTCCATCAAACCATTCTGCACAGTTTAGTGTTGTTGTAAGTAAAGTGCTTTGTGACCCTTAAAACAGTATAGAAATTTTGTTAATCTTTATGGATTTATTGTACTCATTATACCCATCATAGTACATTCCACACAACTATGTGAGAAATACAATCTTAGTTGACATTTTAACTGTTCTTATCAAAACTTGTAATTTCATTGTCATTGATAATTTACACCTTAAAAATATCCCTTTACCGATGTAGATTATCACAACTTCAGTATTAATGATTTCAAGGTCAGCTCTGTATTCCATATATCTCTATAAGCAATTATAATTTGGAAAAAATGCCTGTATTATTTCATTTGATTTTCTGAAGAAGAAAAGGTATGGCAGATATTTTCTCTTCCAACTTCGAGAAAGGGAAAGAAGAGATTAATTAGGTATCTTGCCAAAGGCCACATTGACAAGTAAATGTTAGAATCAGGACCGGTCCATAAAGAATTAAAGAATCTTAGTCAGACGAAATATCAGAAGTTATTTTCTCTAAAGTATTCTAAAATGTATAACGTATCATTGCTCAGTAAACTAGAGTTAGAGGAGCATAAAGTGGTTCATTGCCATGTATTATTATGATTGTTATAATTTCTATTTCATCCAGTCCAACAACAAGTATTTATTAAATGTTTTCCATATACCAGGAACTATTGTAAATACTAGTATTAAAAGGAAAAACAAAAGCAATCCAAAGGAAATTTGTACAGATTATCACCAAACTTACAGAAACACAAAACTGCATGAGTTAAAAAACAAAACAAAACCAAAAAAAAACTACATGTCTTGAATTAAACAAAAGATAGTTATACTTGTCGGTTTGGATTATTTTATATTCCGTTGTGGGCTGTCTCTTAGCCTTTTCCTCCCAGTTCTGTGATGCATTCCAATGTTTAATTGATGCTGAAATAATACAATAATGACTTACCTTGATTTTAATCTGAGCCTTTGGGTTTGAGACATTTTGCTTTTGATGAGTTGAAAAGCTTTATGGGTACATGTAAATGTAATGTAAGGTTAATGGTGGATGGGGAGGAGTTAAAAATCTCCTCAACCTCTAACAGGCCTCAGATACCTTTTGTTAATTTCTAATGAGTCACTGGGTCAAGAGAGTCACTCTGTCCAGCTCTGAAAGGTGCATATATACTGTAAGGTGAGGTTTTGCTTTGGGGGTTATTTCTCGGAAAAAGGTTGGTATGGCAGATGAGACTCTGCATAGCCACTAAGGACCACCTCCAGCTTTGAAATTATAGATGTTGGTGCCTCTATCTCTGGTAACTATACATATAGATATGCATGCATATACATATATGTATATATATATACACACACATATATGTATATATATACACATATACATACATACATATATACATATATTTGTGTGTGTGTATATATCTCATATATAAATATATATATTATATATATAATATACATATATATAACATA
>CM053769.1:635359326-635385176 GCA_028658325.1 Potorous gilbertii
GAGAGAGAGAGAGGATTATATTAGAGAACTGAGGAATCTTTACTATGACAAAGGATAAAACCTGGTACAGCTCATCTTTCTGTGCATTCCAGTCTTACCACTCATGCAATAAATTATCTGAATTCTAATTGTATCCAATACTTTAGGACTCTAATTTTTCACATCATTTAAAAGACGTGGAGCTGCAAGGCAAGACCTTTAAAGGATAATTGATTCCTCTATTCACTGTCCTACTATTTTGGGCAGTTTGATCAGTTGATTCTTCTTTACAGGTTTATGAACTTCAAGATTTTGTCTATCCTTACGCAAAAGCAACTGAGAGAGGCATGGGTAATTGAGTGTTGCAGAAGATAAACGGATTAATATATTTTACACAAAAAATATACCTCTTTATCCAATTAGCACATATTTTATTAATACACAGTTTAATGTAAAAGTACAAAGTATTAGTTAGTACAATGTGCAAATCACATTTCTCGATATTCCTCACATGTGGAGGTCCCTTAGAACTAAGGTCACTGTTTTTATACAATGTTTCCATGGCTTTTTTCTTGGATAAAGGGCTGATACGTAATTCATTCCCAGATCCTGATCAACTAATTACCACTTTCTCCAGGCTGTTCTTGGTTCGTTATCAAAATGTGGATTTTAATTTCCTCTTTAATACACCCTTCTTAATTCTCAGAACTCCCTGCCTTGTCGTTCTGTGCCAAAGAGATCACTTTCAATGTATTACAACAAAGCTTGTATTTGGTGAGATCTTTCTAGCTCTCATTCCCATATGCAATTCGTCCTTGAAGCTCACCTGAAAGGATCTCGGAAATAAAGGCCCATTAGTTTTTATTACGAACACTTTAAGATCATCATTCTACAAGATGAATTTTCACCTACAGTTTCAAGACTTATTTTGGCTACTTCATTTTGTGTTCATACCACAGACTTTTAATAAGGACAAAGTTATGTATTCCTGAGTATTTTAAGAAATACTTGAAAACAACAAAACAACTTTTAAAGTAAATAATAATTTTGGCTTAATAATTACCTTATGCATGCTTCTTTACGTCAATGTCACTTCCCAACTCCATATTCTCTTCCCCATGGAACCCTCTCTTCTAATATCAAAGTGTGATTAAGGTAAAGAAATTAAACGTTGGCCACAACCAATACACTAAAACGAGCTCTACGTCTCTAATCCACCATTTACCTGTCAAGTGTGAGGATGCAAACTCTGTCATCAATCCTCCAATGACAAGAACTGCAATATCTGGTATGACTGTTTTTCTTTATATTATCAAATATTTTATGTAGAATATTCACAACACACCAATAATTTCATCCTATATCATTTCAAACAAATTTCTAGCTTCTCTGAATTCATTTTTGCCTTCCTTTAGTGCAAAATATTTCATTATATACATATGCCAGATTTGATTTGTTTTTTACCTCCTTGGGCTAATTATCAAAGGAGGATAAGAAATGAATCTGTGATTTCATTAACAGGGAATTCCATATGAAGAATTTTCTTTGCCAAAGGAGGTTAGCACCTATTCTGAAACTCGTTGTGTTACATATATCCTTAGAATACTGAGAGGTTAAATAACTTACCTCTAGGCAGAAAGCATATATAAATCAGACATGGCATTGACTACCGGGTCTTGAGTACCTAGTATATTCCACTTTTCTATCCTTCTGTTCCTTAGCCAGTACCAAGTGGTTTTGATAATTGCTAATGTATACTACGATTTGAGATCTGGTACAGTTTGACCACCTTCCCTAGCATTTATTTTCATTAGTTCCCTTTATATTCTGGACCTTTTGCTCTTCCAGATGAATTTCGATATTATTTTTCCAGCTCTAGAAACAACTATCTGGTACTTTCATTTGTATGGCACTAAAAAAGGACATTAATTTGGGTAGAATTGTCATTTTTATTATATTGGATTGGCCTACCTATGGGCAACAGATGTTTTTCCCACTTACTTCCATCTGACTTTGCTTGTGCCAAGAGTATCTTGTAGTTGTATTCACAAAGTCCCTGAATTTGTCTTGGCAGTAGACCCTCAACTGCTTTATAATGTCCACCCTATATTTAAATGAGATTTCTTTTTCTGTCCCTTACTACAGGCCTTTGTTACTAATATACAGAAATGCAGAAGTTTTATGTGGGGTTATTTTGTGACCTGCAACTTTGCTACAGTTGATTATTATTTTAAGTAGGTTTTTTAATTGCAAAGACTGAAAACATAGATTCTTCTTTGCCTATTCTTTTTCCTTCAATTTCTTTTTCTTCTATTATTGCTGTAGATAACAATTCCAGCACCATATTGAATAATAATGGGGATATTGTACATTCTTGTTTCACTCCTGATCTTATTGGAATTGAAACTAGGTTATCCCTATTGCATATAATCCTTGTTGAAAGTTTTAGGTACATTCTGTTTATTATTTTATGGAATGTTCCATTTACTCTTCTGCCATCCAGTGTTATTAATAATTAATTATTTATTAATTAATTTATTTATTTTTATTAAATATTAAATAATAATATTAATTAATTAAATAATTAATAATTATTAATAATAATATGTGTTTTATTTTGTCAAAAGCTTTTCCCGAATTGATTAAGATAAGCATCTGTTTTTGTTAGGTTTGTTGTTGATATGATCAAGAATGCCAATAATTTTCCTAATATTGAACAAACCTTGTATTTCCGGTGTGAATCCAACCTGATCATTATGTATGATTGTCCTGATAAGTTGTTGTATACCTTTTGCTAAGAACATATTTAAAACTTTTGCATCCATTTTCATTTTTCTCTGTTTTGCCTTTTCCTGGATTAGGATTGAAACTGTATTTGTACCATAAAAAGAATTTGGGAGAACTCCATTCCCAATTTTCCCAAATGGTCTACAAAATATTTGAATGAATGGCTCTTTAAATGGTTGACACAATTCATCTCTAAATGCATCCGAGCCTGCAGACTTTCTCCTACGGATTTCATTAATGACTTCTTCAAATACTTTTTCTTTTAAATTTTAATTTATTTATTTAACTTTTTTCATTCATTTTCACAAAATTTTGGGTTCCAAATTTTCTCCCCATTTGTCCCTTCCCCCCTCCCCAATACACTGAGCATTCTAATTACCCATATGACCAATCTGCCCTCTCTTCTTTCATTCCTCCCTTCCCTTGCTCCATCTTCTCTTTTCTCCTATAGGGCCAGAGAACTTTCTATTCTCCATTACCTGTATTTCTTATTTCCTAGTAGCAAGAACAATACTCAACGGTGGTTCCTTAAACTTTGAGTTCCAACTTCTTCCCATTCCTCCCTCCCCACGTATTTCCTTGGGAAGGCAGACAATTCAATATAGGCCATATCTGTGTAGGTTTGCAAATGACTTCCATAATAATCGTGTTGTGTAAGACCGACTATATTTCCTTCCATCCTATCCTTCCCCCACCCCCCCATTGCTTCTATTCTCTCTTTGGATCCTGTCCCTTCCCAAGTGTTGACTTTAAATTGCCCCCTCCTCCCATTGCCTTCCCTTCCATCATCCCTCCCACCCTGCTTATCCCCATCTCCCTCACTTCCCTGTATTGTAAGATAGGCTTTCATACCAAAATGAATGTGCATTTTATTCCTTCCTTGGTCAAATGTGATGAGAATAAACTTCATGATTTCTCTCATCTCCCCTTTTTCCCCCTCCAGTAAAAAGTCTCCTGCCTGCCTCTTCTATGAGAGATAATTTGCCCCATTCTATTTCTCCCTCTCTCCTCCCAGTACATTTCTCTCTCACTGCTTAACTTCATTTTTAAGATATGATCCCTTGCTACTCAATTCACTCTGTGTTCTCTGTCTCGCTGTGTGTGTGTGTGTGTGTGTGTGTGTGTGTGATCCTACCAACTACCCAGATACTGAAAAGTTTCAAGAGTTACACGTATTGTCTTTCCATGTAAGAATGTAATCAGTTCAAACGCTGGTAACTAACTCCCTTATGACTTCTCTTTGCTGTTTATGTTTTCATGCTTCTTCTCATCCTTGTGTCTGAAAGCCACATTTTCTTTTCAGCTCTGGGCTTTTCATCAAGAATGCTTGAAAGTCCTTTATTTCATTGAAAGATCATATTTCCCCCTCAAGTATTATACTCACTTTTGCTGGGTAGGTGATTCTTGGTTTTAGAACTACGTGCTTTGACTTCTGGAATGTCCTATACCACACCCTTTTTTACCTTAATGTAGAAGCTGCTAGATCTTTTGTTGTCCTGATTATACTTCCACAAAACTGGAATTGTTTCTTTCTAGCTGCTTGCAATATTTTTTCCTTGACCAGGGAACTCTGGAATTTGGCCACAAATTTATTTATCTCCTCTTTCTTTATTTTATTCGTATAGAGGTTCAAAGAGATAAGGCTTTTCCTAAGAACTGTGTTTACAGTATCACATAAAATTTGGAAAGTCGTCTCATTATTTTCCTTCCCTTGAATGAAGTTGTTGGTTGTTTCTATGATCTGTTTTTTAACCCAATCCTTCTTTAGGATTAGATTGTTTAGTTTCCAGTTAATTTTTGGTATATCTTTCCATGGCCTTTCATTACATATGATTTTTTACTGCAGTATGATCAGGGAAGGATGCATTGACTATCTCGGCCTTTCTGCACTGGATTGTGAAGTTTTGATACCTTGTAGATGGTCAGTTTTTGTTTATGTGTCATGTACTGCTGAGAATAAAGGTATATTCCTTTTTATCTCCATTCTGTTTTCTCCAGAGTTCTATCCCACCTACCTTATCCAGAGTTTTATTCTTTCTTGTTTATTTTATGGTTATATTTATCAAGTTCAGAGAGGGAGAGGTTTAGGTGCCCCACCAATACGGTTCTGGTGTCTATTTCTTCTTGTAACTCTCTTAACTTCTCCTCTAAGAATTTGGATGCTATAACACTTGGAGCATATGTGTTTACTAATGATATTGCTTTGTTATGTATGTTGCTTTTGGCGGGATGTAGTTTCCTTCCTTACCTCTTTTGATTCGATCTATTTCTGCTTTTGTTTTGTTTAAGATAAGAATTCTTACCCCTGTTTTTCTTATATTTACTGAAACTTTTTCTATTTATCCTGTGTATATCCTTCTGTTTCAAATGTGTTTCTAGTACGATATATTGTTGAATTATGGCTTTAATACATTCTGCTATCCATGTCTATTTTATGGGCGAGTTCATCCCATTGACAGTGACAATTTTTACTACTATATGTATCTCTCCCTTCATCCCATTTCCCACCGTTTTTGCTTTCAATTTTCCCTTCTCTCTTCCCCTCCACAAAAGAGGTTTAATTTTGACCACCACCTCCAGCAGTCTTCCTTTCCTTCTTTCAGCCCTCGTCCCTTTTGCTCCTCTTTATTTTATCACGTCCTTCCTCCTTTTCAGCCTCCCCTGTCCTTTCTCTCACCCTTCCCCTCTTAATGCACATAGAGGTAGTTGGATTTATATATTTAGATAACTTTATTGTTCCATCCTTGCAAAAAATCAGATGAGAATATCTCTCAAATAATGCTCGTCTCTGTCCATTCTTTCCCTCTACTGGAATATAATTTTCTACCTTTTCCTGTTATGTAATTTACCTCTCCCTGCTCCCTCCTTTTCACATCTCCTGATACAATGTCTTTGCATGCCTAAATCACATTTTTTCATCACATCATTTACTTTGTACTTGCTCCCTCTATTTATGTACCATCTCTTGTTTATATCATAGAGGATATACAATCCTCAAGACTCCATCAATCTTTTAATGTAGAAGTTGCAAGATCCTATGTGATCTGTCTGTAGTTCCTAGATATATGAATGGTTTCTTTCTGACTGTCTGCAGTACTTTCTCCTTCACTTGACAGTTCTGGAATTTGACAATAATATTTCTTGGTGTTTTTAGTTTGGGATCCCTTTGGGGACATGAATAGTGGAGTCTTTCAATGACTATTTTGCCCTCTGGTTCTGGAACTTCTGAGCAGTTTTCTATGATGATTTCTTGGAAGATATGGTCCAGACTCTTATTTTTAACATGGCTTTCTAGTAGGCCAATAATTTTTAAATTTTCTTTCCTGGGTCTATTTTCCAGGTCAGGTGTTTTTCAATTTCCTATTTTACATTTTCTTACATGTTTCCATTTTTTAGATCTTGTATGAGTGATTCTTTGTGTCTCCTAGAGTCATTAGCTTCTACTTGCCCAACTCTAATTTTCATCAAATTGTTTTTCTCAGTTAAATTTTCCATCTTGTAATGGAGTACTATTGTGCCATAAGAAATGATGAATAAGAAGACTTCAGGGAGGCCTGGAAGGACTTATATGATCTGATCCTAAGCGAAAGGAGCAGAACCCTGAGAATTTTGTGCACAGCAATGACCACAGTGTGTGAGAGTTTTTTCTGGTAGACTTGAAACTTTGTAATAACTCAAGAACTTACTGAAAAAGAATTCCAATGACGATTTTCTAAGGTAAAATGCCGTCCACACTCAGAGAAACAAATATGGAAGTTGTTCGCAGAATGTAGCAGATCATGTTTGTGTGTGGGGGGGTTTTAGTGTATTATGTTTTGATTTGTTATATGATTTCTTCCACTTATTTTAGTGCGACTACATAGCATGACTACAGTGAAAATGTGCTCAGTAGGAAAGTATATGTAGAACCTATACAGAATTATATGCTTTCATGGGGAGGGAGGAAGGTATCAGGGGGAAGGTGTGTGGGGGGGGTTATAATCTTAATTTTAAGAAAGTAATTGTACAACATTTAAAATAAATATATAAATAAAAATAAATTTTCCATCTCCTTTCTAATCTGCCCAATTGTTCCTTTTAAGGAATTATTTTCTCCAGTTAATTTTTGCACTTCCATTTCCATTTTCCCAGGTAGGTTTTATGCTTTCCTTTCCATTTGTTCAATTTTACCATTTTGGTTTTTACTTCCTTTTACATTTGTTCAATTTTCCTTTTCAAAGTGCTGTTCCCTTCAGTGAAAACTTTTTTCATACTTTTAAAATCATAGGCCAGTTTTTCTTCTGTTTCCTTATTCATCTCTTCCAAGAGTGCTCTTTGTGCATGTGACCAGTTCATAGTCACTTCTGAAGTTTAATGTGGGAGTACAACCTCAACACTGACCTCTATGGCACTCGTGATTTGGTCCTTGTTCCTATAGAATGATTCTATCATCTATTCTTTCCTCTTGTTTCTTACTCATGGGAGCAAGGCTTTATGTGTTATTGCCTCTAGTTTTTCAGCTAGAGGCTAATGAACCTGGTGCTGAGCTGCCTGGTGTGAGAAAGCAAAGGCTGGGTGAATTCTGTTTGTATTTCCCTGAATTAGCCCTGGAGCTAGCTTGTTAAGTGTGGAGAAGGGGTAGTTTATCACAGGAGATCTCATCGACTGAGTTAGAGCTAGAGCAAAGGCAATCTGAGGGGTTAGTGATCCTGGCTGCCCTATTGTCGTCCTATTTTCCCTGGAGTGCTGAGGCAGGCCTGAGTTAATGGTGTTGGTGGCTGCGAGGTGTTAACCCCCTGGAGCTCTGAATTTCCTCCTGTTCACTAAAGTGGGACTGTCTGGGACAATTCTGGTCCTCTGCCACAGTAAGAAGAATATTCTTTAGCAATTTTCCTGCCCTCACCTGCTATCTGACTGTTTGATCTTTCTGATGATTGAACTGATCTAAGATTTTTTTGGGTAAATAATTTACGGTTCTTTCAAGGTCAACAAGAGGAGGGGAAGAGAGCGTTTACTGGTCACTCTGCAATTCAATTTTGTCTTCTGGAAATTCAAGTACTTCATTTACAGGTATTCACTCTGCAGGCTCAAAGTCTCAGGAGCAACTTCTGCAGATAGGTGGGGCATCATGGCTCTTACTCCCTCACCAATTGATGGATTACTGCCTTGAACTGCTCTCCCATCATGCTGCTTCTTCTCAGACTGCCTCGGGGCCATCGTGCTCAGCTCTGATGTGGCCTGGGATGTGTTGTGCTGTGTGCTTTATGCTCCTTCACTCCCATGGAAAAGATTTTTCCTGTCGATTGTCCAGTCTGTCCTGGGTTATGAATCTGTCAGCCTGTCTGTTATTGGATTTTGCATCTCCAAAATTTGGTGAGATTCTCTTTTTAGAGCTATCTGAAGGAGTTTGTCTAAGAGCTGAGAGGAGTACTTGCTGTTATTCTGTTACCTTGTCACTGCCCCTTATTACATTTCTTGAAAGATTTTTTTCCCTGGGTTCATAAAATAAAGCTCTAGAAATGTGATTTTTTTAGTGCAGATTTTGAAAATTAATGTAGCTATCATTATTATCCTGGCATAGTTCAACCATGCACAAAAATTTTTTCTCCATTCATTTAAGTGTATATTGTAGTCACATTGCTAACATTACTGTGGATATCTTTGTAGTTTAACTAGTTCATAAATATTATATGTTCTTTGCCATAATGACTTTGATTTTAAGGTTTATTTTTCATTTTTATTGATTGTATGGGCTGATAATATTGCTTTCTTTTCATAATTATTACTAGTTAAAAATATTTAGAGAACTCATTGAGATTGAACATTAATAAGAAATATTTGGAGGTGGGACATATACCTATCATGTTACTTGTATCATTTGGTATGTCACTTTGAAAACTTATAAAGCATCTTTAATCTACTAATAAAATTTACAGTTTGTTAGTAGGAAGATATCCTATTTGTGGAGCAGTATTGAAGTATGTATAAACTCTTACAAATGACAGAAATGTAGTATGATGGAAAGAACAATAGTCCTGGAGTCAGAAGACCTGAATTGAATTCTCAATGTCCTGCCCCAAGCTCTTTGCTGTTTGTTAAGTTGGTAGGAGAAAGGGAATAATAGAATAATGATAGCTGCACTACATAGAAATCTCTAGCCAGAGTAGAGAAAATGATACCTTGCTTCAGAGTCCTTAAAGACTCCTAAATTTAGAGGGGCAGACAACATTTGCCGTCCTTTAGTCTAATAAAAACTATCATTTAGCAGCAATAAGCAAGAATAGCTGTGTGTGAGGGTGAACTACGATGATCTTCTTGGTCCTAACCTGTTCTTCTTCTCTCCAAATGACAGCAAGTTTCATCCCTTTAATCCAGGACATAATTTAATGTACTTGTTCAGCATAAAAAAGTTTCTAGATAGGGCTCTACACAAAGAGCTACAATAGGACTAAAGTGTGAATATATTTAACGTGACTTGTAAATAGTTGCAGAAGTAAAATTGTATTTATAGCCTAGACATCCACGAAGAAGAAGAGTACCATCTGGAATGCGAGTGTCTGAGTTTGGTCTTCTAGTGGTGTCAAGCTCAAACAGAAACGGGGGCCACTGAACCATTCATAATCATCTCAGCAGACTGCGAATTGACTTAAAACCCCCCGGTAATATTATCTAAGTTTTATATTTGTTATTTTATTAAATATTTACCAATTCCTACATAACATAGTTTGGACTACTCTTGGGAGTGTGGTAACCATATTTTTTATGTGTCTGCTTTAAAGGTGCCTGAGATCCAGGGAAACACTTACTTGTTCTATTTCCTGAGGTGATCAGGGAAAAATAAAAAGAACTTCTGTGTTCTAATATATTTATAGCAACTTTCTTTTTGGCAGGAAATAACTCTAAATTAAGGGGATACCCATCGATTCGGGAACGGCTGAAAAAATTGTGGTGTATAATTGTGATGGGATACTAATATGCTGTAGTAAATGATAAGCTACATGGTTTTAGAAAAAATATTTAAAGACCTTTGGGAAATAATGAAGAGTAAAATGAGGAGGACCAAGAGAATATACTCAGTAATAGAAAATTTGATCAAGGAACAGCTGTGAATGATCACGATATTATGAGCATGATACACATTTAATTAACTGCAAAGAACGTATGAAGGAAGAGGTTATCTATTTCCAGAGAAAGGATTGAAAAATAGACTCTGGATACTACAGATTTACATATAAACCACAACTTAATACAGAATAGATATAGATATGTACATAGACAGGTAGGTAAGTATGTACGTAGATAAATAGGTCAATATATAGATCGATAGCTAGATAGATCTGCATCAAAATTTCAAATGTAACTAGAGTCAATTAAGTTCAGTTTAAAAAAGTATACTTGAATATAATTCCATAAAGTGGAGATTTTACAGTATATGCAAATGAGGTGATTTTAAAGAATATGGGTAGAAACCAGATCTCTCATATCATGCAACAGCAGAATGTGAATCTGAATATATTAGATTGAAACATCAGTAGAACAGATTCTTTTGCAACCTGTACAAAATTAAAGAAACAAGTGAATGAATAAAGGAAGGAAAGAATGATTAATAAATAAAATCTCGAAACCAAACACTATTTCTTGGGGATTTAAACTGCCCGCAAATTTCCACACCCTCATGTAAGTGATTTCTGTGTTCATAGGAAGGTTTTTGGTGTGAATATGGGCGATATAACATTAGGTTAGAATTTTCCCTAGAATGGTGGGTAAAGTATTTGTTAGGTTTCTTTTTGTATTAAGCCGATCAGAGAAGAGAAGTTTGATCCAGACTTTCTTGGCATTTCTGGGTAAGCATTTACATTAACAAATGTTTAATTGAGGATGCAATACGTGTGTAGCACTTGACCAGCAATTATGATATTCGGATGTTTCTATTTCTTAATAATTTTTGTTATGTATATGTGCTTTAACGTTTGCGTCACTTTACTTAATTTTCATCTTTATTTTTTTCTAATCGACTTACTTATTTTTAGTTTTACACATTCACTTCTACAGGGTAATGAATTCCAAATCTTCTCCCCATCTCTCCCTTCCCCCCCACTCTATTGCAGCATGCATTCTAATTACCCCTTTGGATAATCTGCCCTCTGTTCTATCACACCTCCACGGTCTCTTATCCCCTTCCCCTTTATTTTCGTGCAGGGCAAGATAGCTTTCTACACCCCGTTGCCTGTATGTCATTTCCCAGTTGCATGTAAAAACCATTTTTGCAATTTGCTTTGAAAACTTTGAGTTCCTATTTGTCTACCTTCCTCCCTCCCAACCTACTGCCATTGAGAGGGCAAGCAGGTTTATATAGGTTATACGTGTGTAGTCATGCAAAACACTTCAATATCAGTCACATGGTGAAAGACAAATTGTATTTCTCCATGTTGCCCCATTTATTCTATTCTCTTTTTTGACCCTGGCTCTACTCAAACGTGTTTACTTTTAATTACCCCCTCCTCTCATTTGTGCCCCCTTCTATCACCGTACACCCCTTTCTCACCTCCTTCCTCCCTATTTTCCTGTAGGATAAGATAGACTTTTATACCCAATTGAATGTGTACATTGCTCTCTCCTTAAAGCCAAATTCAATGAGAGTAAAGTTCACTCTTTCCCTCTCACCTGCCATTCCATCCATTGCAAAAGTTTTTCTGCTCTTTTACATGAGAGACAATTTTCCGTATTCTATTTTTCCCTTTTTCCTTCTCCCTATATATTCCTCTCCCACCCTGTAATTTAATTTTTTCTGCATCAACCCTTCATATTCACTTTACCATCTGCCCTCAAACTACATAATCACTCCAACTACCCTAATACTGAGAAAGCTCTCAAGGGTTAGGAATAACATTAGAAATATCACCTGTCCGTGTAGTAATATAACATTTCAACTTTAATGTTTCCTTTATGATTTCTCTTTCTCGTTTAACTAATTATGATTTCCTTGAGTCTTCTATTTGAAAGTCAAATTTTCTATCCATTCTGGACTTTTAATTAAGAATGCTTGAAAGTCTTCTATTTCATTCAAAGAACATGTCGCTCCCGCTAAAATATTATACTCAGTTTTGCAAGGTAGGTGATTCTTGGTTTTAATTCTTTCTCCTCTGACCTCTGGAATCTCATATTCCAAATCCTCTGATCCCTTAATGTAGAAGTTGGTAGATTTTGCGTTATCCTTTTTGTGTTTCCACAATACTCAAATTATTTCCTTCTGGCTCCTTACAATATTTTCTACTTGAAGTCAGAACTCAGCTAAAATATTCTAGGAGTTTTTATTTTTTGAGATCTCTTTCATGAGGTGATCAGTTGATTCTTTCAATATCTATTTTGCTTTCTGGTTATGTAATATAATGTCAGGGGTTTTTGTTTGTTTTCGTTTATTTTCATTGTATTTTTATTTTATTTTCATTTTCATTTTATTTATGTATTTTTACTTTCCACAAGATTTTGAATTCCAAAATATACCCTCACTTTCCCCTCCCCCACCACAAGATATCAAGCTTTCTGATCACCTCTTGCCCCATTCTGCCCTCCATTCTACCACACCCCTCCTTTCCCTTATTCACCTCTCCTCTATTTTCTTGTATGGCAAGACGGATTTCTATACCCCATAACCTGTATTTCTCTTTTCCTAGTTGCACGTAAAAACAATTTTTAAATTTGTTTTTAAAACTTTTGAGTTCCAACTTCTCTCCCTTCCTCGATCCCCACCCATTCCCACTGAGAAGGCAAGCAATTCAATATAGGTTATGTGTGTAATTATGCAAAAGACTTCCATAAAAGTCATGTTGTGAAAAACTAAGTCCACCCCTAAATTCTATCCAGTCTCCGCATTTAGTCTACTCTCTCTTTTGACCTTGTCCTTCCCCCAAAATACTTACTTCTACTTATCCCTCCTCCTACCTGCCCTCCTTTCTCTCATTCCCCCCACGGCCCACTTATCGCCTTCTCCCCTATTTTCCTGTAGTGTAAGACAAATTTTCATATCCTCCTGAGTGTGCATTTTATTCCCTGTTTAAGCCAAATATGACGACAGAAAGCTTCACTTCCCCCCCTCACCTCTTCGTTTTCCCCCTCCATTGACAAAGTTTTTCTTGTCTATTTTAGGAGAGATAATTTGTCCCATTATATTTCTCCTTTTCTCCTCCAACATATTCCTCACTCATCTCTTAATTTTGTTTTATTTAGATATCATTGCTTCCTATCCAACTCACCTTGTGCCCTCTGTCCATATGTATGTCCATATGTTCATATCTCTCCAACTACCCAAATACTGAGAAAAGTCTGAAAAGTTACAAATATTACCTTTCCATGTAGGAATGTAAACAGTTCAACTTCAGTAGTCCCTTATAATTTCTCTTTCCTGTTTACCTTTCATGCATCTCTTGATTCTTTTTTTTTTTTTGGAAGTCAAATTTTCTATTCAATTCTGGCTTTTTCATTAAGAATGCTTAAAAATCCTCTGTTTTCCTGTAAAATGACTGTTTTTCCCCCTGAAGTTTAAATTAATTAATTAATTTTTAGTAGGAAGTGAGTAAGTGATCCTTGGATTCAGTCCTAGCTCCTTTATCATATTCCAGTCTTGTGTTTCTAGGTCTTGTGTTGTCCTGATTGTATTTCCCTAGTACTGGAATTGTTTCTTTCTGAGGGTTTGCAATATTATCTCCTTAACTTGGCACCTCTAGAATTTGGAGGAAATATTCCTAGGAGCTTTCTTTTTCTGATCTTGTTCAGGAGGTGATCGTCGGATTCTTGCAATAGTTATTTTACCCTCTAGTTTTAGAATATCAGGGCAGTTTTACTTGACAATTCCATGAAATATGATGTCTAGGCTTTTTTTGATCATGTCTTTCAGATAGTCAAATAATTTTAAAACTATTTCACTGCATTTATTTTCTAGGTCAGTAGTTTTTCCAATAAGATTTTCCACATTTTCTTCTGTTTCTTTTTTTTTCCATTCTCTTGGTTTTATGTTATAATTTCTTGAATTTTCATAAAGTCATTAAATTCCATCTTCTCCATTCTAATTTTTAAAGAGTTATTTTCTTCAAGGAATTTTGGGACCCCCTTTTCCATCTTACCATTCTGATTTTTAAAGTATTCTTCTCCTCATTGACTGTTTGGATCCATTTTGCCGTTTGGGTTTGTCTATTTTTAATTTTTTTTATAATTAATTATTGGTTGTTTCCTCAGTATTTAGGGTTGGTTTGAGACTAGAGAAATTGATTGCGTTGTTGTATATATACAGATCTTTTTATATAATATGGACATTTTTAACTATTGAAATATATATACATATATACATATATGCACACACATATGCGTGTGTGTGTGTGTGTGTGTGTGTGTATGAATCAGGTTCTCTGGAAAGGTGATACATGGAGCCATGCTATAGTCCTCTAATGGAGAGGAGCACAAAGGTAATCAATGCATTATGGTGTTTTGTATCCAGGAGTGTTGTCTTCTGGACCTAAGGGAACCTGTGGCACCTACATGCAAAGCAGGTAGTTTTTATATCTGCAGGGCACTGTCTCCTCTTGACACCAACCACTGAGACTATATAAGTCATATCTAGCATCATATACTAACTACAATAGGATTTTACTCCCCATTTCTAACATTAGGAAGAAATTAGAGTGTGTTCACCACCTTTACATCTGTGGTGTTTAGTCACTAATCAGAAGAAGGAATTGACCTGTTTGAAAAGTGGGTCATACATAAACCTTCTCGTTTTCTCTCAATGGCAGCACATTCTAAGGTTTTAAAATTGCATTCTGGATTCCCCCCAAAGTATCTGCATTCTTCTTTAAAAGCCTCTCCTCCAGATTCAGGTTGACCTTCCCCACATCTGAAATGCCATTCTCCCCCAAGACATATGGGACACTAAGGAATACATCCTCATTAATGCCACATATACTCACAATCATGGTGGAAATTGGATGCACTTTCTTAAAATCTGTCATAATGCTTTCTTCCAGATCTGCCACAGAAAAGTCGATGGCTCAGGAAGTGTAGCACTTCAGTTTGATTATGTCATAAGCACTTTCAACAACGTGTTTATGAACATCTTTCCAATTCTCTGTGTCAGTATCGGTTCCCAAAGAAGGATGAAGGTTCTTTAGAGACACACTGACAAGATTCACACCACTCCAAACAGAAACACTGGCGTCTCCATGTTTCCCAAGGACCCATCCATGAGAAGTTGAAGAATGGACACCAAATCTTGCTTCCATTAGGTAATGTAAAGCGGCAGAATTCATACTGCAACCACTTCCAACAGCATGGTTTTTAGGAAAGCCACTTAGCTTTCAGGCAACGTATGTCAAAATATCCACTGAATTGGAAACAATAAGCAGCTTGTAATTATGATTGTTTGGAACAATATTGGGAATGATGAGTTTAAAGATATTCACATTATACTGGACCAAACTCTGACGACTTTTTCCCTCTTGTTGACGTGATCTAGCCATAACAATGATCTGTTTTGAGTTTTGCAATCACACTGCAGCCACTGCCAGAAACAATCTTTGGTGTTTTGAGGGAAAGGCTGCTATGTTGTAGATCTATTATCTCTCCCTTTAGTTTGTCTTCTATAATATCATCTATGACAACTTCATCAGTCAGTTCCTTTTTACAATACTACCGGCACATGCCATGCTAACTTTAAAATCCCAATAACAGGGTTCTTTTTCTGGGAAATTGGTCTTCCTTTATGGCACTCAAGATAAGCTGATCCTTGATAGTGGATAACATTTTGGAGGGTATCTGGGGGGATCACAAGGTTTCTGGTCAGAGTGCAAAAGTTCTGAGTTAGGTGTTTGGTTGCTGCTCCCAGGGTCGTGCCTAGTCTATTTTTTAAAATGTTATTTTATTCAGCATTATTGGGTCCCCTTTAGAAAGCTGTTGACTCAGTTGTCATGGTTTTTTTGCATCACTTTCATTTGTCTTCCCAATTTCTTGATATTCAAAATCCTTTATGAGCTCGTCATAGACTATGACCAATTCATTTTTTTTCTTGGAGACTTTGGACGTAAGAACTTTGAGTTTGTTTTATTCTAGTTGTATGTTTTGGTCTTCCTTGTCAACAAAGATGGAAGTACCTACCTTGATACAAACGAAGTAAGATTCTATAGTTAAATTTTTCCCATGGTTTTTGCTCATTTCTCCAGTCAATTATTTTGTATTTGAGTTCTTTATCAAGGTAGTTCTCTGATTCCAGTGTGGGTTGGGGGTGTACAGTCAGCTGCTTGATCCATCCACAAGCTGTGAGCCTAGATCTCCATAAACACCTTCTGCTGTTGATGCTGTTACTAAAGTCTTCTTTGCCCTCTCTGCAATACTGGGGCTGTGAGCAGACTGTGCTTCACTCTCACACAGCTCTAACATGGTTTTTCCACTGAACTTTTAAGTTATCGTCAAAGATTGGGGTCAAGAAGTCTGAAAATCACCACAGCTGCCAGTGATTCAGTACTCCCCACCACCAAAGACCCGCTCAGGCCCTGTTTGTGCCAGCAAAACCCATATTGGACTGCACTGCACTTCAAGACCAGCACGAAAGATGCGTATCATTGATCTTCTAGGCTGCCTTGAACTGGAAATTTCCTTTACAAAATCATTTCCTGGATTTTGCAGCTTCAGAATTTGTTTAGAATCATTTTTACTGTGATTTGGAAGGATATGGGGGGAAATCCCATACTGTACCATCTCAGCTTTGCCCCATTAATTTTCATCTTCCAAAATGAATAATATCAGTTATTTCTTTTGAAATTGATTTGTGCTTTTTTCTGTCTGGGCTTGCCTGTATAAATAGTTATTTATTCAAAGTGAAATAAATGTTCCATTGAAATTGAAATATATGTGCACACTAACACTGCTCTCTTACTCTTTTACAAAACATAAATCCATACATTCACGTATATACATATCTGCAAATGCATATACATGCATATAATTAAAACTCTTATTTTTTAATGTTTACTTATTTATTTTTAGTTTTCAGAATTCATTTCAACAAAATTTTGAGTTGCAGATTTTCTAAACATCTCTCCCCTATCCCCATTCCAAAAGGCTGTCCATTCTTATTACCCCTTCCCCCAATCTGTCCTCCCTTCTATCACACCTTTCCCTTCTGTTATCCCCACCTTCTCTCTTTTCTTGTGGGGCAAGACAGATTTCTATACCGCATTACCTGCATTTCTTATTTTCTATTTGCATGCAAAAAATTCTCAACATTCATTCCTAAAATTTTGAGTTCCAACTTCTCTCCTTTCCTCTCTCCCCACTTCTCCTCACTGAGAAGACGAGTAATACAACATGGGCTAAATATGTGTAATTTTGCAAAAGACTTTCACAATAGACATGTTGTATAAGATTAACTATATTTCCCTCCATACTACCATGACCCTCATTTATTTTATTCTCTCTTTTGACCTTGTCCTTCCCCTAAAGGATTTACTTGTAATTACTCCCTCATCCCATTTGCCCTCCCTTTTATCATCGTCCCACTTATTCCCTTCTCCCCTACTGTGCATATTTTTCCCTTCTTAAGCCAAATATGATGAGAATAAACTTCACTTTTTTCTCTCTCACCTCCACCTTTTTTGCTGCAGACGGCTCAGTCCAGCAGGTCTGAGGTGGGCATGGGGCTCACAGAGCAAGGATGAAAAGACAGACGGGACACAGCAGTCTCAACAAGCTGAGTTTATTCTGGACATACTGAGCCAATAAATTAGGGGATTGGGGTAATTAAATAGTAGAAAAAAACCATAGGGGTAGCAATTGAGGCATGAAACAGAACAGATTGTGATAAGTAGAAAGGGAGGTCTCAAGGCCTCTTTACCAGAATGTTATCCTGTATAGCAAGGACACTGATTCCTGGAACTTCAACACCCGAATTCAAGGACGTGCACCTGCGAACAATATATCACTTAACTTCTCAAGTCAGCTACTCTCCCTTGGAGGAGGAGAACTATTGAGAAGAGGTTCTTTCAAACCGCTCAAAGTTCTCTACATCTCCACCTTTCTGTTTTACAATGATTCGTTCCTATTCATTCGAGTGTTGAATGGCAAGTTATGTATAATATTGATGATCAAGGACATCAGGGTAGAAGTACAGATACAAATACAAAATACTCTTGCAAGGCCTAAGACCAACAACCGAAGGTCTTGTGCAAGGTCACTTAAAAACCCAAATGCTCTATTTATCACATCTGCAATCTGTTGTGCAGCCTCGGGTGGGTCCAAGTTGCTGTGAATTCTGACATCATCAATTATCTGAACAATTTGTTCCAAATCATGCATATCCATAGTTACATTATTAACATTCCATAATCCTCTTAATTGGCAATTTTGGTAAAATTATAACGAGTATCATTAAAATTCACATTTAACAAACAAAACGTGTAAACTTAAAATTACATTTCAATCTACTATATAAGGTGAGTATCTCAACTTGTTCATTAATTTCTATTACATCCCATTCCAATTCAACAATAGCCTGATAATAATCCTTATTTATATTTTTCTTGTACCTGAAATGCACTTGTAATATTTCTGGACAATTGATCTAAATATTTGGCTTGTTTAACTTCCTTTTGTACACTCATAATATATTCTTTTAAAGCTACACTACTAACAATAATGGCTACTAAAGCAATATTTCCAAAAATACTACAGGAAAGAAACCCTTTTTTTTTTTACAAGAAAGCAATTTTCTGCGAAGCAAATCAATAGTCTGATCTCCTGAAGCTTGATATCTCTGAGTGTCCTCGGCCAGAAGGAGAGCGAATGGACTCTGTTGAATAGCAAACGCCTATTGGCCTCCTATTTTTTTCATCTATGCAAGCATTCACAGAGCAATTCAAGCAAGTGACATTAAAAGTGTTGTCCCCTCTTGCTGTCACAGTCACATTTTTGTCAGCCTTAATCAACTTAAGGGAATTCATTAAAATGAGAATATGTTTGGTATCTCCTTTAGCCTTTCTTCTTCTTCCGTTCCCTGGTGAGTCTTTTCGTGCAGGCTCAGCTTCTGTATCGCTTGGAGAGGTCTTCTAACTCTTTCTTGTACCCAGGCAACCCCGCCTTCTGTGGAGACAGAAAGAAATCCTCTCCCTCTATTTAACACTCTATCAGGTCCTTTCCACACCTCACTGACATCCTTCCATAACACCTGTTGTTGCTAGGGTGTAATCTGCTTTACTCTCACAAATCTGCTCTTATTACAGACGAAAAATGAAAATAATTTTTTGTGAAGGGGTAAGGTCGTCATAATCTAAGGTTAAGTTGTTAATAGTATATATAGCCTGTGCCAATTGCTCCCTAGGGGACCTACCAAGCATTCCCCCATTTTGTTTTTGAAGGAACTGATTGAGAATTTTAGTCTCCTTTCTACTATTGTCTGACCCGTAAGGTTATATGATATACCTGAAATAAGAATTATTTGTAAAGAGAAATGTAGTATTAGAACTGGGGCCCAAGAACATGCACTCAAGCCCCCCCCCCTGTGCCCCTTTAAACAGATGGGACCCTACATATTTTGGGATAAAGGATGAAGGTCTTGGCTTCTGAAACTGCTTCCTGCTGAGATTTGGTGTAGAGCTTCCTGCTGAGAGGGTGTAGACCCTGCCTTACAGGGTCCAAACATTGGAGGGGTTAGGTCTTTAACCAGTAAAAGAAACTTGATAATTCAAAGGGTTTTAGGTGATGGTCTTGGACCACGAAACCTAGAAGACACAAATCTGACACATAGATTAAACAAACAAGGACCAAAAAGGAGTAAGAATAAAATAACTAGAAACGAGGTGGGTGTGAGAGTACTGTCAGACTTCCTCACACTTTCTTCACATACTTAGTAACTCTCTAGGGATAAGAGAGGCTTGGATGACTCCCACTTGTCCTCAGCCTCCTTATCTTCTTTCTATATGTTTTGATCAAGCTTGTATTTAGCTTTCCAAATCACTGGAACCGATCATTTAAACTGCTTCAGTTTCCTTTATATTTCTGCCATAGACAAGATAGTGCATAAGTTATTACTGCTCACTAACAGAGCTGTATTGTCTTAAACAAGAGAGATTTCTAAGTTGCATTTCACGACTGAATAGGTGTTCATTTTTTTTTCCCCAGCTTGTTTATCTTTTTCTCATTATATTGAATATGGAAGAAACAAAACTTTAGAAATTAAATTGTTAATAAGTTCACACATTAATTTTAACTTTTGCTTATTAAAACAGCAAGATCTTTTCTGCTTTATAGATCATTACATATTAAGCAGCAATACCTTATCTTGAATATGAAAATTTGAGTAGGCTTTAGCCTCATTTTGAAAAACATTTCTTCTAAAAATATTTCTTGTTCTCCTTTTCTTTTTTTCTAAATAGCTGACATTTTATCATGATGTTAAGAGAATTACTAAACTTTTATAAAGAAGATTAGGTGAAACCTTTTAAAATGATAGTTGCCTTTTCACTTTGAAACAAATATAAACCTTTTAAAATTAAAATTTATTAAAACTTAGTTGGTATAAAAATGTCCTTAAGTAATGAGAATTTCCAAAGTATTATAACAATCTAAATTCTTAGGCATTACAGAATTCCTATATTACAAAATGCTTTAATAAAAGGCATAATAGAATCTAACATTGATAACAGTAAGAGAGTGACTACAGAAAAAAAAATACATTACTGCTTTTAAAATCCTTTAAACAATAGGAACATCTTAAGGTCAGTCTTAAGTCATTTACATAAATTTCTGAACATGTTCAAATTTCAGACAAAAATAATATTAAGTTTTCCAGTAAGATTACACAAAAGGGCTCACATGTTATACTGACTACTTGTATGTAAAATAATTCTTATGTAAAATTGCATTTAGCCGTCATATAAACTAAATAATATAAGATTAGTTTCTCTCTTTCTCTCTATCATTCTCCTTCCTGATGCTGCAGCTATTAGAGAGAAGGGACCAGTGGGAGGAAAAGAGATAACATTCCAAATTCCAGCTACAATGGAGCCGGAAATAAT
Source organism: Potorous gilbertii (assembly GCA_028658325.1). Lineage (NCBI taxonomy): Eukaryota > Metazoa > Chordata > Mammalia > Diprotodontia > Potoroidae > Potorous > Potorous gilbertii. The sequence continues at coordinate 635,380,128 of CM053769.1, forward strand.
AACTCGCAAACACACACAGAGAACACGTAAAAACAGAACACATATACAGACATTAAAAAAATTTCCAAAAACTGAGAAAAAAATTGTCAGAAATCATAGATCATAGAAGTTTGCTATAGAAGAAAAAAACAGGGACATGTGATATAGCAAATATAATTTGATAAAACATCTTTGACTCTGTTTGAATTCAGATAGGAGTGAAATTTTCCAATCATGCAGTATCTGTATTATAGCCAGACTCAAGAATAGTCTTGTGGGAAATATTCTTTTATAAAAGGACACAATGAGGAAACTGACCAGGAGGATCCCATCCTAGATTGAGTCTAAAATTGACCCCTCGGTGTTTCCTCTCCAGATACAAATTTCACCTGATAACATTACAGGATGCAGGACCACAGTCCCTCTGAGTAATTGTCGCATATTCTCTCAGATACTGATTTAATGAAGACAACTATACCCAAATTCAAACTTAAACAAAAATATTTATGGTACTACATATCTTTACCTTAAACAGCAAATTCCACTAATTACAACTTAAAGCCAAATACAGTTATTTCTATTCCAGTGGAGTTGCAAAAAGATTAACAGGACTCACATATATAAGAGATTCCATTTAAGATCCTTCCTTCTCAAATTTAAAACTTGTCCTGATACAAAAGTCAATTACTAAAAATCTTTTCAATCTATTACAACTTTTGAGTAAGTCACATTCTTTGTTTATGAATTATATAAGCCAAACAAATTTCTTTCAAGGACTGATGACTTTGTTCACATGAAAGGGGACTTGGCAGTTTTACAAAAGAAACGGAATTGACATGGATCCCATGCCTGCCAATGTCCAAACATACAGGAGGACCGTTCTGAATGGGAAGAACCATTATAAATAATTTTTTTACTCCATTCATTTCTTTCAATACACAGTAATCAATTAACAATTTTAGGTTTAGCATTAAAACAGCAACTTCAAAAACTTAGTTAACAATCTTACAACTTTTATAAAAGATAGCCAAACTATTTTAGCTGTAACTTCTTTAACAGTCAATAGTGAATATACCTGGATTTCTAAATGGCAATTACAAAACATTATAAGATAAGGTTAATAGGATTGATAAAATTTTAAATAACAAAACTGGCTTTACACAATTTTTCCAACATATTTTAGTTTCAACAAAATTCAGATGACAAGTTGCTTTCTCTAACATCATTTCTGGATTACAGAGTAAAATAAAAATCTTAATGGTTCTAATTTTTACTCAAGAAAATTTCACATCTGTTTCCACTCCTTGAAAATGTTTTTGAAAGAAAAAGTTGTGAAACTACAAGTGGAAGTGAAGGAGATTCTGGATCAAAGTCCAATGGCAACTAATCCCCTCCTTTCCACTTGGGAGTTCAAAGTTCTATCTCTGCAGTGTCTTTTTCATATGTATGCATTTTCTCCATTTGCCTAGTCTCAAATAATACAACAAATTCTGACCTGTATTAAACATTCAATTAGGAGTGAAGTGCTTCACTTAAAATATGACCAGAATAACTACCTTTTGGTTGTATCCTACATACAAAAATTTTTCTCTTTTAGGTGAGGCATGGGATAATTAAAATGCTATTCAATCTGGCTTTCTGATATGAGGGGAAGGATTTCCCTGATTCCTTCTTGTATTTCTCTCTACCTTCACAACTTGGGCAGGGTTAGAAGTTAGAAAGAGAGAGAGAATTTTACCAACAACTACTCAATAATTTGAAAAACTTTTACGCTTTCCTCAAACTGCATATTCATGTTGCCCTCCTAGTAGGCTTTGATTAAAGCCCCTTTAGAGCTTCACATATCATTTCCTTGTATATTTTATGTAAAACTCATTTAGCAGTCATATAAACTAAATAATATACGATTAGTTTGTCTCTTTCTCTCTTTCTTTCTCCTCCCTGATGCTGCAGCCATTAGAGAGAAGGGACGAAGGGGAGGAAAAAAAATTCCAAATTCCAGGTACAATGGAGCCAGCTGTAATAACTCAAAAACACACGCACACACAGAACATGTAAAGACAGAACACATATACAGACAACAAAAAAAAGAATCCAAAAACTGAGAAAACGTTGTCAGAAATTCTTTGCACAAATTATAACTTTGGCTTACTTTCTATCACTGTGTTCCAAACATCTTTCACACAATTCAGATTTCCAACTAAGTAATCGTGTCTTTCAAGAGTGGTTTAGCCATATTGCATCAATCCGTGGGTTATAGGGCTGTGTGAGAAATACTGTCTAGAAAAAGAGTGAATGAAAAGACTATCTGATCCAAAATTAAGTAATTTCTTTGAGAATTTAAAATCCAGAGGGGTATGTTCTCTCATAGAGGCTCCTGGGTTATAGGGATGTGGGGTTTCTATTAATACCAATATTAGCCTCATTTCCAAAAGTATTCCTTCTCCTCTTTCTGTGGCTTGCCGAAGGATTTTGTACAATCCCTTCAGGCTCCTGGATTTTTTCACAAACTTGTGATCTAGACTTGTAGAATGGAGGAGCAGTGGGAGAAGGAAACTCTATTTTAAATTTTTGTGTGATACACTCCAACAGGTCTTCCATCACTTTAGTACTAGAGGTAGCACCTACCTTTATTATTTTTGTGACTAATGATACTTGTTCAGGTTTCTGTAGACATATTTTAAGTACATTACAAATTGAAAATATTGTAACAGGAGGAGCACTGAGTCTGACCTCTCTGTAATACTCACTCATTAGATTGCTATTTTCCAACTTTTTATCAAGATTTGTTGTCGCTGGGGGAGAAGTCAAGATGGCAGAATACAAAGATTCGTATACGATAGCGCCGAACTCACAGCCCATGGATTTCCTGTAAAAAGAACTCCCAACAAATTCTGGAGCTTGGAAGCCATGCAGCAACAGAGTGAAGGAGATTTCCGTTTCAGAGAGCCCTGAAAAACTGATCCCAAAGATCCGTCGCGCACAAGACAGGAGCAGAGCCCAGTCTATCCCTGGCAATGCAGCACTGAGAGGATGAGATCCAAGCAGGTTTCAGGGATAAAATCTCTGGTGGCCACGAAGGTCCCTCCACCAACAGATGCAGAGTTCAGTGAGAGAGACATCTGGGCTGATTGAGAAGGGAGTAGGGTGTCTGCAATTCTCAGGCCCTCTCAGGAGGCAGCAGTAGAGGCATCAGGGGGCCAGAGACTCCCAGAGAAGGGAGGAGCACTGCAGGACCTTGGGTCCATTACAAGAGGTTTCAGCATAAACCCCCAGAGGAAACTGAGCCTGGGAGGTTGCCTTGCCTCAATCTGAGCACCAGAACTTAATTTCACATTGAATAACAGACAGGCGCACCACTGAAAGCCCTGAGTCTGGGGAGCAGCATTTGAATCTCAGACTCCAAGCACTAAATGGGCTGATCTGGGTGGGGGTGCAGAGGAATCTCAGAAGTGAAGTAACTGACTGGGAAAATATCCAGGAAAAGGAAAAAAATAATAAGTCCATAGAAGGTTAAATTCTTGGTGAACAGATGTTTCCACTCTTCCTTTCTGATGAGTAAGAACAGTGCTTACCCTCAGGAAAAGAAAGAGGAGTCCAGGTCTCTGTTTCCCAAACATCTGAAATAGATATCCAATGGGTTCAGGCCATGGAAGAGCTCAAAAAGAATTTTGAAAATCAAGTTAGACAGGTGGAGGAAAAAGCGGGAAGAAAAATGAGAGAGATGAAAGAAAAGCATGAACAATGGGTCAATACCTTGATAAAGGACACTCCAAAAAAATGTTGAAGAAAATAACACTTTGAAAAATAGGCTAACTCAATTGGAAAAAGAGGATCAAAAAGCCAATGAGGAGAAGAATGTTTTCAAAAGCAGAATTAGCCAAGTAGAAAAAGAGTTGCAAAAGCTGACTGAAGAAAGTAGTTCCCTCAAAATTAGAATGGAAAAGATGGAGGCTAACGACTTTTTGAGAAACCAATAAATCACAAAACAAAACCAAAAGAATGAAAAAATGGAAGATCATGTGAAATATCTCATTTGAAAAACAACTGACCCGGGAAATAGATCCAGGAGAGACAATTTAAAGTTATGGGACTACCTGAAAGCCATGATCAATAAAAGATACTAGACATCATCTTTCATGAAATTATCTAGGAAAACTGCCCTGATATTCTAGAACCAGAGAGCAAAATAAGTATTCAAAGAATACACTGATCACTGCCTGAAAGAGATCCAAAAACAGAAACTCCTAGGAATTTTGTGGCCAAAATTCCAGAGTTCCCAGATCACGGAGAAAATATTGCAAGCAGCTAGAAAGGAACAATTCCAATACTGTGGAAATACAATCAGGATAACACAAAATCTAGCAGCTTCTACATTAAGGGATCGAAGGGCATGGAATAAGATATTCCAGAAGTAAAAGGAACTAGGATTAAAACCAATAATCACCTACCCAGCAAAACTGAGTATAATACTTCAGGGAAAAATATGGCCTTTCAATGAAATAGAGGAGTTTCAAGCATTCTTGATGAAAAGACCAGAGCTGCAAAGAAAATTTGACTTTCAAACACAAGAATGAGAAGAAGCATGAAAAAGCAAACAGCAAAGAGAAATCAGGAGGGGCTTACCAAAGTTGAACTGTTTACATTCCTACATGGAAAGACAATATTTGTAACTTTTGAAACTTTTCAGTATCTGGGTAGTTGGTGGGATTATACACACAGACACACACACACACACACACACACACACACCTACACGCGTGCACCTGTGCGCATGCATGTACAGACATGCATGCATACACAGAGACATAGAGCACCGAGTGAATTGAATAGGATGGGATCAAATCTTAAAAGAAATCAAGGCAAATTTTGAGAGAGAAATGTAGTGGGAGAAGAGAGGGTGAAATAGAATGGGGTAAATTATCTCTCATAGAAGAGGCAAGCAGGAGACTTTTTAGTGAAGGGAAAAAGAGGAGAGCTGAGAGCAAAACATCAAGCTTACTCTCATCATATTCGACTAAAGGAAGGAATAAAATGCACACTCATTTTGGTATGAAAATCTATCTTGTA
>CM053769.1:635385676-635420431 GCA_028658325.1 Potorous gilbertii
TTGGTTGGGTTGGTTGGTTTGGGGAGAAGTTGGAACTCAATGTTTTAGGAACAACTGTTGAGTATTGTTCTTGCTACTAGGAAATAAGAAATACAGGTAATGGGGAATAGAAAGTTATCTGGCCCTACAGGACAAAAGAGATGATGGGGACAAGAGAATGGAGGGATGGTAGAAGAGAGGGCAGATTGTAATAGGGGAAATTAGAATGCTTGGTGCATTGGGTTGGGGGAAGGGGACAATGGATAGAAAATTTAGAACCCAACATTTTGTGAAAATGAATGCAAAAATTTAAATAAACTAATTTATATTTAAAAAAGAGATTTGTAGTCCCTTCATGCCTTTCACAACATGAATTACTTCATGACACCATGATTACTTCACCTGTCTCTTTTAAACGCCTGATCTCTAGGCTATTGTTAACGTGAAACTAATTTTGCCTTCCCCTTACCTTTTTCCTGCCTGCTACTTTCCTCTTCAGCTCCGGGGGTCCTCCTTTGTTCTTGTGACATGAACAAGTCTTTCCTGTGTAGATTGGGCGGGGCCCCTCTTGGGCACAAGGTACTGCGGGCCGTGCAGTCGAGGAAGTCCGGAGCAGGTAGGGAGCTCACAGAGCAGGGATGAAAAGACAAGCGGGACACGGCAGTAAGAATAGGCTGAGTGTATTCTGGATATATATATATATATATATATATATATATATATATATATATATATATATATATATATATATATAGATATGTGTATCCTCTGGTTCTAGAATATCAGGGTGATTTTCCTTGACAATTTCAGGAAAGATGATATCTAGGCCGTTTTATTTTCTATCATGGCTTTCAGGTAGTCCAGTCATTTTTTAATTAACTGTCTTGGATCTATTTTTCATGTTAGTTGTTTTTCTCATGAGATATTTCACATTTTCTTCTATTTTTTCATTCTTATGGTTTTGTTTTGTAATTTCTTGGTTTCTTATAAAGCAATTAGTTTCCCTCTGCTACTTTCTAATACTTAAAGAACTATTTTTTTCAATGAGCTTTGGAACCTGATTTTTTCCATTTGGCTATTTCTGCTTTTTAAAGGATTCTTCTCCTCATCTGGATTTTTGGACCTCTTTTTCCAATTGAGTTAGCCTGTTTTTAAAGGTGTTATTTTCTTCAGCATTTTTGAGATCTCCTTTAGCAAGCTGTTGACTCACTTTTCATAGTTTTCCTACATTGCTCTCATTTCTCTTCCCAATTTTTCCTCCATCTCTCTCACTTGATTTTCAAAATCCTTTTTGAGCTCTTCCATAGCCTGAGACTATTTTGCATATTTATTTTGGAGGTGTTGGATGCAGAAGCCTTGTCTTTTATGTCTTCCTTTTATGGTAGCGTGGTTCTTCCTCATCTGAAGGGATGGCAGAAAATGCCCTTTCATGATAAAACAGTACATATCAAGTCATTAAACAATTCCAAGTTATGGTCATGATATTCTCCTTTTAACGCATCTACAAGAGAGTCCTCAAACCATTCTTCTTTTAAGATTTACTAATTGTAACAAAATTGAGGCAAGTGTGATATTAACTAGATACCAGTGTAATACCCTCATTTCACAAGCCATTGACTTAATTATCTTCATAACGTAAGGAAGAATCAAAGAACCCTAACTCATACAGGAATACACGTTTGTGTGTGTGTGTATATGTGTGTCTGTGTGTGATATCTATATCTATATCTATATCTATACATATATACATATATATGTATATATGTGTGTATGTGTATAAATATGTACATACACACACTTATTTAGAAAGTTGTTTAAGATGTAAAAATGAATATAATCTTAAACTGAACAGATCATATATTAAATACACTTCATAGCAGTAGCTCAAATGTATCCCAACCTTACTCTATAGGATTCGGATTCAACATTTTATTTCTATCTTTGTTTCACAAATTTCTTTCCCCTTCATATTATTATTCCCATAATATTTAGAAAGCATATTCTATTACAGGGCTTTTAATATCATACTAGACTCTGCAAAAGTATATGAGATTCCTACCCACTCAGACTGAAAACAGTAAGATTCACATATTTACATTATGTTCACAATTTTTCACCGATTACTTAATTTGATTACTGAAACCTACCATAATAAGGAAAATTAAGGAACTGATTTGATAAAGCATCACATAGTTTTCCGCATATAACATCATATCCAACTCATATCCAGACTAGTCAGATGGGAATCAGATCTTTTCATAGGAAAACTTTGGGGAAACTGAGTCCGAAGGATCCCATCCTAAGCTGAGGTTAGGATTGTCCTTTCAGCGTTTTCCCAGATGCAGAACTCTCCTTGTAATAGTCCTATTTCTCACTACTTGTTGGTATTTCCCCAGATAGTGGGTTATTGACCATTGATTACTGATGGATATTCATAATCCACCAGAGAGCTCAGTACACAATCTGTTAGTCTCATAAAGCTTTACCTTAGATGGCAAGTTTCACTAATCAAAACTTTACCAGGACTCATCACAAATTTTAAATTTGTCCTAAACGTCAATCACTAGAGATATTTTCTACATTTTCAAATTCCCAACCAAACAATTTCCTTGTTTAGGAAGTCCATATATGAAAGGTTACCAATATGAAACTTGAAACAACCATATTACCCATCATGTGACTTCAATTTTGTTGAATATACCTTACATGGAGAATCAGAATCTCAAGATTAATATATTAAGACTGCAACATTTAGAGAGCAGGCCTTCCTAAGTGTTTAGGGCAGTGTCTAACGTTTTTCTGCCTGATTAATGCATACAGGCTTTCTGGCCCCAGGGCCCCAGGGTCATTAGAAGTAGTGTTTTTGCTATAGTTGTTGCCACTTCCCAGTAAAGGTACGACTGACTCTGGGAGTTGTAATAATACTGACGTGAAAGGAGAGAGGCCTGGTTGATGTCATCTTCACAGGCCGCACGCCAGCCTTCAGACTTTCAAGCCCTTTCCTACTGCTCACCAGGTAGGGGAGAGGGTGAAACTTTCTCTTTCTTTTCCAATCTGGGATGAGAGGGATTAATAGGAAAACCCGGGGCTGTTTGCACTCTGTTTACATACTTTCTGGGCTAAGGAGGAGGAAGAGGTGGAAGGGTTGAAATCTCAATCCTTTTTATTGAAATACCACAAAACTTCAAACCCCCTTCCCCATCCTGTGTCATAAAATTTCCTTTTCTTGTAAACAGCTTACAATTTATCCTCACAGTATTAGTTCCAAAATTCTCCAGACACAAAATCCATTGTAACAATTAACAGTCTCACAAATTTCATAAGTGATAGCAAAAGAATTTTTTGACTGAAACTTTATTTAAATTAAGGAAAAACTTTAAAGTTTATGATTTCTAAATTTACAGTACTTTCAAAAACACATGGTTAAATAGAATGACTTAACAATTTCCTAACCCATTCAGAACAGTAGAGCACACAGGATTGCAGCTGTCCTTTCCCCCATCTATCTCCTAAATCTTCTGTTTTCTTTTCCACCTTCTGTGTTTCCCTCAAGCTTTTATTTTTCTCTTTCCTAATCTCTCAAACTACTTCAATTTTCCCTTACATTCTAAATGGAAAAAAAATTCATACTCACACCAATTTCCCCTGCTTTTCTTCACCTGTCACAACTTAAGATGGTTGCATTACCTCACAGTCCCTGTAAAGAGGTTTTAATTATACGTTTTAAACAGACCACTGAAATCCTAAAGAGATCACTTTTTGAAAGATGGAAACGTCCTTTATTTTTGCAAGGATAGTTCCTTAGATTTAAGTTCCACCCAAAGAACAAACTTTAGCTTTTAGGGTGCAATTAAACTTGAATTCAAGTTCCTCAGCTTTCTTTTTCCCCTCAGCCCTTGCTAACTCTTGGGCTACTTGAGTTCATATTCTTTATCAGTTCTAAAATAGATTAGCTCCACCTCCCACCTCTTAAAGACTCTCACTCCTCTCGAAGCTTTGTGGCTTCATTTTAAACCTTACACGGTGTCAGATTACACATCAATACCCACGTGCACCATAAAACACAAAACATTATTCATAAATATACAACCGTCTGCTTTTTAAGAGATAAACCAAAATACAATTAGAGCTCAGTGGCGTCCAAAACAATTCTAAAAACTGGGAGATATTTCCTCTAAGTTCTAGCCAAATTCAAAAGGATATCCTTCCCAAAGATCCTTCTAGATCTCAGACCTGACCCTCCACCTTCCAACAAGTGGGATAATCACTCTCTTGTTGACAGAGGGGCTTCCTCTCATTCACATACAGATTAACACTTGACAAATCCAATCGTCATTGGCTACATATTTCAGCCAAAATACTGCTGGAGGCATGATGCCCTTCTTGGACCAAATAACACATAAAGACTTTATAATCTGTTTCTTATGCTTATTCTTTTGTACATACAGTTTCATTCCATTTTCCCGGTATTCTGCCTAAGAGACTGTTCAGAGGAATGCTACTAAAGATTTCTTCTTCTGTCCCCTTCCCAGACACCTGAGTTTCCTTATTCCCCACTTTGTCGTAGTTTCTTTAGAAAAAATTTCCCTAACAACAAGGCAATACTCAGAAGGCCAAATTTTCTTACCTTGCACTGTGCACAGACTTGTGTAGTGCCTAAGGTTTCCTTTTCTTTCCCCCCAGTTTCGTCACCTTGCCTCTCTGAAAAAATGAATTCTCAGTTTTGGGCAGTGAGGAAAGAGGAAACTCACCAATAATCCACCAAGCCACCTAATTGATCAGGGCGAGTCTTTCTGTCCTTCAATGGTGGTTTTTCTAGAATCCTAAATGAGCTCCAAATTGTTAGGAATAAAATTTCTATAAGAAAGACAAAGACCCCCAAGGTAAATGGGCCTGGCTTATTTACTTTAAAATCCTTGCAAGAACGAGGTGTTTTGCTGCCAAGGCATATATACACACCTACAGAATCCATAGCAAGCTAATTTATCTCTGTCCTGAATTTCAAAATCCCTCCCTCTGCTCCTTATTGGTTGAGTACTTTTTATTGTACAACTTCGCAGTACGCCTATTTCATGTTACCCCCTTGAAAATTTTCCCTACCCTCCACATATTTTGTATGTGCTTTTAAATGAAATTCAGCTCCACCTGGGGAGGAAAAGTTAACATTTATGAACTAATGAAGCATGCTTGCTTGAAGCCTAGCTGACCTACTTATCTTGTCCTAAACTCACACCTGTTTGAGACTCGTTACTGGTGATTGGTTTCCTATTTTCTCCCTTATTCTGAAAATTGCTTTTGCAGAGAAGCATGAAAGAAAACCCACCTTTCTTTAATCTGTTTGAAAAAAAATTTTTATATCTCACAATAAGAAACCTAAAAAGCATTGCAAAAGATTAGAATTTTTTGTCCAATAAACAGAAAATTTTAGGAGCATAATTGTGACTTTCTCATCAGTGCTCATTCAAGAAAAGTTATAAAGAAAATGAAACTGATACACAAAATGAAAAGCTGGTTGAGAAAATATGTGATAATGTGATTTATATTTATGAAATATGGCTTATAAGCAAGATTGGTAAGGTTCCCAACCACAGAAACAGTACCCTTCGCAAAGATGTGTAAGATTATATTGACCTGGTAGTTTGAGTATCTAATAAAAAATGATTTAAAATGAAGAAGTTGGAAGCAAAGGCAGATGGTAGATGGTCCATACAGGAAGGTGTTGCATTGCTGGACAAATCATGACTGATTAACTAGATTTCTTTTTGGGATTATTAAATTTTTGGGCCAGGGAATTATGTAATTTGGATTGAGTGAAATCAAATGTTTCATCCGCTTTTTTTGGATGAGATGGAGAAGTGTGCTAGAAGTGAATTTCTAAAACTGTTCTGGAAAATGACTGGGGATAAATTTGCAGTTCAAATCTATTTAGTAGTTCAAATTTTCAAATAAATTTAGTTCAAATCTCATTACTTTAATAAAGACTTTATTATTTCATCCTAGTCAATATCTAAAAATACTGAAAGAAAAATATAATATGTGCCTCAGTTGAATTGGCAGATCAACTTTTTGTGAGTAAAAGTTTTTAACAACCTGGAAAGAATTTGGACATTACAAAGAATTGGAATCTCTGTGTACACAGGAAAAGCCTAATTCAGTTCAAAGATATCAAATCATTGGAAAAGCGGAGTCACATGGAGAATATCCATTGCCTTATTTTTTGTGATCCCAGTATAGGATCAGTATGCTATTTTTTTCCCCTTTAACTCTCAGAGGGTCTGGAAACTTTATAATTCTTCGAGATTAGCAACGATAGAACAATAAGGTTATGATTGGAGCCATGAGTGTTGAGTCAAATTTATGTTCTGTAAGTATAACTAAGCTTCTTCCAACAGGGGAAATAATAATAATTACAAAATAAATTATATTTAATATAGAAATGAATAAAATAATTACTAATATGATAATAGTACTAGCATTTCTACATCATTTTGAGATTTACACATCTTTATTTTATTTAATCCTGACCTACCCAGAAAGTGGGTGCTATTATTATCATTTCAGTTTTCCAAAAAAGGAAACTCAGGTAGAATAAGTTTAAATAATTTGCCCAGAGTCACACAGTTACTAAATATTTGAAGGGAGATTTGAACTGTATCTTCCCCAGTCCAGGTATATCGCCCTATGCACTGCTCCATTAGAATATTTGCATCGAAGGTGTGAGTTAGTAGAGGCATTCTTGAAAGCAGTTTGGAATTATGATACTAAAATGCTTAAACAATCCATGTACTTTTGTCCAAAGATCATGATGCTAAATGTTACAACACACACACACACACACAGATACACACACGGTATTGATAATACATTTTTGCTTATTGTTAATGTAATTTTGCTTCTTAATAGGAAGATCTTTCCCATCACTTAATAGGTCCATGTGACCTGCTTAAGTCACATGGAAGCCTGAGTCACATGAGTCAAGTCACATGGAACAGTAAGAGGCAGAGCAAGAGCAGAGTTAAGAGGAAGTTAGTCAGAGAGCCATCAGACCCGGGAAAGGCAGCAAGGAGAGTGAATGGTACAGCTTGTTTGTGATTTTGTTTAAGGGAACTGGTTTGTGGGTAGCCTAACAGAGAAAAGACTTGGGAATGGTATTGCCCTCTGAATTATCGTCTTGTAGAGATTTCTTTGTTACTACAGTGTATCTCCTTTCTGGTGTTTTGGTTTGACTTTCTGGTGCCTGAATACAGGATTTAGTTATATCTTACATGGGAATAGTTTGTTGAATTTTGTATTTTATGATTCAGAATTGTGCTGGCATATTTTCAGCTGCCATAGGCATTGTGAATAGCACATTCGTGCAACACACATTCACACACATACATTCATCTATACAAACACACATACGTTGTATGTTTTTATGCACAAGTGCATATATTTTGGCAAAAAGAAAAATTTCATAGACACAAAAATATTTATAGTAGCATTTTTGTGGTGGTGGTATGAAACTTTAAACAAAATACAGCCAATTGCTCAGGAAATGGTTAAACAAATGTCTGTACCTGAATGCAATGAAATATCACTGTGCTACGAGGAGCAATGTACATAACAAATTCAGATAAACATGGAATTATTTACATGAAGTGACGCTTTTGAAAGATGCAAGGTCAGGAAAACAATTGACACAATGACAAGGAAATAATAGAAAAATATAAATAGAAAAAAACAATTAAAATTGAATGCAAATATTGTGAAATAATAGGAAATAAACTTATTCTCAAAGAAGAGACATGAGAATATGCCTACTCCTTTACGCAGAGGTAATAGAGGGTAAGGCAGGCAATGAGATTAGAACAGGACATACATTTGATTATTTTTGTGCAATGGCCAGCTCTGCTGACATTTTCCTGTTCTTTTCATTTAATTTTGTTAAATAAGGGAAAAATCGAGGGGAAGGGGAAAGGTGCATAAGAATAGGTAAACCTAAGTGATGTAAAATCAAATAAATCAATAAAAACTTATTTAAAATTAACTGGATCTGAATAAACAGCTTTTAACACCATAAATTGTGAAATTACTTTTGGCAGAGAGAGGATTGTGTTCTTATTACTTAGAATGATTACCCATAAAAATAAAATTATAATTTCATACATTGAATAGTACTCTTACTAACTTTACTGCATAATTCTTTATGATACTGTGACTTATTAAAACTCTTACTGTAATAATGTATTAATGTTTTATTTATTTACTTTTAGTTTTCAACTTTCACTTCCATAAGTTTTAAATTTACTCTGCTTCTTTCCCCAGTACCCTCCCCAAAGTGACATGCATTTTGATACAGTCTCTACACATGCATTCTTATTAAACATATTTTCGTTTTAGTCGTGTTGTATAGGAAAATTAGAAAAATACCTTCGTTCTAATGGGAACCATGAGAAAGAAAAAAACAAAAAAAAAATAAGAGAGCAAATATAATTCTTAGATCTGCATTCAGAGTCCTTATTTTCTTTCTTTTGAGGTAGACAGAATTTTCCATTATAAGTCTTTTGAGGGTGTTTTAGACCCTTGCATTGCTGAGAAGAGCTATGTCTATAAAAGTCAGACATTGCACAGTATGGTTGTTACTGTATACAATGTTCTCCTGGTTTTGCTCATTTGGATCAGTATCGTTTTCCTGATGTCATGGCCTTCTTCAAGAAGAAAGGACCAACCACAATCACAAAAAAAACCACACCCTTTGATTCATAGGTAAGTCTGAGTCCCAGGAAACTGCAACAGTATTTCCTGACACTTGGGTTTACCTATTCATCAAATGTAGTTTTTTAGCCATTTGTGGTTGTGAAAATAAGGATGGCAATTCCCTTATTCAAAAGGTTTACTTTCTTCTGTCATTGCATCAGATACCAGTATGGAAGAAGGACCAATAAAGGTAGATGATAGGAGTGGGGAACTTTATTCCCAGTGCTCTTGGGCTCAAAATTCTGGGATGTCTACATTTGATTGTGAGGGGATGTGGTAATAAAGGTAATGGTGCTTCATTCTTGAAGCTAGGAAAGATTTTAATTTATTTTATATCTATTTTATGTTTCCTGTGAATGAGTAACTCCCTAAAGGAGTATTGTAACAATTTTTTTTTAATCAAACACTTGTATTCTTCTAAAGGATACTTTGATCATTTCCCTTAGCAATTTAAAATTATTCTGATTTTACTTTTGGAAGGACGCATAAGCTTTAACTTAAACTGAAATTATTTTGTTAAGTATTCACATCTGTGTTATCCAAATTCATATCTATCTAACTTGTTCTTTAATACTGAAGAAAATTTATTTCCTTACCTGTCCCACATGCAATTTTCATTTTACTATTGTAATCTTTCACTGTGCTATCACTCTTTCCGGAAGTGCTCTTTCTTTTACTCTGAATTTTAATACCTGTCAATACAACTTGCTAGAAATTTTGTGCTGCCTTATATACTGCCTGAGTTTTTTTTTTTAAATCATATTGTTTTTCCAAAAGAAATCACTGTATCTGTTATTTAAAAAAAAATACTTAGTATTTTATGTGCCCAAATGACACAAAAACAATTTTTAATTCTTGTTTTAAACTTTTGATTTCCGATTTCTCTCATTCTTTCCCCACCTCATTGAAAATGCAATTAAATTTATATAGGCTACACATACGAAGTCATGCAAAACATATTTCCATATTAGTTGTATTTAAAATAAAATATAGATTTTCCAAGAAATTTCCAAGAAAAGTAAAGAAAAATGTAAGTTTTAATCTGTGTCCATCAGTTCTTTCTTTGGGAATGGATAGTATTTTTTTCATAAGGATTTCGGAGTTGTCTTGAATCATGACACTGCTAATCTTATATTTCCGTTACTATGTACAATTTTCTCTTTATTCTACTCATTTCACTTTACATCGCTTCAGGTAAGTCTTTCAGGTTTTCTTGAAATCCTCCTGCTCATTATTCCTTAAAGCAAAGTAGTATTCCATTTCACTCGTATAACAAAACTTGTTCAGCCATTCTCCAATTGATAGACATGCCCTCAATCTCAAATTTTTGCTAGCACAAAAACTGTTGTTATAAATATCTTTGTACCTATGGGTCATTTTCCCCTTTTTATAATCTCTTTGGGATACAACCCTAGAAATGGTATTGCTGGGTCAAATGGTATGAACATTTGTTTTAAGTTCTTTGGGCATAGTTCCAAATTACTCTGAAGAATGGCTGGATCAGTTCACAACTCCACCAATATGTTAGTGTTTTCTTTTTCCTACATCCACTCCAATATTTGTCATTTTCCTTTTCTGTCCTATTAGCCAGTCTGATAAATGTGAGGTAGTAATTCAGAAGTGGTTTAATTTACATTTCTATAATCTATAGTCATTTAAAGTTTTTTTTGGTATTACTAGGGGATAGCTTTCATTACTTCATCTGAAGACTGCCTCCTCATATCATTTGACCAGATATTTGCGGAATGGCTCTCATGTATTTGGGAAATAATGCTGTTCTCAGAGAAGCTAGTTTTAAGTTTTTTCACAGTTAAATTTCTAACTGTGTTTCCCTCCACCCTATTTCCTCTTTTACTCTATTCTTTCTCTCCTTTCATTCTGTCCTTAATCAAAAATATTTTACATCTGACTACTGCTACCCCAAGCTTCCCCCCTTCTTTAAGTCCTCAAATCATTTACACCTTTCCACTCCTGTTTTCCTGTAGCAAAACATAGATTTCTATACCTAACTCTCTGTGCATGTATGTACGTGTATTATTCCCTCTTTGCACCAATTCTGATCAGAATAGAGTTCAAGAGTGCCTCATCACCTCCCCCATTTTCTCCTCCACTGTAAAAGCTCTTTTTGCCTCTTTTATGTGAAACAATTTGCCCCGTTTTACCTCTCCTTTTCTCCAAGTACACTTTTCTTTCTCATCTCTTAATTTTATTTTTCTTATTACATCCTATCATATTCAATCCTACCCTCTCTCTTTCTCTCTGTATCTATCCATGTATCTACCTGTACACACATACACACACATATTATATATATGTATATATATATATATATATATATATTTGTATATATGTGTGTATGTATATATATAATATATATATATATATATATATATATGTGAGTGTATATATGTGTGTGTGTATTCCTTCTAACTGTCCTAATAAAGAGAAAGTTCTAATGAATTATAAGTGTATTTTTCCCATGTAGTAATGTAATCAGTTTACCTTATTAATTCTCTTATGACTCCTCTTTCTTTTTTACCTTTTTATGCTTCTCTTCAGTCTCGTATTTGAAAGTCACATTTTTATTTAACTTTGGTCTTTTCATCAAGAATGCTTAAAAGTCCTTTATTTCACTGAATGCCCAATTTTCCTCAATTTTGCTGAGTAGATAACTTGTGCTTGCAATTTTTTCTTCTTTGCTCCCCCAAATATCATATTTCAAGCCTAAGAATTCTTCAGTGCCAAATCTTATTTTATCCTAGGTTCCCATGGCATTGGAATGATTTCTTTCTGATTTCTTGTCATATTTTCTCCTTGATCTGGGAGGTCTGGAATTTGGCTGTAATATTACTGCCACTTTTACGTTTGGAATTATTTTCATGAGGATTCTCACAGTTTCTATTTCATCCTTTGATTTTAGAATAACGGTGCACTTCTCCCTGATGATTCCCTGAAAGAAGTGGTGTACATTCTTTTTTTGATCATGACTTCCAGGACGTTCAATAATTTTTACATGATCTCTTCTGAATCTGTTTTCCAGGTCAGTATATTTTGTCCAAAGAGATAATTTACATTGTCTTTTTTTATTCTGTTTTTTTTTTTTTTTGATGTCTCATAAAGTCATTAACTTCCACCCGGCCAATTCCACCTTTTAAGGAGTTCTTTTCTCCTTATTTTGGGCCTTATTTTCCCATTAGCCAAATATTCTTTATTTTCCTTCTCATTGGATTTTTGTATCTTTTTTTTACAATTTGAGTTATGTTCTTTATGTCTCAAGGTATTATTTTCTTCAGTATAATTTTGTGTCTCCTTGATTTGGCTATGGACTATTTTTCCCATGATTGCCTTGCGTCACTCAAATTTCTTGTGCGAATTTTTCTACTACCTCTCTTACTTGATTTTTCAAATCTATCTTGAGTTCTTTCATGGGCTGTAACCAATTCATAATTTTCTTTGAGTATTTGGACGTAGGAATTTTGACTTTGTCATTTGCTTCTGAATTTCGGTTTTAATCTTTCTTGTCACCGTAGTAACTTTCTACATTCAGAATTCTATTTTCTATTATTTGCTCATTTTCGCACCCTTTTTCTTGACTTTTTCCTTTTTGCCGATGAATGGCTCTTCTGCCAGGAAGGAGAGCGCACTGTCCCGAGGTTCAGACTTTTAGTGGAGATGTTTTCAGTTGTCCCAATATGGTGTCATCTAAGCAGAGCTGTGTTTACTACTCTGCTGCTCTGTGTTCTGGTCTGTGAGCAACCATAAGCACTCTTTTCTGACCTGAAATTATGAGAAAGGTCCCCCCCCACCATTGTTACCACCAGTTCTGGTGTACTTTGTCCTCTTTGTTACCCAGGGACTGCCACCCAGTACTGCAACCCCCAATCCAAGCATGGGCACATACTTGCAATGGGATCCTTGCCCCAGTGACAACAGAGACTCCTACTACCTCCCCTTGATCGTTTGTTTGACCTGTTATCTTCTGTGGGCTGAGGGATACAGAAACAGACATTGATGCTACTGACTCAATAACTCACTGCTAGTTCTCTGGAGGCTGATCTGCTGCCTGGAGCAGACTCGGTTTCACTCCCACTGTGGTGCAACAGATCTTTCTTGCTAATATTCTAAATTGCCTTGGGCTGGACAATATTTCCAGTTCACGTTTGGTGGTCTCTGCCATTCAGAACTTGTTTTGAGGCATTATATAAAGTTGTTCATAAGTATTTTAGAGAGAGTGTAGGGGAGGCCTTTGTTTGCTAGTTTGTCTCCTCCTGGAGCCCTGATTTTAAATAAAAATCAGGCTACCACCTAGTCCTGAATTCAAATTATATTATGTGTGAACAGTAGAGAATTTAACAGAAAAATGATTGATTATTGTTTAACATTTCTTTTAACAGTGCTCCATTAGCAAATACCACTGTAATAGACAAAGACAAGGGGAAACAACAATCTCTGATTCTTTAAAATAATGAAAAGATGTCTTTTTTCAATTTTTTTTCTAATGAAATTTTTACAGAAATCACAAAATCTTATTTAATACCTTCAGGTATCCTATCCTCACTCCAAGTTAAAGAATTGAAGCATACGATATGATTTAAAGATTTTTAAAGATAGCAGTGGGCTTAAATTATAGTGGAGAACACATAACCTACTTACCTAATGTTGCTTTTGGAAATTATTATATTGTATACAATAAATGTAAATGTTTATTTGAATTTCTTCTATTGTTTTTATCTAATCCTTGCCTTAGGCATTATAACAATAGAAGGGTCTAAAGAAGAAAGCAAGAAAGGAAAGGAAAGAGGGAAAAACATACCTAAAGAAATTCAGATGGAGGTTTCTCAAACGGTTAAAGAATTATTCCACAAGAATATAAAAACCAGTACATCCAGCAGGGAATTGCAGAGAACAAAACCAATGCCCAGATATTCCTTGGTTCTTACACTCTTTCAAAAGCAACAAGAATGGTTCCTGACAACAACCTATCAGTATAAATTACAAGGACAATTTATCAATGATACCCAAAAATTTAAGCTTATTTTCATTTTTATCTGAAATATTTTAGCAACTGAGGCAGGTCATTTTTTGTTTGAATTTTATGGATAAATGTTTTAAGCTTTTCTGTTGTGATCTACTCTTTTTTTCCCCTGCAGCACAAAAAAAATGTTATGTTATACCTATTAGATCAGTGAGTCCCAAACTAAGGAGTTACTGCCAGAAATCCAGAAGACCGTAGGTACCCCAAGTAATAATATAGTGATCTAGTTTTAAGGTGAAAAGATAGTAGTACCAATATCTAGCCTTAATGAGTCAGACTCCTGCTTTAGGTCTCTTGTGGATAAGAGTCTCTCATGAATATCAAAAGAAGTAATGGGAGATATGCCTGCTATGTAGAGAGAGTAATAAGAATATCACTGTGTCAGAAAGAGGTTAAGGTCATTTTTCTCCTTTCATTTAGTTGATTAGGGACCTTCTTTGAAATTGAATAACATGGCTGGAATTTCAAAATTTTCAGGATTCATTCACCATGACAACAGTTATAGCACAAAATTTAAAAGAATATCATTATACTGGCACTTATCCTATTCCTAGGAAGTCAAGTAGTAGTGAAAAATATAGAGATATGGAAAAAATAAGCAAAATTGACTTTGAGCTAGGCATCTTGAAGAAGAAGAAGAAGAAGAAGAAGAAGAAGAAGAAGAAGAAGAAGAAGAAGAAGAAGAAGAAGACACTTCGAAGAGCCTTCTGAAAAAAAGGTAAGGGACCTAGCGTGGAGAAAATGTCCAAGAAATGAATTCCAGGGTTCAAGTGATCTTCCAGGATGGAAAGCTTGCAACTTCTATTTTAAAATGGAACCTAAACCATCCATTCCTTGTTTTCCCACCAGTTTGTACTCCTCTGGACTTCTCATTCATTCTTATGTTAGGGAGATTCTCCTTCCTATCATGCAATCTCTCTTCAGTCTTTCTCTTTCTTCCTTCCTTCATTTCTTCCTTCCTTCCTTCCTTTATTTTTCTTTCTTTATTCTATCTTCCTTTTTATTGTCTTCATTATAATGAATGGGATGTGCATGTATGTGTGTGTGGCTGTATGTATATGTAGTTGTGTTTTTGTGTGTGTGAAAAGTGAGAACAGGGAAGAGGAAAAGAAAGAGGAAGAAGAACTTCTTAAGGGCAGGGATTGTTTTCATTTTTGCTTCATTTCTATTCTCATCACATAATGAGTACTTAATAAATGTTTGTTGATTGACTTACCTAGGCCATCAATGCTCGGTTTTATCTCACAACAGAAATTGCAACTGAAACTTGCTCCCATTAAAGCAATCTATGGGGAAAAAAAGAAAAATGAAAACAAAATTATACCAGTCAAAATGGAATTCTGAGGTATTCCTGATTGAAAGAGCTGCTGTCAATTTGTATCCATCTTGCTTCCTGTCCTCGTGGTATTTTTTTATATTGATTTATCTATTTTTACTTTTCAACATTCATTTCCACAAGATTTTGAGTTCCAAATTTTCTCCCCATCTCTCCCCTCGCCCACCCCAAAACACCGTGCAGTATGATCACCCTCTCCCCCATTATTTCCTCCCTTCTTTAGCACCCCTCCCTTCCCTTATCCCCATCTTTTGTTTTTCTTGTCGGGCATGATATATTTCTATACCCCATTACCTATATTTCATATTTCTTAGATGGATGTAAAAACAACTCTCAACATTCATTCCTTACACTTTGAGCTAAAACTTCTCTCCCTTCCTCCCTCCCCACCCATCCACACTGAGAAGACAATCTGTTCAGTATAGGCTACAGAATAGTCATTTTGTGAAAGATTAACTATTTCTCTCTTTTTAGACCTTGTCCCATTCCAAAAGGCACTACCTTTAATTACTCCTTCCTCCCATTTGCCCTCCTTTCTATTATACCCCTACAACGCTTATCTCCTTCTCCCCTACTTTCCCATAGTTTAAGATAGATTTTCAAACCAAATTGAGTGCGGATGGTATTCCCTCCATAAATTACCTCTCACCTCCCCGCTTTTTCCTTCCATTGAAAAAGCTTTTTCTTACCTCTTTCATGACAGGTATTTTAACCTTTTTCCTTTCTCCCTTTCTTCTTCCAATATATTCATTTCTCAGTCATTAATTTTACTTTTTTAGATACCACCCCTTCCCATTCAACCCACCCTGTGCAGTATCTCTCCCTCTATGTCTCTCTCTGTTTCTCTCTGTCTCTCTCTCTCTCTCTCTCTCTCTCTCTCTCTCCATATATATATGTGTATATATATATACGTATATATACATATATATACACACACACACACACGCACACACACATACGTGTGTGCGCGCGCTCGCGCGCGTCTGTGTGTGTGTGTGCGTGTGTGTGTGTGTGTGTGTGTATAATCCATCCAAATACCCAAATACTAAGAAAAAATTCAAGAGCTCCAAACGTTATCTCTCCATGTAGGAATGCAAACAATTCAACTTTAGTACGTCTCTTATGATTTCTCTTTCCAGGTACCTATTCAACTTATCTTGATTCTAGTGTTTGAAAGCAAAATTTTCTTTTCAGCAGCTCTGGTCTTTTCATTAAGAATGCTTGAAAATACTTTATTTCATGGAATGATCATTTTTCCTCTGAAGTATTAAACTCAGTTTTGTTGGACTGGAGATTGTTGGTTTTAATACTAGTTTCTTTGACGTCTGGAATTTCATATTAAAAAGTCCCTCATTCCCTTAATGTAGAAGCTGCTAGATCCTGTTATCCTGACAGTATTTCCACAGTACTCGAATTGTTTCCTTTTGACTGCTTGCAATATTTTCTCCATGACCTGGGAACTCTGGAATTTGGCTACAATATTCCTAGGAGTTTTCCTTTTGGGATTTATTTCAGGAAGTGACTGGTAGATTCTTTCAATATTTATTTTTTCCCATGGTTCTAGAATGTCAGGGCAGTTTCCTTGATAATTTCATGAACGGTGATATTTAGGCTCTTTTTTGATCATCACTTTCAGGTAGTCCCATGATTTTTAAATTGCCTGTCCTTGATCTATTTTCCAGGTCAGTTGTTTTTCCAATGAGATATTTCACATTGTCCTCTATTTTTTCATTCTTTTGGTTTTGTTTTGTAATTTCTTGGTTTCCCAAAAAAGTCAATAGCTTCCATCTGATCTATTTTAATCTTTAAAGAACTATTTCCATCAGTGAGGTTTTGAATCTCCTTTTCCTTTCGGTTAATTCTGCTTTTTAAAGCAATCTTCTTATTGGCTCTTTGGGCCTCTTTTGCCAATTGACTTAGTCTCTTTAAAAAGGTGGTATTTTCTTCAGCATTTTTGGGTATCCTTTACCAAACAGTTGACTCATTTTTCATGATTTCCTTGCATCGCTTTCTTTGCTCTTCCCAATTTATCCTTCATCTCTCTTACTTGATTTTCAAAATCTTTTTTGACCTCTCACAGGGATTGAGATCATTACATATTTTTTTGAAGATTTTGCATGCAGAATGCTTGACTTTTGCGTCTTCCTCTGATGGTAAGCATTGTTTCTCCTCATTCGAAGTGAAGCAAGAAAATACCTGTTCACTAAGAAAGTAACGTTCTACAGTCTTATTTTTCCCTTTTTTGGACATTTTCCTAGTCAGTTACTTGACTTTTGAGACTTTTCACAAGACGGGGATATACTCTGGGGATCTGAAAATTCTCAGTTCCTCCGGTGTGGCACAATCATAGGAGAGGTGTTTAGTGCTCTCCTGGCCTGCACTGAGTTCTAGGTGCTACCACAAGTTTCTTTTGCCCAGGATCTTCTCTAATGCCTACACTAGCTCCATCATTCCTGTGCCCTCTTCACCCCAGGGCTGCTACTCAGGGCTGATATCCAGACCAGTGACTCAATTCCCCATTGTCTTCATTCTGAGGGCTCCAAAAATGGACTCCACTGTTGAAGCTGCCTGCTGGGGACAGGGGAGGACCTCACTCACTGTGAAAGTGAAAAAGGAAAAAAATTTCTCACTCAAGTGAAAAAGGAAAAAATTTCTCACTGACCTTTGAAGTTGTCTTTGACACTTGTTGAGGAATCTGGGAAACATAGCTACTGCCAGGGATTCCACCCTTTGGGGCTTGTTCCTCTCCTGTCCCTGAAATGCTGCATAGCCAAGGCTAGACTATGCTCCACTCTGAGCCCAGTGTAATACACCTTTCCTTCTAGACTGCCTTGGGCTGGAAATCTTTTTCACTCTTTTGTTTTGTGTCTTCTGCTTCTCTAGAATTCTTTTAGAGCCATTTCTATAGGCATTTATGGGCTGTGGTAGAAGAATCCCTACAGGTGGTCCTTCTTCTCCATCATCTTCGCTCCATCCACCAGTGGTAGTTTTATTTTGGGGAAAGAATCTTGTGGGATTTCTCTACTGCCATAATAAAATATAGTTCACCCAAGTTCTTTCCCATATGAGGACTTACACATCAATATCCAATGTTTTGTTTTTCTTTTTTTCCCGTTGTTTTTCCGTGAAAACCGTGAGGAAAAAAAAAACCCAAGAGATAGAGTTTCTGTATAATTAATAATCAATTTATCAATTAGGCTAGCTAATCATAAATTGATGGTCAGTGGCTCCTCTCCATAAACAAAGAAAAACACAATAATGTCTTCGAAACCTTATTACACTGTTAGAAAAGGGCATGCCATGATAGGTGAAAAACAAATCTGATTGGTAAACAATTAAGGAGAGGGTGGATTAAAAATCTTCAGCTCTTCCTACAGATAACACAACTTGACTGGGACACTCCATTACCTCTAGCAATCTGGACAGAGGAATACATCTGTATGCAGATAATTTTGGTTGATTATTTTTCATCATGTGCTGGGAAACTGTAATCTCCACTGGAGTGGTAAAACAACATGGGTTTATTCCCAGTGGGTAAGAATTCACTTGGATAGATTATGTTTACACTCTAAAAAGAAATAACGTTTTCCAGTTGGGGGGTCCTACCCAAAAAATCCTATGTAAGAGGAGCATGTACCTCAAGGATTAGGGAAATCTCGTCTAAGAGTCATGTCCTTCAGGGACTTGCTCCCTGACATACATGGGCTGTTACCTGAAAGAAGAAATATAGAATAAACGCTTTAGTCCTAATTTCAGAGTTGTTTGTTATTAGAATACAAAAGTAAAAATTTCTCTCAGAACACTTTTCCACTTGTCAGCTTTTAATCATGTCTCTTCAAAACAAGTCATTCCCACAATTTCCTGACTTTATATTTTTATTGAAATGCTAATTATACATTCTTTAAGTGAAGTCCTCAGTTATTCCATTCTTTATTCTCAAACATATTAGTATTTATATCACTTTCTTGGGAATAAGGAATTATGAACCTTTTTCAGCTGCTGAAATTTTGAAGGAAGTTCTCCAGCAGAGAAAAGTTAAACAACTTAGTAAAAACAAAATAAGACAATCAAGCAAACAGTGATAAAAATTCTGCTTTATGATAAAATATTAGTGCAAAGATTTTTTTATTATTATCAGATTTTTGTAATATTCTCCAATCACTACCATAAAACTTAGATTTTTATCCCCCCACACACCTACTGCCCACCTCCCCCCTGCCTCCCCAAGACAACATACGATTCTATATAGGATCTACATACACTTTTCAATTGAATACGTTTTCACTGTAGTCATGCTGTGGGGGAAAGAGTAATCAGAAGCATACACTGGTGGGATAGGTCAAGGGAGAGAATAGAATAAATGAAGGGCAGGAAAGGGTAACAGGAAATGTGAGTTTTTTGTCCTTTGTAAGATGAGTTTTACAAAGCCACACATATATGACCTATATCAAATTGTTCTGTTTCTCAGTGAGGGTTTGTCGGGAGGGAAGAAGGGCAAGAATGGGGAATTCAAACTTCAATAATTAATGACAAAAAATTGTTCTTGAATACCACAATGAAACATATATTTACGAAATGGGATTCTAGAAATCTATCTTGCTCAACAGGAAAAGAGAAGGCAGTAGGATAGGGAAGGATGGGTGAGAGTGGAAGTCAGACCGAGGAAAGGGGTCGTTAGGGTTCATGATGTCCTTCAGTGGGGGAAAGGTAGACATGGGGAGAAAGTTTTAACTGTGTTTATTTATTTTTAGATTTTGACATTAATTTCCACGAAATTTGAGTTCCAATTTTTATCCCCTTCTCTCCCCTCAACCACCCCATAATACCTTGCTTTCTGATTATCCCTTCCCTCAATGTACCCTCCTTTCTCTCATACCTCCCTTCCTTTATCACTAATTTCTCTCTTTTCTTGTAGGGCAATATAAATTTCTATACCCCATTACCTGTATTTCTTATTTCTCAGTTATATGCAAAAATGATTCGCCACATTCGTTTCTAATACTTTGAATTCCGACTTCTGTCCCTCCTTCCCTCCCTATCCACCCCCACTGTGAAGGTAAACAACTCAATACAGGCTATATGTGTGTCATTTTGCAAATTATTTCTATAATAGTCATGTTGTGTAAGAGTAACTATATTGCCTTCCATCCTACCCTGTCCTACCTATTTTTTTCCCTTCTCTTATTTGACCTTGTCCCTTCCAAAAAGTGTTTAATTCTAGTTACTCCCTTCTCCCATTTGCCCCCTCTTCTATCATCCCCCTTGCCTCACTTCTCCCATCTCCCATATTTTCCTGTAGTGTCAGATAGATTTTCACAACAAATTTAGTGAGCATGTTATTCCTGCTTAAGCCATATGTGAAGAGAATAAGTTTCCTTTTAACCCTCTCACCTCTTTTCTCCTACATTGAAGATTTTTCTTATTTCTTTTATGAGTTATAGCTTGCCCCATTCCATTTCTCCCTTTCTCCTCACAGTATTTTCCTCCCTCCCCCCTTAATTTTTATTTTATTGTTTACAGATACCATCTCTTCTGACTCAACTCTGTCCTCTCTGTCTGTGTGTGTGTGTGTGTGTGTATGTGTGTGTGCTTGTGTGTAATCCCTCCACCTACTCAAATACTGAGAAAAGTCTCAAGAGTTACAAATATTACCTTTCCATGTAGGAATATAAACAGTTTAGCTTTAGAAAGTTTTTATGATTTCTCTTTCCTGTTTATCTTCTAATGCTTCTCTTGATTCTTGTGCTTCAAAGTCAAATTTTGTATTCAGTTCTGGTCTTTTCGTAATGACTACTTGAAAGTCCTCTATATCATTGAATTACCATTTATTCCCTTGAAGTATTATACTCAGTTTTTCTAGGTATGTGATTCTTGATTTTAATCCCAGTTCCTTTGACTTCTGGAATATCCTATTCCAAGCCTTTCGATACCATAATGTATAAGATGCCTGATCCTGTGTTATCCTGATTGTATTTCCACAGTACTTGAATTGTTTCTTTCTAGCTGTTTGCAATATTTTCTCTTTGACCTGGGTACTCTGAAATATAGCTACACTATTCCTAGGAGTTTCTCTTTTCGGGTATCTTTCAGGAGGTGATCGGTCGATTCTTTCAATATTGATTTTACCCTCTGGTTCTAGAATATCAGGGCAGTTTTCCTTGATAATTTCGTGCCAGATAATATCTAGACTCTTTTTTTGATCATGGCTTTTAGCTAGTTGCATAATTCTAAAATTGTCTTTCTTGGATCTATTTTCCATTTCAGTTGTTTTTCCAAAGAACTGTTTTACATTTTCTCAAAACTTTTTTTCTCAGACTTTAGGTTTTGTTTTCTAACTTCTTGTTTCTTCTCATATTCTCCTGTAAATAATTATTTTGTTCAGTGAGCTTTTGAACTGTCTTTTCCATTTGACTAATTCTGCTTTTTAAAGCCTCCTTCTTCTCGTTGACTTTTTGGGCCTCTTTTTTCCAATTGATTTAGTCTCTTTGAAAAGGTAATATTTTCCTCATCATTTTTGGTTCTCCTTTAGCAGGCTATTGACACTCTTTTCAAGCTCTTCTATGACTTGAACCCATTTCATATTCAATTTGGGGGTACTGAAGGAAGAGACATTGACTTCCTCTGATAATATGTCATGTTCTTTCTCATCTGAAAGGATGGAAGGAGACAACTGTTTACCAAGAAAATAACCTTCTATGGCCTTACATTTTTCCCTTTGGGGGGCTTTTTCCCAGTCAGTTACTTGAATTCTGAATCCTTTATCAAGAGGAGGGTGCTAGTACTCCTCTTCTGCTCAGGACATTGCTCAAGGCTGAGATTCAAATCGGCTTCACAACTCCCCCAGGGTCTTTGAGTGGGGCAGGAACATCATTGACGCCTGAGGTTTACATCAGCTCCTCAATTCCCCCAGAATCTTTAAGGTAAGCTGCCTGGACAATGGACCCAGGCTGTTTACGTGTACCTGCCTGCTGCTTCTGCTGCCACCTGAGGACAGTGCTAGGGAAGCCTTGTTCCCCTCTCTCCAAGTTGGGAATGCCCTCCCACACTGACCTTTGGAGATTTCTTTGTTGCTTGTGCATTGAGGAATCTGAGATCCTCCCTCCTGGGAATTCTACCCTGGAGGTCTGTTCAGGTCCTGCTCCTACCTGGGTGATGTGTCCAGGACTGAATTCTACTCTTCTCAGTGTCCCATGAGATAGACCTTTCCTGTTGGCCTTTCTAGTTTACTTTTGGCTGGAAACCTCTTTCACTGTGTTATTCTGTGGCTTTTGCTGCTTTAGAATTTGTTGAGTCATTTTTTACAGGTATTTTGTGGGCTGTGCGGGAAACACTAGAGGATATGCATCTTTCTGCTCTGCTGTCTTAGCTCCACTCTCTGGAATTCAAAATCTTGCGAAAACGAATGCTGAAAACTGAAAAGGAATCAATTACATTAAATAACAAAAAGTGAATATCTTCCTACATATATGAATTGATATGAATTGGTTAAGTGAACCTGGGATAGTTATCACTGCAAAGGATTGTATAGGAATGGGTACTTAGACCAATATGAGTTAAGGAACTGTACCACCACAAAAATATCCCTTGTACCTTCAGGAAGAGTTCGTATTTTAGTCTGATTGAACTCAGTGTAATTGTTAAACTCCTACTCCATTTTATTTTGTCTATGTGTTCTTTTCGCATTGATTTTTCCAATCCATTTCCAACTCTTTTACTTGATCTTCATACATGACTTGTGCAAGATCCTAATTGTTCTGTACATCATCTCTATTGCCATTCTTCTTAACTTCAAAGGGATTCAGTTGTCATATGTATTCAAACAGTTCAAAAATTTATATACCCACTTATAGTGTCTCTCTTTTTAACCAGTCTCATTAAAGACAATCTTTTTGACATCTTGACTCAGTCTCAAAAGTCGCCCAAATAACTTTATTATCTTTGTCCCCAAACTTCCCTTCTTTCAAACTTCTCTATTTCTAGTGATAGCATCATTTCCTTGGTGTCCCAGGTTAGCAGACCTCATATTCCTGAAATTACTTATTCTTTTTCACCTCATATACCCAGCTATTTGCAAGGAAAAATTGTTATTTCTTATTTACAACGTTTCTTGTAGTTGATCCCCTCTTTCCACTCAAAACAGCCTCCATTCTAGTTCAAGACCTCATCAAAACTTACCTGAAATATAGACTTCTAAATGTTGTACCTCACTCTGAAAGTTATGAAAAATAAACTAATTCTTCACTTTATCCATTTTTTAAATAAAGTTGGACATTCCAAGTGACAAATATGTTAATTATATATATATACCTCAGAATTAAGGATTCTTTTCCAATACAGTGATTCTGAATTCTAATGAAACCAAATAATTGGAGGGCAATGGGTCTCATGAAACTTTAAAATTTTATTAAAGATTCATATTTTCTAAATTATATCAACTTTGTTGTTTTAATTTGCTAAATTTATACTTCAAATTACCTAAGCTAATTTATGCAAATTCATATTATAACAAGTTTTACAGAAATTTCTTACCTATAATATGGGAACTCTTAAAGGATATTTTGATATTTGAATTCCAATGTAATGGGTCCCTTCTTCATCTCATGTATTTTATTTTATGCTTCTAAAATGTCATTTGGAAATATAACGCTATCAATAAACTATAAAAACATTCTACCAAAAAAGTTAAGTGACACTGAGATACTACTTTAAATTTAGCATACATAGAGAGATTATACAAGAGATGAATGAAATATGTTGGATGTACAGGGTGAAATAGGGACATGTTTACTTTTCATAGAGATATGAATTGGGCCAGTCATTCTGGCAAATTATCTAAAACTGTGCAGCCAAATGTACTTAACAGTGTACGTCCTTTGATATAAGTAATTACAACACTATATTTGTACCAAAAAAATATTGAAAGACAAAGGAAAAGCTTAATATTTAAAAAATAGTTCCTCTTTTCATTATAGACAAAACCTAGAATCCTATTATGGAATTGCTAAAAATTCCAAAATGTGAATAAAATAGAATATTTATGTGACATAAGAAATGATAAATTGCACATTTTCTGAGAACGCTAAAGTAGCACAGAGTTAAAGAAGATTAAGGAGAAAAATGTATACAAGAGCAACAACATCATGGAAAACACAAACTTGAAGTAATTTAAACCTGATGAATTCACTTTTGAACAACAAATCCAAGGATTAAAGATGAATTAAGGTACCTACATCCTGGCGAAAAGGAGATGGACTTAAAATTAAATCAAGTCACATGTTTTTGAAAATGGCTCATGTGGGGATTTGTTTCCCTGGACAATGCATTCTTATTATGATATTTTAATTTTTATTTGTCATTTGTTGTCCAGTTTTGAAGAGAGCTACATGTAAAATAAATGGAAAGAAAAAGGAATGAATGAATCAACTTATAAGTAAAATTAAATAAAAAAATTATTATTGTGTGGATGGAGCTCATAGAATTCATAACAATAATCAAGGGAGTATGTGACACAAAAAAAATGTTAAGAACTTTTCATCTAAACATTCATATTAATATTTAGGCAAGGTCTATCAACACAGGAAATGAATTCTACCAGCCCTGCTTTCATAAGGTCACATATATAGAAAATTTTTATATTAACATAAATGAATCCATTTCTTCTGATAACAACTTTCTCCCTTGCATTTTCAAATAATAACTTAGTCATACTCAGTTGTTGTTTCCTCTTGCCACCATATTCTTCTTTTTTTCCTATCCGTTCCCACCTTTTTTACTACCACTTCCACAGAAATATACATACATCATCTGACTGTCACTCAGAGAAGACATGGATGTGAAATGTTGTGACACCAAGACTCAAATACCCCAATTTGGTAATATAAAGAAGCTTTGTTGCAGATAATAAATTTTAAATAAGGCAAGATGAAACTCCTGTACTTCATCATAGAATTGAAAGAGGAGGCTTCACACTGTCACTAGAGTAGTGTCCTTAAGTTTGCCCCTACTTAATGTTGCAACCAAGAAAATAATTTGGATCATATAGACCGTTACTTAGCAGCTCCGCATTTCACCACTGATCAATTAGGGTTCCCCAATATCTTACGCTCAGGCAACAGTCACTACTATATTTGGTATCAAGAGAGTTACTTTGTTGAATTAACCTTTTGGTGAAATGTCTGCCACGGATTCTTTTTCCTTCAATATCTCTGTGACTAGAACACCACCCTATGATTGCTTACGTGGCAAATATATGTTTTTTGCAGCTTATCTAAATAAAATGTTTATGTGCAATTGGAAACTGGATTCCTTACAACAATTCCACTTTCTTGACTCTTCAATTGTCATCTGTATTCATCCCTCTTTTGTGTTCTAAAGCTTCAGATAGAGAACAGCATTGTTTTGTAGAATTTTCATCCTTCCACCTGTATCCCCCAAAAGTCATAAATATAGATGTATAATGATCATACATTTCAAAAATTAATTATTAGTCAGATAACCTCCCCACTTATGACACCCTTTTAGTTCTGCAATGGTGATATTTTTATCATCCTGTGTACTTGAAGCAGTTCTTACATAATGAGCACAATGACGCAGAGAGAAATTATATGTATGCATGTATATGATGTATATACACGCAAATATACATACACATATGCATACATGCATATACGCACATATACATATATATGCATACACACATGCACATATTTATACCTCTGTGTGTGTGGGGGGGTGTGTGTATGAAGGAAGGGATGAAATCGAACCTTTAAAAAAACTTTATTCAATTCTAATATTTTTCTTTAAATGGCAGAAGACTATTCATATGAGATTATTTTCAAGTAGACGTTTGCCAATAATAGAGTATTATTAATACAATTAGAATGAAAAGTCTAATGGAGAACAGAGAAAATTTGTGTTAATTTTTACAGAGACAAAAACAGTCAAACTAATGCATAACAAATAAACCAAATCAGTTCAATCATGTTTTTATTTGAAAAAGGATAGGGCACATAACCCATAAAGATTTAATGTGAGCTGACAGCAAAAGTGATGAAAAGAGGTAAACAATTTTTGGGGGTGTATCATTGACTGAGACTTTGGAGAGTACGTTAATTGACTCAGTTACTTCATTTACTGAAATTAGGGATTAAGCAAATGGCTTCATATACCCTCATACGCAAATATACATACATATATTGTATACACATATACATGCCTTAATTAAAGATGCAGTAATGGATGCTTATATTTCAAAATATAAGAGTTACTCAAGAACAGCTTTTGTTACTTCCTCTCTTATAGATTGTCAAGTTTATTTAAATTTTATTTCAATAATTTGTGTTTTCAGGTTTAGTTGGTTAGTTCTTGTGCATTAACTGTTTGATGGATTATCCATCATTATCATGAAATATTGGCAAAGGCCCACACAACCAAAAGGGCTTTCTTGCTCTCACCTATTATGTCAATTGAGTACAACAAGAAGCAAAAGTCCATACAATTAAAATTTGAAAAGTACATTCAAAATTATTGTAATGCCAACGTTAAATTCACAGTGCCTGCAGCAGCTGTGGATATACTGGTACAATGCTGAATCACAAAATAAAACAGACCTTCCTCATGAAATACAAAATAAAGACATTTAGACACTTGAAAGCCAATCCATCACAGCAACAAAGAAATTCTTACACAACAACAATTCAGAGGGCAATACCGTCCCCAAGGCTTCCTTCTGTTCAGCTTGCCACTTACCAACTCCCTTAAACAAATCATAGAAAGCTTTCTCACACACGCTAGACAGCTGCTTTTCCTAACTCTGATTCCTCTCTGACTAACTTACTCTGAATTCTGCTCTAGCCATGCCTTTTCCTGTTAAATCCTTTCAACAAACTCCTCCTACCACATGTGACTTATGCTTCATTATGATTTAAGCAGATCACACGAGCCTATTAACGAATGGAAAATATCTTCCCATTTAAATTGCCATTGCAATTAGTCCTTTTATTATACAGACAGGGAAACTGAAGATCAAGGAAGAGAAAATACTTGATTAAAAGTACACCTCTTTTAACTAATATACATAATATCAACTACGAAATGTTTGAAGAGCTGTCATATTAAAAGCTATTTCAGCATAGAATGTAGAACCGTGAGCAACTGGTAAAACACACATTAAGTAGGATTTAGTGTTGATATAAAGATAAACTTCCTTACAATTTTTACATATTCTAAGGAATGATATACTAGTTTACTATGTAGTTGTTTCCCTTCATATCATTATTTAAGCACACACTGTAAAATCATTTGCAATAATAGTATAAAGAGTGTTCATAGGTATGAGATGGATTTGAACTCACTCTCAAATATATTCTGTTAACCCTTAAATTATACCACAAAATACCTATTGATGACTTGACTGTCATTTGTTGTTTGGTGCAGATATATAGAATTTACATCATTTCAATGAACATCAGGTTTCTCCTCTGTAATAGTATTATTATTCATGATCAAAAAAGAGAATAAATTTAAGGCTAATTCTAAAAACATAGCACTATTGAAAATTTTTACTTATGATCATTTCCTTTACTGTAAGCATTAAGAAAGAAAATAAAAAATCATATAAATCCATTTCATTTTCACATCAGTGAACTAACATTTTGGCTTCTTGGATACATTTTGTGTTTTACCAATTATCTGATAGAATTGATTTTACTTGAGAAGGTATTCATATAAATCATAACATCCAGACTCAAACATTGGTATCAAGAGAAGGTATTAAATAAATGACACAGAATCTCATTATGAAAATCAAAATTTCTATTGATCATCATACTAGGAA
The DNA here is from genome assembly GCA_028658325.1 of Potorous gilbertii. Classification (NCBI taxonomy): domain Eukaryota; kingdom Metazoa; phylum Chordata; class Mammalia; order Diprotodontia; family Potoroidae; genus Potorous; species Potorous gilbertii. Next base: position 635,413,601 of record CM053769.1, read on the forward strand.
TGTGATTTCTCTACCATTCATAATTTTATTTTGATTAAGCATCAACTGTATTTCTTTAAATACTGACCAATGGAGGCAGAGCCAAGATGGTGGAGTGAGAGCACCGACTCACCTAAGCTCTCAGACAAACTCCTTCAAGTACTTCTGAAAGGAGAAGCTGACCAAATTTTGGAAGTGCAGAATCTGGTGGGAGACAGAAGGTGACAGATTCGGAACTCAGGTTGGACTGGATGGTCCACGGGAAGAGTCTGTTCCGTCGGGGTGAGCCCACAGTATACAGGGCAGTGCGGCCAGCACAGTGAAGAGGAAGGGATTCCAGAAACCTGAGTGGCGGGTGGAACCAGAAGAGTGGCAACAAGGGCAGGAGACAACCCTAATCGAATCAGTGAGAGCCACTGAGCGCCAGATATCAGCGCAGCAGCTCCTGAGACCTTCAGTCCGAAGATCAAGCTTTGGTAACTCACCTACTTGAACTTCCTGGAGAAAGGATGGCAGAGTGATCAGTAAATGCTCTCTCCTCCCCCTTGATGACCGTGAAAGAACCATAAAATATTTCCCCAGAAAAATTCCAGATCAGCAAAAATGGCAGAATGAGGCCAATAATCTCATAGCACCTGAGACAAGGAAAATAGCTAAGGGGAATTCCTCTTAGGGTGGCAGACGCAAACCAGAAGGACAGAGGACCCAGGGCAGTGAAAACATGCACTAGAACCCAGGCAAGCCTCAGCGCCAGGAGAGGAGCCCCAAGGGGCTAGGAACATAAATTAGCATCTAGTCGTGCCTCTGGAGTCTAGGGGAATCAAAAAGACAATAGGGCAACTTGGATTACCAGCCCCTGAGTTTGCCTTTGCCTCAGGTCAGCTGAGGAGATCACCTGTGACCAGACCATTCCTCCCCCACACTTAACAAGCTAAACCCTGGGCTGATTGGGGAAACACCAAACAAAAACCTGATTTTAGCTTTTTCACACATAAGCTCAGCAAAAAGTTCTCTAGCTTTGGACTGAAAGAACCAGAAGCCACAACACTCAATCAACATCAAGAATAAGAAAAAGAGAGTACCGAAAGAATCATTAAATGGTTGTATGGGGATAAGGAGCAAAACACAAACACCAAAGAGGTCAGAGCTGAGACTGTACTTCCATCTGAATCTTCAGAAGGGACTATTAACTGCTCACAAGCACAAGCAGCTCTCCTGGAACAGCTGAAGTAGGAAATAGAAGATAAACTGGCCAATGATATTAAAAATATTAAGAAAGAATTCACTGATGACAACATCTCTTTGAAAAGGAAAATTGAACACATGGAAAATGAAGTTCAAAAATTTACTGGAGAAAATAACTTCCTAAAACGGCAAATGGAAAAAAAGTACAAAAATTAACTGGAGAAAATAGCTTCTTAAAAGGAAAAATTGGACAGATGGAAAAGGAGATGCAAAAGTTAACAGAATAAAAATACTTGATAAAGATTAGAATTGACCAAGCAGAAACTAATGACTCAATGAGACAGCAAAAATAAGGCAAACAAAAGTTAAAGCATGAAAAGATAGAAGATAATGTAAAATATCTATTTGGAAAAACAACTGACCTGGAAAATAGATCCAGGAGAGAAACTTAAGAATTATTGGCCTGCCAGAAACCCATGATGGAGAAAAGAGCCTGCAAAATATCTTCCAGGAAATCATCAAGGAAAACTGCCCAGGAGTACTAGATTCAGAGAGCAAAATAGTCATCTAAAGAATCCACTGTTCCCCACCTGAAAGGGATCCCAAACTCAAAAACCCAAGAAATATCGTTGCCAAATTCCAGAGCTATCAAGTGAAGGAGAAAATATTAAAAGCAGCCAGAAAGAAACAATTTAAATATCAAGGAGATACAGTCAGGATTACACAGGACCTTGCCGCTTCTATATTAAAAGATCGAAAGAATTGGAACCCAGTGTTCCGTAAGGCAAAGAAGATGGGACTACAACCAAGGATCAACAACCCAGGAAAATTCAGCATAACATTTCAGGAAAGGAGAAAGTCATCAACAAAGTAAGGGATTTCCAGACTTTCCTGACAAAAGCGCCAGAACTTAATAGACAATTTGATCTTCAAATGCAGGTCTCAAGAGAACCATAAAAAGGTAAACAGGAGGCGGGTAAACAATCTGTTACTCAATTAGGGCAAACTATTTACCTCCCTATAAGGGAAGATGATACCTGTTAAACTTGAGAATCGTGCAGCTATTATGAAATAGAAAAGGGATTTACATAGGGGGAACGGGTATAAAGTAAACGATATCATGATAAAAAATATGATTAAATATGGGAAGGGGTTGTAACAGGAGGTGTGAAAAGGAGGAAGCAGAAAAAGGCAAATTACATCACAAAAAGAAGTAAAAAAATCATAGTAGAGGGAAAGAGGGGAGGGAGATGAGCATTGTGTGAGAGGTACTCTCATTGGATTTGTTTAAATAATGGAAAAGTAAAATAAAGTAGATAATCCTAACGAGCTCTATAAGCAGTAGGAGAGGAAGCGGAAGACAGGGGAGCGAGACAAAAAGGGAGGGAAGAATCAATGAGTAAAAGGGAATAAAAGGGAGGGGGGCTAAAAGAAGGAGGGGAAGGCAGCAGGAGGAGGTGGTGAAAAGAGAATACTATTGAGGAGGTGAATGGGGAAAGGAGAGCCAAAAGGATAAATGGTGAGAAAGAAGATGGAGGGAAATAAAGAGATTGTAATCATAACTGTGAATGTGAATGGAATGGACTTTCCCATAAAACGGAGACAGATAGCAGAATGGATTAAAAGTCATAATCCAAAGAAACGCATTTGAAACCAGGGAATACGCATAGGATAAACGTCAAAGGATGGAGTAGAATATATTGTGCTTCAGCTGATGTAAGAAAGGCACGAGTAGCAATCCTAATGCCAGACAAAGCAAAACCAGAAGCAGATCTAATCAAAAGGGATAAGGAAGGAAATTATATACTGCTTAAGGCACCATAGACGATGAAGCATTATCATTACTGGACATGTATGCTCCAAGTAGTATAACATCCAGATTGTTAGAGGAGAGGTTGGGGGATTTGAAGGAAGAAATTGACAGCAAAACTATACTAGTGGGGGACCTCAAGCTCCCTCTTTCTGAACTTGATAAATCTAACCTCAAAATAAACAAGAAAGTGGCTAAGGAGGTAAATAAAACTCTAGATTAGGTAGATATGATAGAACTTTGGAGAAGATTGAATGGGAATAGAAAGGAATATACCTTTTTCTCAGCGGTACATGGAACATTTACAAAAATTGACCATGTATTAGGACATAAAAATCTTACAATCCAGTGCAGAAAGGCAGAGATAATCAATGCATCCTTCTCAGATCGTAATGCAATAAAAATCATATGTAACAAAAAGCCATGGAAAGGTAAATCAAAAATCATATGGAAACTAAATAATCTCACCCTAAAGAAGGAATGGTTTAAAGAAGAAATCATAGAAACAATCAACAACTTGATTCAAGAGAATGACAATAATGAGACAACCTATCAAATCTTATGGGATACTGCAGAAGCAGTTCTTAGTGGAAGTTTTATATCTTTGAATGCCTACATAAATAAAATAGAGAAAGAGGAGATCAATGACTTGGGCATGCAGCTGAAAAAGCTAGAAAAAGAACAAATTGAAAATTCCCAAGAAAATACCGAATTAGAAATACTGACAACCAAAGGAGAGATTTATAAAATTGAAATTAAGAAAAACTATTGAATTAATAAATAAAACCAAAAAAATTGAAATTAAGAAAGCTAATGAATTAATAAATAAAACCAATAAATAAAAGTTGGTTTTATTGAAAAACTAATAAAATTGATAAACTTTAGGTCAATTTGATTAAAAAAAGAAAGAAGAATATCAAATTACTAATATTAAAAATGAAAGGGGTGAACTCACCTCCAGTGAGGAGGAAATTAAAACAATAGTTGGAAATTACTTTGCCCAGCTTTATGCCTATAAGTTCGATAATCTAAAGGAGATGGATGAATTTTTAAAAAAATACAAATTGCTCAAATTAACAGAAGAGGAATTGGAATACTTAAACTACCCCATCTCAGAAAAAGAAATTGAACAAGCCATCAGTGAACTCCCTAAGAAAAAAATCTCCAGGACCAGATGCTTTCACAAGTGAATTCTATCAAACCTTTAAAGAAGAGTTAATTCTAATACCATATAGCCTATTTTTGAAACTTGGGGAAGAAGGAGTCCTTCCAAATCCTTTCTATGGTACCAGTATGGTTTTGATACGCAAACCAGGAAGAGACAAAACAGAGAAATAAAACTATAGACCAATTTCTCTAATGAATATAGATGCAAAAATTATAAACAAGATCTTAGCAAAAGGAATACAGCTTCTTATCAAGAGAATAATACATTATGATCAGGTAGGCTTCATACTAGCAATGCAGGGCTGGTTCAGTACTAGGAAAACCATTAGCATTATTGATCATATCAACAAAAAAACTAACAAAAACCACATGATTATCTCAATAGGTGCAGAAAAAGCTTTCGACAAAATACAACACCCATTCCTATTGAAAAACACTGGAGAACATAGGAATAAAAGGAACTTTCAATAAAATAATGAGCAGTATCTACGTAAAACCTTCAGAAAGCATTATATTCAATAAGCATAAGCTGGATGCATTTCCAATGAGGTCAGAGCTGAAACAAGGATGCCCACTATCACCACTATTATTCAATATGGTACTAGAAATGTTAGCGATAGCAATTAGACAAGATAAAGAAATTGAAGGAATAAAAACAGCCAAAGAAGAAACTAAGTTGTCACTCCTTGCAGATGATATACTTAGAGAATCCCAGAGACTCAAGTAAAAAACTACTTGAAATAATAAACAACTTTGGCAAGTTGCAGATTACAAAATAAACCCACACAAATCTTCTGCATTCCTATATATTAACAACAAATTCCAACAGCTAGACATAGAAAGAGAAATCCCACTTAAAACTAGAGTAGACACTATAAAATACTTAGGAGTTTACCTGCTAAACAAACCCAGGGGCTATATGAACAAGACACTTTTTGCACAATTAACGTCAGATTTAAGTAAGTGGAAAAACATCAGTTGTCCATGAGTAGGTTAAACTTATATAATAAAAATGACAATTCTGTCTAAATTAATTTACTTATTTACTGTCATACCAATTAAACTATCAGATTATTATATTCTAGACCTGGACAAAATAATATCAAAATTCTTTTGGAAAACATAAGGTCCAGAATACCAAAGGGACAAATGAAAAGAAATGCTTGAAAGGTGGCTTACTGCTACCAGGCCTCAAATCGTATTATAAAGCAGCAATTATCAAAACCACATGGGATTGGCTAAGAAACAGGGTGTAGACAAATGTAATAGACTTGGCACCCAAGACACAGTAGGCAAGGAATATAACAACCTCCTGTTTGAGTAACTCAAAGATGGATAAGAACTCCCTTTTCCAGAAAAATTGCTGGGAAGACTGGTTAGCTGTGTGGCAGAAATTAGTCATAGACCCATGCCTGACACCGTACACAAGAATAAAGTCCAGATGGGTACATGATTTTGGTATAAAGATTGATACCATGAATAAACTGGAGAAGCAAGGAATAGTGTATTTCTCAGATTTATGGAGAGGGGAAGAATTTTTTTTCTAAAGAAATGATAGAAACCATTATGAAATGCAAGAAGGATAATTTTGATTACCTTAAACTGAAAAGTTTTTGCACAACCAAACTGAATGCATCCAAAATTCAGACGGATGTAGTAACTTGGGGAAAAAAAATTTACAGCTAAGCTCGGGGTTAAAGGCCTCATTTCTAGAATATATAGAGAACTGACTCAAATATATAACCATAAAAGTCATTCCCCAATTGATGTATGGTCAAAGGATATGAACAGGCAGTTTTCAGGGGAAGAAATTAAAGATATCTATACTCATATGAAAAAGTGCTCTAAATCACTACTGATTAGAGAGATGCAAATCAAAAAAACTCCGAGGTACCACATCACACCTATAAGATTGGCAAACATGTCAGAACAAGAAAATGATAAATGCTGGAGAGGATGTGGGAGATTTGGAACACTAATTCATTATTGGTGGAGCTGTGATATCATCCACCCATTCTGGCGAACGGTTTGGAACTATGCCCAAAGGGCTACAAAAATGTGCATACCCTTTGATCCAGCAATATCGCTACTAGGACCGTATCCCCAAGAGATTATATAAATGGGAAAGGGTCCCGCTTGTACAAAAATATTTATAGCAGCAAACTTTTTGGTAACCAAGAACTGTAAATCAAGGAGATGCCCATTAATTGGGGAACGGCTTAATAAATTATCGCATGTGAATGTAATGGAATACTATTGTGCCATAAGAAATGATGAACAAGAAGACTTCAGGGAGACCTGGAAGGACTTATATTATCTGATGCTGAGCGAAAGGAGCAGAACCAGGAAAACTTTGTGCACAGCAACGACCACAGAGTGCGAGACTTTTTTCTGGTAGACTTGGAACTTTGTAATAACACAAGAACTTACTGAGAAAAAAATCCCAATGACGATTTTCTAAGGCAAAATGCCTTCCACCCTCAGAGAAAGAAATATGGAAGTCATTCACAGAATGTAGCTGATCATATCAGTGTATGTGGATTTTAGTGTATTATGTTTTGATTTGTTATATGATTTCTTCCACTTATGTCAGTGCAACTACATAGCATGAGTATAGTGAACATGTGCTCAATAGGAAAGCATATGTAGAACCTATACAGAATTGCATGCTGTCATAGGGCGGGAGCGTG
>CM053769.1:635420531-635440131 GCA_028658325.1 Potorous gilbertii
TCTAATATCTTGCATTACAGGATTGCGTTTCAAATAGAAAGAGGAAGCAATGATATTTTATTTTTTACATTATTATTAACTCCGTGAGGTATCACAAATGAGGTGGGATTCGGGAGACTTTTAAAATAAGGTAAATGTGATTAGAGGAAGGAAGTGCTTGGTAATTATGAAATTGCAAAACAAGATGTTAAAGAAGTTACTCTGCAAAAGTCTTGAAAATTGGATTTACATGAAAAAAAATACCAGAGTGGATTTCTTTGAAGAGAAATTCTGTAAAATAGATAAAAATAAAGTACATATTATCTGAATATTTTCTAAGGGGAATTTCAAATTTGTATACATGCTTTTGTCAAACTCCATTATTTCCGCCGTTTGCATCTTTATATTTCTATCTTTTTCTCTGTTTCCATCTTTATCTGTAACTATTTGTATCATCGCTAAATAGAAGCCAGGAACATAGAAAAGACAAGACTTACTTGAAAGGGGGGAGGGAGAGCTTGAGTTATAGCCAACTTAAGACCACAACTGTCTGTTCAATAGTAATCAGAAATACCTTTTTTACTTTGAATGATTTAATTACGTATAGCTCTCATTCATTTTCACAAATAATTCAATATATCCCAAAAGAAACCGAAGTAGAGATGAAGACTCACTAGAGCAAGTGAAGAAACATCCATAACCCACCTCAGGAACGTAAAACCAGCAAGATTAGGATGGATATACAAAACATGAAGAGATTATCTGATACCTATCAGTCATAAAGTTGCTGTGTACATGACAGGTTGAATAACTAGAAATAGAGTTGTACATGTGTAAAATTGTGTTACGAATACCATTGAAATAATTATGAAGATCAACAAAAATAGGGTCCAGAGACCCTGATAACGTACTTTTTATGACATTTGCAAAGAGCATAGGAGGTGGCAACACCTTATGAGTCATGGAAGTAAGGAAAGAAAGAAATATCATTTGGTGGATTATGTCCTTCCTGCATCAAAGGGAGAAGCTGAATTTTGACTGTGCAGACAGACCCAGAAGCATTATTCCCCATATCTTTGACAGAAGAGGCAGTTAAATAAATCCTCCAGTAAACACAGGTTTCTCTAAATTATTTCACAATTCCAGAATTCCACATTAGATGAAAGTTTGCGGAGCAATCAATCAGTAATATGTAGAAATTACATCAACTGTGGGGATATTTAGGTATACATTGATAAATGGGGGGAAAAGCAAAAAGTATACTTTCAATTTGAACAAATAAATATTAAACTGGGATTATACATATATATATATCATGATACTGTTTCCAGAAATACACTGCGGAAGTCAAAACAGTTTTATCCTATTGCTAAATGGACTCCTTTTTTCTGGTACTGCTGTGAAATCTAGATAATGTAGTTAGTTAGTCAGCAAATACTACTTAATGCTTTCTACATACCAAAGAGTGTACTGTAACACAATAATAAGTATGACTTAGCATTGGGATTTAAACTGTGGAAATACACAGAAAATTAAATATATCACATCTCTCAAGGAACTCCCAACATAGAAGGAAAATAAGTGTCATGTTCCTTCTGCTTTTCCTTCTAGGCAATTTGGAACCTGTTACAACCTACAGCATATCCCTGCCTCTTAAAAAAAGCAAAACAAAACATTTCCCTCTGATAATTTTCTCTTTAAACTTCATTCTGATTTCTCTTAAAAAAATAATATGACTTTCAAGCCTTAGTCAAGCTGCACCAACCCATATTTAAAAGAACAAGGAAGGCCTTGGTTTCCCCTAAATCAAAATATATTTGACCCATCCTAATGGTCCATCCCAAGGTCCTCCAGTTCATCAAAACGTACACAACCATTAAGTTCTCCTACAAAGATCTCAGCTTGAGCAGTTTGAGGTTTTAATCTGAGTAATAGCTGAAAAAAAACCTCATAATAATGGAAGGGTCATAGTTTCATAGTGTGGTAGAACTGAGTTATGAACTCAGGTCTTCTAATTTCAATTCCATAACTATTTCAACAAAAATTCCTGCCAACTTCTTGTTTCTCCATATAAATTAAAGATTAATTTGTCTTTCTTTCAACTTTTTCCTTTGACCAATAACTTAGCTTCTTTTACCCTTGGCTAACCTGATTAAAGTTTTGATGGCTAGCTCCTTACCACTTTCTCCTAAACATGCCTTCAAACTTCCTAGGATCTTTCTCTGAGGAAGTTGGTAAAACAATATAGGAAAGGCTATACATACATGCGTACATACATATATACATATACATATATATATATATATATATATATATATATATATATACAAATATATAAATTTTGAAAATACACACAATCATTAATATAATTTCATGCTCTTCAATAGTTTTTTTAAGTTAAAATATTCAGAATGTGAATTAAAAATTTTGCCTGACCTTATGTATTTAAAGTACCTGATTCCTTGCTCTAGCTTTAAAGAATGAGAGGAGAGCATACTGGGAAAATGGTTCAGTAGCTCAGAAAATTTCAAGGTCCGAAGATTTTCCTTCACAAAGACAAAATAGTGCCTCTGTGCAAATACAGAGCTATGAAAAAAAAATAAGAAAAGGAGGGCAGAACAGGGGTCCTCTTGGGAAAATCACATAAGACTTGACGAAAATTCCTAAGACTAGATTTCCTCCAGGTGAAGAGTAAATACCTCCAGACTGTGTTCACTTTAGTAAGTTGCAAGCTGTTTAAACAAGTGTCAAGCCCTGGGTTTACCTTGATTAGGTTGCTGCCTCAACCCCAACTACAGGAACTTTTACTCCGAGTACAATGAGGGGAGCTGGTTTTCTGACTTGGGGAAAATCCAGGGTACCTCTGCTGACAAGGAAAGGCAGACATCTCTGTGCTGTGGAAACTTGCAGGGACAAGAAGGAAATGCTCAGTGAGTGCAGAGGCAGTGGGTCAGGGACTCCTCTGGTTGTGGGCACTTGCTGGAGGTTGGAGGTCTTGGTTTGAGTTCAAGGTCAGAGGGGAGATCAGAGGATCAAACGACAGAAGCACCATTCCCCCATAACCTAGGACTAGAGGCGATTATAAAAATTAAATTATTATCCCTATTCCCCCCCCAAAAAAAAGAAATAGGCAAAAGAGAAAGAATCCAACCCTGGACAGCTATTATAGGAATAGAGAAGACTAAGTTTCAGCTTCAGAGGAGGATACTGAATCAAAGAAGCCTTTATCCCCCGAAGAGTAATGTCAAATGGTAAACTGCCCAAAAATAATTCATTGAAGAACTTAAAAAAGACTTCAAAAATCAAATGAAAATGATGGAGGAAAAAAATTAAAAAAGAAAATTAAGAATAATACAAAGAAGTAGATTTTGACAAAAATTGAAAAAAATTAGCAAAGGAGATTTAGAATACAAAGTAAGATAATGGCTCCTTGAATATCAGAATTGGACAAGGGAAAGTGTGAAATTATAAAAGATCAAGAGATAATAAAAAAATATGAAGAATGAAAACATTGAAGAGAATGTGAAGCATCTCATAAGAGAAACAATGTATATAGAGCAGAGATCAAGAAGAGAAAATAAAAGAATAATTGCATTATCTGAAAATTCTGATAGAAAAAGAATCTTGATACAATAATACAAGAAATACTTAAAGAAAATTGTCCTGTAGCATTTGAACAACAGGGGAAAGCAAAAATAGAACAAAAGTCATGGATTACCACCTAAAAGAGTTATTACCATGAAAACTCACAGGAATATTATAGTTAAATTCCAAAACTCCCAGATCAAGAACAAAATATTATGAAAAACAAGGGAAAAAACAATTGACATGTGATGGTACCACAATCAGAATCACACAAGATATAGTGATGGTGACAATAATAGATCTCTGGTCTTGGAACACTATCAAAGAGAAAAAGACCTTGGCCTCAAGCCAATAATATCATAAGCAGCAAAGGTATGCATAATTTTGATTGGAAAAGAATGGACATTTGATCAACAGTCATACTTTCACGACTCTGTTAAAAAAAACAAAAAAAAATCTGAACTCAATAGAACACTTGACATACAAGATTAAAGAGAAATATAAGGTACATATCAATGACGAATTACAAGGGACTAAATAAGGATAGAATGTTTACCTTCTATTTATGGAAAATGTAAAACCTTTGTTCAAAATTGTTGCTAGTAACTCCGATTCTTAAGATAAAGATTGGGGTATCCCTGAGTATGATATGTCTTTAAAAAGTAAAACTGTTCAAGAACAGACAAAAGAGTAATTACCTTATACAAATGAGGTCCAAAAAGAAGAAGAACCAATAGAGAGGAATTAGATGGGGGAGAAGGGTTGTTAGTTCTGGAAATCTCTTTTCATCAGAATGGTTTTAAGAGGAGGAAATATATATATATATATATATATATATATATATATATATATGAGTATATAAATATATATATATATGAGTATATAAATATATATATATATATATATATATATATATATATGAGTATAAAAGTCTTCTGAATTTGAAAAAAAATAAAACTCTAAAGGGATAGGGAGGGGGGAGAGGATAAAGGAGGGATCTTTAGAAGGGAGGATGAGGGAACAGTTTAAAAGGGAGTAATAGAAATCTATTTAGATTTAGAGAAATGGTAAGATCAGGGAGTGATTCATTGAGTGGGGATAGTTTAAATTAATAGGAGGGCAAGTTAGCAGATACATGTGAAGTAGGTGAGTTAAAAGAAATAGGAAAAAAGATATGCACAAATATAAAAACAAGATTAGGAGTAAAATCTCTTAGGAAAATTATATGTTTATATATGTATGTATATGTGCATATATGTATACTTGTACTTATCTGTGTGTTTATGTGTGTGTTTGTATACACATGCATCTATCTATCTGTCTATCTCTCTGTCTGTCTATCTATCCCATGCTTAATTTTATCCTTGGGGTGCTGGGGATAGGGAAGGAAGGGGGAAGAAAGAATAAAATATGAAGTGTACAACGGAGAAAAAAAGAAAACCTATAAAGGCAGACCATTTTCAACTTAACGTACAATGTATAATATTTAATACTTTCTTGAAATGGTAAGTTATTGGTATTTATTTTCAGTCCTCTCCTAGGGTCTGCTGTGAAAATGCCATGTTTTCTTTCTTTTCTTATTTTTTTTTTGTTCATAACATTTCTTTTTTCTTTCCTTAACATGTATTTAAGTTTAAGTATTTGTCTAACATAGAAAAAAAAATCAAGAAAACATGTGAGCAAGGAGAAGGTAATTTTATTGCCATCATAAGATTAATTGTGCTGGACCCAAGACGAACAGAAAAATCTTAGGATCTCACAGTAAATTTAAACTAGTTAAGTAACTAGATAATTAAAGAGATGATACATTAGATAGAGATTTATTTCTGTCTTTATCTATGATTGTCTATCAGTCTTTGTGTGACTCTTTGTCTGTCTGTCCTTGTTTCTCTCCCTCCATATATATTTGTATTATGTTTCCCCCATTAAAGTGTGAAGTCCTTGAGATTAGGGTCCGTGTACTTGGTTTTCTGTTTATCCTCAGTACTTAGTGCCCTGTCTAGAAACACAGGAAATGACTAATAACACTATTTACTAGCTGACAGACAAGAGCCATTTTGATGCTGTGTCCACGTCTCCAACTTAAATCAAGGTGATTAATTTTTTTCCCTTCAAAATGCCACATATGTTTATAATTTATTCTTAGTTTAAGTGAATGCATTTTTCTAGAGAAGTACTGCTACTGATCTCAGGAAGAGTAACTAAGAAAATGAGTCTTGTTTCTAGCTTCAGCCTCACAACTTCTTTGATGTGACACCATAAGCAACTTGCTTTAACTCTCTAGTCCTGAACTTCCTCATTTATAAAATGAGAAAGCTGTAATAGATTACTGGGTTGAGGAAACATTGCTTTTTCCATTGCCAATTTATTTGATATTCAACAAAACCTTTATTATCTGTTAATTAAGCTAGATAAAACATCATATTTAACATTTACAGTGTGAAAGGGTCTGTGCCTGATGATAGGTTACATAGGGAGAGGGAAAGAGAGCCCATAAATAGGACATGATCCTTGAATATAGGAAAGGTTTTTAAGGCATAAATAATGTTTTTCCTCCTTTTTTCAAGTTTATTTTATTTATTTATTTTGCAAATTACTTCTAGGAACAGATCAAACTGCAGCCTGCTTAAGATCCACCTAGAAGGCATTTTTTTAGAACTCAGTTTTCTGAAACTAGGAATAAAAAAGAGAAAATGCCAATTTTCTATACACTATCTGCTACATTACTGAAACTAAATGCAATTATGCGTGAGTACATTGATTTGTCTCCAATATTTCAAGCACACTCCAATTACTTTACTTGATTGCAATAATCTTGTTGTTCAAATGAGTGGAAATAACCTCAAACCTCTCATAGTTGATTAATTCAAATCACTTTGCTTTAGTGACTTAGTATTTCCTGCTCAAATCCATGATGACCAACCAAATTGTTCAGGTCCATGACAAAATCACATGTTGAAATACAAAATGGTCAATTTGGACATAGCAATCCAAATGCAGGTGGATTTCATTCTAATTTTTTTTGCAAATAAACCAAAATGGATTTCCAAATCAATGCTTACCTCGAACTTTTAAATTGTTTGTATATGTATATTTCCTCAAAATAGAAAATATAAAGTGTTCTTTTATATTTGAATGATGCTTGAGAATATGGGACCCATTCCAAGTTTGTACAAAATGTTCTACACTTGAGAAAACTTCCATTATTTATTTTATTACACAAACGTGAAGAATGTGTGTGTTGGTTCTTTGTTGCTGAAGAAAACGATGTCATCAGAGAAATAATGACTTGACTTATACTTGCTTTTGTTTTGAGAGAGGGAGGGTTGTGCAGGTCACCAGGCTCACTTCTCCTCCAGAGCTATTTGAATCTAGTGACCAGATATTTATCAAGATGACTGGAAATGATCCAGGATGAGTCACTTGGGGTTAAGTGACTTGCCCGAGGTCATATAGCTAGAGAGTATCAAATATCTGAGTTGAGATTTGAACTCTGGTCTTCCTGACACCTGCACTGGTGCTCTATCCACTACACCACCTAGATGCCCCCATCAATAGAATACCTGAATAATAAAACACCATTCTTTCTCAGTATCATAGCTGAACAGATTCCAAGTATTGGACTAAGGAATTAGGAAGGCCTGGGTTCATATCCTGCCTCTTAAACTTACTAGCTTTACAACTATAGCCTAGTCACTTAGCTTCTCTGATGGTGAGCCTCAGACAACTCTAAAAACCCTATTTACAATGTTACAAGGAAGATTCAATCCATCTGCTATAGATGGAGGGACATCTCATACCCAGGAAATTATAGATGCTTGATTTACTGCTGGATCATGTCTCCTCAATCCAAGTATTTCGTCCTTCAAGAGGATTTCCTGATTCACCTACTTTTTGTGTCCCTACAATTCATTCCATATGTGTATGTACACACATGCACATGCACACACTCTACACAATACTTTTTAATATAATGTATTTACTTATTTTCACATATTGACGCTTGTATTGAAACATAAGTTCCCTGTATGCAGGCATGGTCTAATTTTTATATTTATAGCCCAGCTCCTGAATCAATAAACATTTATTAAGTGCCTACTGTGTGCTATACAATGTAGTAATTGTTAGGTATATAGCAAAAGCCAGTCATTCCCTGCCCTAGAAAACCGTGGGAGTACATGAAGACTGTGTCAGTGAACAAGTATGAGAATTAACTAGTTTTGTGATGAGGAAAATTACCTTTAAAAGCTTTATGATATGTTGGGAAGAGAGTTGAAGTAGGAGTCCAGGGACTTGAGTCTTAGTCACAGTTTTTTCACTTTGTAGCTGTTTGACATTGGACCAGATGCTTTATATCTTAGGACCTCAGTATCTTAAGCCATAAAATGAGCAGTATAAACTAGATGCCCTCTATGAACTTTTCCAGCTGTAAAAATCTATAAAACTATATAGCATATGCTACAGATGTAGCATGAGAAAGGAAAGTAGTTTGGAAAGTGGAATATTGTCCTTGCTTCTTCTATACTTGTTCTCCACTCTCACCACTCTCCTCTTACTTTTACCACATTCTGTCATATTCAGAGGTCTCAGAAAGTCTTTTTTTTTTCCCTAATCCGTATCGCTTTGATATTCTAAGCTGATCAGAATAACTATTCAACATAGAATAAAGTAATTCTTGACTTCACTGTTTTTGGTCGCTGAGAGAGGTAGGGGTGAGAGTGGAAGGAGAAGTAAGGTGTCCTGACAGAGATAGTCTATATTTATGACACTTCAAAATGACCACATGTCATTTGATTCTAACCGTATATTCTCATAATTTGAAACAATTATAGGATCCAAATTTTACTATTTAATACTCTCCTTTCTAGTATAAGATTCCTGGATGTTGAAACATTTTATAAAAGTTTCCTCTCTGCATCTGTAGCACTTAAGAACTATACCTAGTATGTAACAAGTCCATTAAACAATACTGTTTAATGAAATTTAATAATCAGATTAATTTCTTATTGAAAATTTTGTTCTTTTCAGCTATCCGTATTTCATTTCAGTACAATACTCAGGGTCATTCTAGAAGTTTAGCTAAGCAGATAGAGAATAATCAATATCTTAAACAAAATTCTCAAATTGTGGCACTGTATGTTTCATGGACTCCTTGGAAATTTTTTGAAGTCGGTGGAACTCGTCTAATAATATTTTGATCAATAAAAATAAGACGAAGGGAACCAATTACACTGAAATAGACTGGTCATTTTTGTTTTAAAAAATCAAGTCCACAAAGCCCAAGCTAAATATCTGTGATCAAGTTTTCGGTCTTCTCCTATCTTTCTGTTATTTATTCCCCTGCCAACAATGACACGCTAGGAAAAGGACAGGATATGAGCAGTCTACCACTATCATGAATGACTGCAGTACATAGACAAAAATTCTCCTAAGACATGCTGTTACCCTTGATGTGATATCCTCTTCATTGTGGATATGTTTCCCCTAAAATATTTCATGTTTACTTTCATGGCATTAGAAACAAATACTAGTACCAGTCCCACACTCACTACCTTTTCCATTGGATTGAAACATCAACCGTGACCTAGTTTTGCCAGAGGAGAGCTTATGTGGTGTGGATTATCATTAAACACTGGCTCATATTAACCCAATTCTCCTTAAGGGTAAGAGATTATTTTATTTAACTTTGAAAAGGTTTAATTTTTTTTCAGCATGTTTTGGGAAGTAAATGTTTGGTGAATCATCTCAGTGTGCATAGAATTAAATTTTCAGTTTGTAATGTGTCTTTATGTCAATGTAAGCACTTGAGAGTATCATGAAATTTTGTCTTCTATATATGTATCATCTTTACAACAGAAGTAAAGAATGTAGTGAAAGGAGTGAGTATCTGATGGGAATAATCAAAAGAAATAATACTTTTGTTCAAAAAGGAAGCTTACTGATGATCTCTCTTGAACTTATTCTATAGATAAGTAAGTTGTTACATTATCTGTAAAATCATGCTTATACTCTCACATCAAAATCTCCTATCATTTTATTTTTCCATGGGTCTTATTTTGCAAAAATATTTGTTCATATTTTTTTATTTTGCTATTTTTAAATTTTTTTTCATATAAATTTATTTATTTAAATTTTTACATTCATTTTCGCAAATTTTGGGTTCCAAATTTTCTCCCCGTTTGTCTTCTCCCCCCACACCAATAGACCGAGCATTCTAATTTCCCCTATCACCAATCTGCCCTCTGTCCTATCATCCTTCCCGTCTCTTGTCCCCATCTTCTCTTTTGTCGTGTAGGGCCAGATAAATTTATATTCCCCATAATCTGTATTCCTTGTTTCCTAGTAGCAAGAACAATACTCAACAGTTCTTCCTAAAACTTTGAGTTCCAACTTCTCCCCATCCGTCCCTCCTCAACCATTCCCTTTGGGAAGGCAGGCAATACAACATAGGCCATATCTGTGTAGTTTTGAAAATAAACTCCGTAATAGTCGTGTTGAGTAAGACTAACCATATTTCCCTCCATCCTGTCCTGCCCCGCATTGTTTCTATTCTCTCTTTTGATCCTGTCCCGCCCCATGAGTGTTGACTTCAAATTGCTCCCTCCTCCCATTACCCTCCCTTCCATCATCCACCCCACCCTGCTTATCCCCTTGTCCCCCACTTTCTTGTATTGTAAGGTAGGTTTCCATACCAAAATGAGTGTGCACTTTATTCCTTCCTTTAGTCGATTTTGATGAGAGTAAACTTCATTTTTTTTCCTCAGCTCTCTTCTTTTGCCCTGCACTAAAAAGTCTCCTGCTTACCTCTTCTATGAGAGATAATTCACCCCATTCCATGTCACCCTATCTCCTCCCATTTCAGTTCTCTCTCACTCTTTACCTTGATTTCTTTTAAGATATAATCCCTTCCTATTTAATTCACTCTGTGCTCTCTGGCTCTGTGTGTGCATACATATGTGTATGTGTGTGTGTGTGTGTGTGTGTGTGTGTGTGTGTGTGTGTGTGTAATCCCACCAATTACCCAGATACTGAAAAGTTTCAGGAGTTACAAATATTGTCTTTCCATGTAGGAATGTAGACAGTTCAACTCTGGTAAGCCCCTTATGATTTCTCTTTGCTGTTTACTTTATCATGCTTCTTCTCATTCTTGTGTTTGAAAGTCAAATTTTCTTTTCAGCTCTGATCTTTTCATCAAGAATGCTTGAAAGTTCTCTATTTCATTGAAAGATCATATTTTCCCCTGAAGTATTACACTCAGTTTTACTGGGTAGATTATTCTTGGTTTCAGACCTGGTTCCTTTGACTTCTGGAATATCCTATTCCACACCCTTCGATCCCTTAATGCAGAAGCTGCTAGATCTTGTGTTATCCTGATTGTATTTCCACAATACTGGAATTGTTTCTTTCTAGCTGCTTGCAATATTTTCTCCTTGACCTGGGAATTCTGGGATTTGGCCACAATGTTCCTAGGAATTTCTCTTTTCAGATCTCTTTCAGGCAGTGATCGGTGGATTACTGAATACTTATTTTGCCCTCCAATTCTAGAATATCACGGCAGTTTTCCTTGATAATTTCATGGAAGATGATAAGCTCTTTTTTTGATCACAGCTTTCATGTAGCCCCACAAATAGATCTCTCCTGGATCTATTTTCCAGGTCAGTTGTTTTTCCAATGAGATATTTCACATTATCTTCCATTTTGTCATACTTTTGGTTTTGTCTTCTGATTTTTGGTTTGGTATAAAGTCATTAGCCCCATCTGTTCCATTCTAATTTTGAGAGAACTATTTTATTCAGTGAGCTTTTGCACCTCTTTTTCCACTTGGCTAATTCTGCTTTTGAAAGCATTTTTCTACTCATTGGCTTTTTGAACTTCTTTTGCCATTTGAGTAAGCCTATTTTTCAAGGTGTTATTTTCTTCAGCTTTTTGGGGAGTCTCCTTCAGCAAGGTATTGATCCGTTTTTCGTTGTTTTCTTGCATGTCTCTCATTTCTCTTCCCAGTTTTTCCTCCATCTGTCTAACTTGATTTTCAAAATCCTTTTGAGCTCTTCCATGGCCTGAGCCAAATGGATGTTTATTTCAGATGTTTTGAATACAGAGGCCTTGACTCCTATGTGTTTCCCTGATGGTAAGCATTGTTCTTCCTCATCAGAAAGGAAGGGGGGAATCATCTGATCACCAAGGACGTAATTTTCTCTGTTCTTATGTTTTTTCACTTTTCTGAGCATTTTCCCAGCCAGTTACTTGACTTCTGAGATTCCTCTCCACCCCCTCTTAGATCTGCTCAGCTAGTATTTGGGGTCTGATATTCAAATGTTGTTCCCCAGCCTCAGGGCTTTCAGCAGCGGGCTGGCTGCTATTTAATGTGAGCTTAAGTTCTGGTGCTCAGGTTGGGGCAGAGCTACCTCCCAGGCTCAGATCCCTCAGGGGGTTTATACAGAGACCTTCAGTGATGGACCAGAGGTCCAGCCTGCTCCAGGTGCCTCTGGACACGGCAGCCTCTGCTGCTGCCCCTCTAGCTGCCTGCTGCCTCTGCTGCTGCCTCCCGAGGGTACCTGAGTTATGGAGACACCGCACTCCCCTCTTGGCCCACCAAACATTGTCTCTCACTGACCTGTACCCCTGTTGGTGGACGGACCTTTGTGGCTGCCAGAGAATCCATCCCTGAAGCCTGCTCTAAACTGCTCAACTCTGTGCTGTGTGGTCAGGGAAGGGCTGGGTTCCGCTTCCATCTGGTGCGTGATGGACCTTTGGCGTTGGTTTTTCTTGGCTCTCTGGAATGGAAGTGTTCACTCTGTTGCTGCATGGCTTCCACTGCTGCAGAGTTTGTTGGGATTTCTTTTTATAGGAAATCCATGGCCTGTGGGTTTGGAGCTACCATATGTGAGTCTTTCTACTCTGCCATCTTGGCTCCTCCCCTCCGAAATTTTTGTTCATATGTTGTAGGGCCTCCAATCCTATCATCCCTCATTCCTTTCAGGCCATTACTTTGTTCTAATTTCAATTTCTCGTCTTAACACTCGATCTGCTCTTCACTATCACATAGTCCCTTTTTTCAGATAATAAATTTAGTTTCAGTTATCAAATATTTGTTTTCTGTCACTATCATATTTCCTGGAAAATAACAAAAAAGAGAAGTAAAATTTCAGGAATAGAAAGGCATAGTAAAGGAAAATAAATTTCCATATTGTCCATTCTCCACATTGTATCTCTTTTCTTACGAATTTAGTCCATGACTTCACTTTCAGATGGTAGGTAACATTCTTCAACATCAACCTTCTATACTCATGATTAATCATATTTCTTAAATGCATTAAATTTATTAGTTTATTTTTGCAGTGTTGATATAGTGGAAATTTTTTTTTTCTGTTTCAAATTACTTTACCCTTTCTTAATTCATAAAAATCTTTCTGACTTCCTCTGAGAGGAATCCCTTTATCTTTTCTTATGAACCATGAATACATGATGTATACCTTAATTTTTTTGACCATCCTCTAATTATTTAGTACCATCTTAGGTTTTATTCTTTTACACACAAAAAGAGCATTTATCAATATTTTTGTACATACAATTTCCTCTTTCTTTCTCTTTGCTGTATAGTTTTAGTAGTGGAATCTCTAAGTAAAATGGCATGTAGAATTTAAGAAGTTTGAGAGAACAGTTCCAAATTGCTTTCCATAACAACTGAGCCAAAAAAATATTCTCTGGATTTTTGGGGGAGGAAAGTGGGATTAAATGACATGCCCAGGGTCATATTGATAGTATTTGAACTCAGATCCTCTTGATTCCAGGGCTGGTACTCTACCCAATTCACTGCCAACTGCCACTCAACAATATTTCTTCAAACCCTTGATTCTTTGTCCTATGAATGCTCAGATCCTGTCAAGGACCTTACGAAATCTACTTCTTTTATTCTTGCTCATATTCCAGAGCAGAGCTAGAGGAAAGTATCCAGTCATGCTAACCAGGTACATCACAAAATCTATTGCCTATTTTCTGACAAATGTCTCACTATAAAAGTCAATCTGAATAAATCCTAACAACTCTTTCCTCACTGATTCTCTACCACATTCTTCAAAAAGGTGTTTTTAAAAAAAATTTTCTTCTTTTCTTTGACCTCTCACATCACCACGTCCATTCACCTTCTCAAGTGAAGAGGCCATCTAACACTTAACTGAAGAAATAAAGAAGAGTAATATGTTTTCTCTTTCCTGTTTGTCTATATCACAAAACTCTGACATATTATGATATTCTTTGCACACATTTATCATGATCTCCAATAAATAAATATCCCTTCCTGAAAAGGTCACTTCCCAAACATGTACCCTTGATCACCACCCCCTATGTCTTTTCCAGATAATTCAACTCCAAGTCTTCCAATATTCCCTCTATATTACATTTATTCCTTTATGTTGTTTCATTACTATCACCTACAAATATACCTATCTTCATTACTTTGAAACAACTACAACCACATCACCACCCTTACCAACACTAGAAAACTGTTAAGATTGATTTATTCCGTTTGCTCTCCTTTTACTTCTCAATACTTTTCAAACTTGCTTCCTGTCAAGTGAAACTGTTCTAGTAAAATTATTAATAATCTATTAAGATCCAAATCTGATACCCTTTTCCTCTTTTTAATCTTACTTTAGGTCTCTACTCCAATAGTATTCTCTCTCTGTCTCTCTCCCATGTTCTCTCTCTCTAGCTCTCACCACCCTCTCTCTCTGTCTCTGTCTCACTCTCTCTCTGTCTCCCTCTCTCTCCCTATCTTCTACTTATAGTACTTTTACTGACACTCATGAGTGTTTTGTTGATTCAGGATATATATCAAAGCTGCTAAATCTGACAGTATAACAAAGTTTTATTCTGGGTTCCTCTTTTTCTTGACATCATTAAGCATGGGTTAAATTATGATGACTATGCAGATGAACTGTATACCTAAGTCTAATCTCTCGTCACCTTTCATCATAAATTCCTTCTTACGCATGACCAACTGGATATTCTATAGTATTGAAATTCTATAATTCTATAATATTGAAATTCAACATAAATTCAATTTAAATTCAACATAAAAACAACCCCCCCACACACTCCTTATCTGTGTATTCAGATATGCCTATGTTTTTTCTCCTTTGGTTTCGTATTTTATTCCTCCAAGTTTCATGTGAAAACAATTTCTAAGTTTTGTTTTTTTTAAAACTTTAAGTTACAATTCTCTCCATTCCTCTTTCCTCATGTCCCTCATAGAGAAGGCAAGAAATTTCTCATAGGTTTTACATGTGTAGTTATCAAAAGCCTTTCCATAACTGTCATATTGTGAAAGCAAACATAGATTTAAAAAATCAAGAAATATTTTAAAAGCTTTTTTTCATCTGTATTAAGACACCATCAGTTCTTTCTCTGGAGATGGATATCATTTTCATTATAATTCCTTCAGAGTTATCTGGATCATAGTATTTCTGGGAATACCTAAGCCATTCACAGCTGACCATCTTACAATACTGCTATTACTTTTTACACAGTACATTTCACTTTACATCTATCCATGTAAGTATTTCCTGGTTGTTCTGAGAGTATCCTGTTCATGATTTTTTATAGTACATTAGTATTCCATCATAATGACATACTACAACTTGTTCAACTATTCCACAAATGATGGTCATCCTTTTAATTTCTAACTCTTTCCCCCCAGAAAAAAGCTACTTTTAATAATTTTGAACATATACCTCTTTTCAGTTTTGTCTTTTCTCTTTTGTGATATAGACCTTGTAGTGGTTTTACTAAATCTAAGGGTAGGCAAACTTTTACAATCCTTTGGGCATAGATCAAAATTATTGTACAGAATGGTTGAATTTGTCACTTTACATTATTCTGTGCTAATAGCCAGTCTAATAGATTGAGGAAATACCTCAGAACTGTTCCACTTTTCATTTATTCAATCAATAGTGAGCTGTAGTAATTTGTCATATGGTTATAGGTAGATTTGATTACTTCATCTGAAAACTGATCATATATTTTGATCATTCATCAAATGAGGAACTGTAATGAGAGTTAAAAATCTTCCCTGCCTATTGATAGACCTCAAGTGGGGCTATTGAGGGAGGCTGGATTAGGAAAGGCTTGTGTCCAATGAAGACCCAAATCTTTTGCTGATTGCCAATGAGGCACTGGGTCAAGAGGCATCCTCTCTTCTGGCTCTGAGAAGAGTATACATGTATTATGAGGAGAGGTTTTTCTTTGGGGCTTAGTTTGGGAAGAAGTTTTTTTTTTTTGTGTAAAATGAGACTCTGGGAAGTCACTAATCGTTCCCCTGGCTTTGAAAACCCAGGTGTTGGTGCTTCCCTCTCTGGTAACTATGTATGTGGGGTGTGTTCAAGGAGGATCAGTACCAGTATCAATAGCAGTACCTTTGGTGTGATGGCTGTGAAGCCCTGTTCAGGGTTATTCCAAATTTGAGTCCACCTGTTCCACTTAACTCTCACCTGTGACTCCAAGAAACTGCAGTATGCCCAGTGGCCACACCCTGGCAAACAATTAAAACAGATGGGCCAAACCAGGTTGAGGGTAACCAAGGTTTCTCAAACACATTGCTGAGTTAGGGCAGTGTCTACCCCAAGTCTGTGAAGACTTTTTCTGATGGAATGAATGGTTGAGAACAATTTGTTCCAATGGCCATGAAGGCAGATGATGTAGGTGATGTGGAGTGCTTAGAGCTTGGTTAGACACAGAAGAAACCAAGGTCATCCACTGCATCTTGAGCCATCGCCAGTCATCTTGACTCGGTCTTGCCACTGGATTCTGGTGACTCTAGATGAAAGAGTGAGGTTGATGACTTCGTGCAACTCTGCCTCATTTAAAATCAATTTATGCACGAATCAAAAGATATCACCCATACCATTTCACTATTATGACTCAAAGTCCTCTGGCAGAGACAATTGATGAAACAACAGATGTGGATACACTGCAAGATGTAGGGTGGCCCAGGCCGTAAGTCCTTTCCCACTGGAAGCAGCAATGGCATTTGGCAGTCCCTTGTGTGTCAGGGTAGCCATTTAAGGATCGCATTGCTCACACCCTGGTGTGTGGAAGGCCCCTAGTGAAAGTGCCCTGTGCATTGCCTGCTTATCCAACAGTAGTATGATTATCACAGCAGCTCGGGAATCGCACTATGGCCGAACCGCACAAATATGTATATATAATGATGAGTGGAATCTTATTTTGGAACATGCACACACTAATAGACAACAAAAAATCCAGTAGGCCTGAAAGAAGAAACACTCTTCTTGAAAGAGAACTCAACAAGTATTGTATCCAAATAGCAGTCCTGAGTGAAACAAAGTTGGCAAATAAAGGCCAGTTTACTGAGTTTGGAGCTGGATATACATTTTTCTGGAGTGGGCACAGTGTAAGGGAGTGCTGTGAACTTGGAATTGGTTTTGCAGTTGAAACCATTCTAGTCAACAAGCTGAAGTTCCTGCTAAAAGGAGTGAATGACAGTCTCATGACAATGTGATTATCACGCACAGGAAAATACCATGCCACCATCATCAGTGCCTATACTATCACCATAACAAACCCTGATGAAATCAAAGAAAAATTTTATGAAAACCTAGAGACTTTTATTGTCAATGTGCTAAAAGAGGACAAGCTTATGATTCTGGGTGATTTTAATGCTAGAGTAGGCTCAGACAGCCAGACTTGACAGGGAATCCTAGGAAGGAATTGAGTTGGAAACAACAACAGCAATTGTCATTTACTGCTGAAGACTTGTTTATCACATGACCTCTCATCACCAATACTATCTTCCACTTACCTAAACACAATAAAACATCATGGATGCACCCTCGCAACAAACACTGGCATCTAAGAGGTTATGTGATTGTAAGGAGAAGAGACAGACAAGATGTGAGAGTGACAAAAGCAATGTGTGGTTCAGAGTGCTGGACTGATCATAGACTTATCTTTTTCAAGCTAAATATTCACATTTATTAAAAGCACCCAACCCAAGGGAAAATGATTACCAGAAGAATTAATGTCCGTAAATTTGAGCTCTTCTCTTAGATTGAACAACTTGCTGCTGACACGGAGGGAAAGTTGTGTCAAAAGACAGTGGAGCAGAAAAGACGTGTGCAATATTCAAAGATTTGGTGTACAGCAAAGAAATTCAGAAGCTGTTAAAGCAAAATTAGAACTCCACAGGATTTTCCAGTAGGACAGTTCATCCACCTCTAAGAAGGCAGGATTTAATTCCATCAAAAGCAAAGTACAAACAAAGCTTACAGAGATGCAGGATTATTGGCTCAGTAAGAAGGCAGAGGAAATTCAGTTTTATGCTGAGAGTAACAATCCAAAGAGCTTTTATGATTCCCCGAATGTTATTTATGGACCAAAATCCTATGGTGCATCAGAGATACTCAGTGCTGATGGAGCTACATAAATTAGTGGTAAGGACATGATCCTAGAGAGATGGGCTGAACACTTCGGTAGTTTTCTCAACAGACCATCATCAGTCAAGCCTGAGGTCATTGACCACTTATCACAGGTTGAAGTCAATCCCTCCTTAACTGAACTTCCAACTGAAGAAGAGGTTTTGAGAGTCATTAGGCTCCTTTCATGTGGCAAAGAACCAGGAGCTGATTCCATTCCAGCTGAGATTTACAAAATACGGGGACATTGCTACAGCTAGTTCATGTTTGGGAGGTTCCCGAAGGAAAGTTTGGGAGAGAAGAAATATTAGACTGACTATGAAATGGAAGTCTATAGAACTGTTCTGCTCACCTCATTGCTGTATGCCTCTGAAAAGTGTACAGTTTGTCAACACAATGCCAAGAAGATGAATTGTTTTCATTTGAACTGTTTTGGGAAGATTCTGAGGATCACCTGACAGTATGAGGTACCAGACACTGAAGTCCTTCCTGGAGATGAACTTCCAAATATTCCAACTATGCTTCAGAGAGCATAAACTTGATGGGCTGGCTAGGTTTTTTGGATGCAGAATGTACGCTTGCCAAAAAGACTATTTTATGGAGAATTTAAATGGGGCAGGCTAGAAGAAACGATAAAAGGACACTCTCAAGAAATCTTGATTTGGTGGGGAGGAGCCAAGATGGCAGAGGATAAAGATTCACATATGCTAGCTCCAAACCCACAGCCCATGAATTAACTATAAGGAAGAGGTCACAACAAATTCTGAAGCAGTGGAAACCACAGAGCAATGGAGTGGAGATTTATGTTCCAGAGAGCCCTGAAAAACCGACCCGAAAGGTCCATCGCACACTGGACAGGAGCGGAGCCCAGCTCTGCCTTGACCATGCAGCATCGACAGGAATAGATCCGTGCAGGCTTCAGGGATGGAAAGTCCGGCAGCAGCGAAGGTCCCTCCAGCCAAAGGAGCCTAGCTTAGTGAGAGAGACTTCTGGGCTGGCCGAGAGGGGAGCAGGGTGTCTCCACACCTCAGGCCCCCTTGGGAGTCAGCGGCAGAGGCAGCTGGGGCCATAGGCTCCCAGAGCAGGCAGGAGCTCTGTTCCATTACTGAAAGTTTCCATGTAAACCCCCTGAAGGAACTGAGCCTGGGAGGAGGCCCTGCCCCCACCTGAGCACCAGAACTTAAGCTAACATTGAATAGCAGCCAGCCCGCTGCTGAAAGTCCTGAGGCTGGGGAGCAGCATTTGAATCTCAAACCCCAAGCACTAGCTGGGAAGATATGGGAGGGCGTGGTGAGGAATGTCAGAGGTCCAAAAGCTCACTTAAGAAAAAACTTCTCTCAAAATTAGAATGTAACAGATGGAGCCTAATGACTTCATGAGAAACCAAGAAATCACAAAAAAAGCCAAAAGAATGAAAAAATGGAAGAGAATGTGAAATATCTCATTGGAAAAAACAACTGACCTGGAAAATAGATCCAAGAGAGACTATTTAAAAATTATGGGACTACCTGAAAGCCATGATAAAAAAAAGGTGCCTAGACAACATCCTTCATGAAATTATCAAGGAAAATTGTCCTGATATTCTAGAATCAGAGGGCAAAATA
>CM053769.1:635440631-635474598 GCA_028658325.1 Potorous gilbertii
AGGCCGAGATCTGGAGGCTACAGAATTATGTAAAGTAGGGTGAAATGGATCACATCAAAAAGAGTCATCAAAGGTTTCAAGGTGATCAGGAGCCTGCTGATCAGATTACTTCTAATCAATAGTCCCATCAGATCCATTGTACTTCCAGCCTTGGTTGGATGTCAAAAATCAGTCTTTTAAATTGAAACTAATAAAAAAGTTAAACAAATAAGGAAATTTTAAAACAAGGACTCTTTCAGGTTAAGAGGAAATCATTTCAGTCATTAGAGGTATGACAAATCAAGGTTAAAAGAGCAAAATATTTCAAGATTACAGGGTGTAAAATTTCCAAAGAAACAGAAAAGTTAAGAATGGCATTTTGAAGTAGATAGTGTAAATTTCTAGGGAAGTTTTGCTGGGAGGGCAAGAGATGGAAGTATGTATCCATATATATGCATATTATGTACATGTACACACATGCACATATACACACATATACAAACGCATGTATATAAATAAAGGTGTTTCTCAACAGAGGATTTTAAGTTGTGTTCCACTCTTTGGAACTCATTGCTTCTTGGGATTTTGGCAAAGAAACTGGAGTGGTTTGCCATTTCTGTCTCCAGCTCATTTTACAGACAAAGAAACAGAGGCAAATAGAATTGAGTGATTTGCTCAATGTCACATTGCTAGTGTCTGAGGCTGAATTTGAACTGCAGTTTTCCTGACTACATATCTATCTATCTACTGTGTGGCTTAACAAGCCCTATCTCATCACAGGAGTCAGAAATAAAAGTAGACCCCACAGAACATATAGTAAGGGAATAAAATCTTAATCATAGGAACAAAGGCTTAGCACTGGAAGCATATTTATATATCATCTAGATCAATTCTCTCACGTTTAATTTATTTGATATTTATGAATATATTTTGGTTTATATCATCTTCATTTCCAAATGAATCTCCCACTTCTTCTCTCTTTAAATCCATCCTTTGCAATAAATATTTACAACCCAGGACTGAATCCATTTGCACAAGTTTCTACTCATTTTTGGAGAATGATTCCTTAATACCATCTGCCTGCTTGTGGGACAGAGTTAGGTAGAGGTTGAGAGAGGAGGGTTCCATATTCTATAAGATAAAAAGGATACACAGGTGCTGAGATAAGACTAATACTTGTGGTGTGAAGGCTGCCTACCCCTTTTTCATGTCCGCTTTCACGATTTATTTTTTACCTGCCACCCAGTTCTCACCTGGGTCTCCAAGAAGCTGTAGCATGCACAGTAGTCACACTCTCCAAGTTCATTTCAGCAGATAGGCTAAAACAGATTGAGGATAACTGATGGTTCTCAGACCCATTGGTGAGTTGGGTGGGAAGTGTCTACCCCAAGCACGTGAATATTTCCTCAGAAGATTAGGCAAATGTAAACAATTTCTTCCAAAGGATTATTTAGGTGGCAGAAGGAGGCATGAATATATTGACTTAATGTAAAGAGATTAGAGTGTTTCATCTTGCAGGTACAATTTGGTGCTGACTTGGAAGTAAAGCTCAACCAACAATGGAGCATAAGAAATGTGCAACTTTCAGGGAGTTGATGTACAGCACCAGATTTACTCTTCTAGGTCAAAATATAAACTTCTGGATTTTTTTGATGAAAATAATGGGAAAATTCAAAAGCCACTAAATTAAAAACAAGAAGTAACACATGATGTATTAGGAGGAAAGTTCATACATCTTTAAGAAGGCAGCATTCAAATCCATTAAAAGTAAAGTACAAGCGAGGTTTAGAAAGATGCATGATTCGTGGTTCAGTAAGAAAGTAGATGAAATTCAGTTTAATGCTATTGCTAGTAAAAACTAAAAACACTTCCATGATGTTCTAAAGGATATTTATGAGACAAAGACTACTGGTGTATCTCAACTACTCACTGTTGATGGAGCCAGACTGTTCAACCATAAAGGATATGGGGCTGCCAGATGAGCTGAGTACTTCTCTAGTGTTCTCAACATTCACCAATCAGTGTTGGAACGTTGATGTCAGACTGAATTCAATGTCTCTTCCAACGGAAGGTAACATTTTGAAAGCCATTAGGTTCCTCTCCTTTGAGAAAGTACCTGTTGCTGGTTAAATTCGAGCGGAGACTTATAAAACAAAGTCTGCTTTGGAGATCTCAACCCCCAGAAGGTAAAGGTGTTGAAAAACATGTCAGAAGGGAATTACAAGAGTCTTTTTTTTTTTTGCTAGCTCTGAAGGGGGACGGTTTTGCTTTGCCCACATTCAGATCCAGGTCACAGTGTTGGGTGGCAGTTCCAGGATAATAAGGTGCATTAACAGTGCAGAGGTTGTGGCCAAAGTGGAGGTGGAGGGAAACCATCTTCACATTTCCAGGGCAGAAAAGAGTGCTTGCGGTTACTCAGAGATCAGAGCACAAGCCAGAGGAGTAGTAAACACCTCTTTTAAAGAACTGAAAACTTACTGGTCTCTATAAGTATCTACAAAAAGGAAATGCACAGAATTCCTAAAGTTTGGAAGGGCACCCTCCATTCCGGAGACAAAGTCGTACTTCAACAAAGAGTTAAAAGTCAAGTAATACACTGGGGATATGAGCAAACAACAGAAAAGCCTCAGATTATACAGAGTGATTATGGTATAAAGGAAGATGAAAACACACACTCAGAACAAGACAATAAAGTCAAAACTCCTACATGCAAAGCCTGCAATAAAAATATGAATTGATCTCAGATCATGAAAGAGCTCAAAAAACTATTTGTAAAAACACGTTAGAAAAGTAGAGGAAAAATCAGAAGAGAAATGAGAGTGATTCAAGAAAATCATGAAAACAAGTCATCAGCATGGTGAAGGAGAAAAACATACTCTTACACACACACACACACACACACACACACAAGCACACACACAAACATGCTGAAGAAAATAACAGCTTAAAAACAGACTAGGCCACATGCTCAAAGAGGTTTAAGTAGCCAGTGAAGAGTAGAATGTCATAAAAAGCAAATTTGATCAAATGGAAAAGGAAATCAAAAAGCTCACTGAAGAAAATAAGTACTTAGAAATTAGAATGGAGATATTTGAAGCTAACAACTTTATGTTATATCAAATAGCAACAAAAATAAAACCAAAAGAATGAAAAAATAGAAGACAATGTGAAATATCAGATTGAACAAAACAACTTACTTGGAAAATGGATCCAGAAGAGAAAAATTCAAAATTATTGGAGGGCCTGCAAGCCACAAAGATCCAAAGAAGACTCTAACATCATCTTTCAAGCAATTATAGGGGAAAACTGCCCTGATATTCTAGAAGCAGAATTTAAAATAGAAATTGAAATAATCTTCCAATAACCTCCTGAAAAATATCCCAAAATGAAAGCTGTCAAGAATATTAAAGCCAAATTCCAGAGATACAAGGGCAAGGAGAAAATATTGTAAGCAGACAGAAAGAAACAATTCAATTATCCTGGAGCTAAAGTCATGATAACACAAGATTTAGCAGTTTCTACATTGAAATATTACAGGCTTGGTGTATGACATAACAAAGCCTAGGATTTCAATCAAGAATCACCTACCAGCAAAATTTAGTTATAATCCTTCACAGGAGAAAATGGATATTCAATGAGAAAGAAAAGTTTCAAAGCATTCTTAATGAAAAGAGCAGAGCTGAATAGCAAATTTTACTTTCAAATACAAGACTCAAGAGAAACCCAAAAAGTTAAACAGGAAAGGGAAATCAGAAGGGACTTAATAAGGTTAAACAGTTGACATTTCTACATGGGAAGAAAATATTTGTAATTCATAACACCTTTTTCCTTATTAGGGTAGTTAGAAAGTGAATATATAAACAGAGGACACAGGTGTGATTTGAATACGAAGTAACGACATCAAAAAATAAAATTAACGAGTGAGAAAGGAATGTATTGGGAGAAAGAGAAAGGGGGAGGTATAATGGAGCAAACTATCTCACATAAATGAGGCAAGAAAAATCTTTTATAGAGGAGGGAGAGAGGAAGATGGCGATGTGAGAGTGAATGAACTTTATTTTCAAAGAATTGTCTCAAAGAGGAAATAATGAACACACACTTAATTAGGTCTAGAATTTTACCTTACCCTACAGGAAAATAGAAGAAGAGAGAGATAAGGAAGGGAAAGGAGTGATAGAAGGGAGGAGAGATTAGGAGAGGGGTTAGTGAGAAGCAAAACATATTTTAGGAGGGACAGGGTGAAAGGAGAAAGAGAGCAGAAAAAAAGGGAGAATAGGATGGAGGAAAATACAGTTAACAGTAGTAATTACAAAAAATATTGGAGCAAGTTTCTCTGATGAACACCTTATTTCTCAAACATATAGAGAACTGAGTCAGATTTTTAAAAATGAGTCATTTCCTGTTTGATAAATGACCAAAAGATACATTCATTTTCAGGTGAAGTAATCAAAGCTCCCTATATCCGTGTGAAAAAAATACTCTAAGTATTGATCGAATCAATGCAAATTAAACAAATTCGGAGGTGCTACTTCATACCTAGAATATTAAATCGGCTAATTGGACAAAAAAGGTAAATGACAAACGTTGGAGGAGATGTGGGAAAGATGAGTAATTAATGTCCTGTTGTTGGAGTTGTGAACTGTTTCAACATTCTCTAGAGCAATTCGGAACTGTTATAAAACCATGCACACTCTTTGACCTAGTAATACCTCTACTAAATATGTATCCTAAAAGATTTTATAAAATGAAAAGGACCTATGTGTAAAAAAATATTTACAGCAGCTCTTTTCTGGGGAAAGAATTAGAAATTGAGGACATGCCTATCAATTGTGGAATATCTGAATAAATTGTGGTATGGGGTTATGGTGGAATACCACTGTGCTATAAAATTGATGAGCATAGTGCTCTCAGAAAAAAAAAAAACTGGGAAACACTTGTATGGACTGATACAAAGTGAAGTATACTGTTTGTAAAGTAATAGGGTGTTGTAAGATACACTTATCCATTCTCAGCAATAATACTGATCTAAGACAACTCTATAGGACTTACGATGAAAAATGCTGATCATCCTCAGAAAAAAATGGTGGTGTCTGAATACAGATTGAAGTTTGTTTTTTACTTTATTTTTCTTGACGGTTTTTTGTCTATGTTTTCTTTCACAATAGGACTAAATGGAAATGTTTTTCATGACTTCTCTTGTCTAATCTCTATCAAATTGCTTACCTTCTCGATGGGGGGGTTCAAGAAAGGAAGGGAGAAAATTTAGAATTCAATGTTTTAAAAACTTTTATAAACTGTTTTTCACATGTACCTGGGGAAAATAAAACACTACATTAAAAAATTTCTGACTAATTTTCAGGGTGTTATCACAAGAGGAATTTGTCCCCCACCAGATCAAGGGTGTCTCTATTTTCCATCTATATAAAGGAAAAGGAAAGAAGTTTTACTGTCTCAACCACAGGTTGGTGTCTTCCGCTTAATCATTGCAAAATATTTGGAAGAGTCCTGCTTAATATGTTGATGCTTCACCTTGAATTTGGTCATCTTCATGACAGCCAATATGACTTCAGAAAGGGCTAAAGAATAGTCGATATGATATTTGCTGCCCAGTAACTCCAGAAGAAATGCCAGGAGCAGAACAGAAATCTGTATACAACATTTGGCACCTCATGACACTCTCATGCTTTCCTAGTCACCAGTGGAGTGAAGCAGGGCTTTGTGATCCTTGCCATGCTTTTTCAAATGATGTTATCAGCAAGGTTGTTGGACTCCTTCAAACAAGGATGAAAATGGCATCAAGGCCAGTAATCACAATGATGGAAGTTATTTAACTTGAAAAGGCAATAACCAAGACTGAAATGAAGGGAAAATTGGTTCATGAGCTTTTATTTGAAGATAATTATGTTCTCACTACAGTCTCTGAGACTGAGTTGGAGCAAAGTATGGATTAATTCGATGCCACTTATGGTGAGTTTGACCTTAAAATTAACACCAGGAAAGGGGAGGTTTTCTACCAAGCAGCACCACAAAATCCACATGTAGATTGTTTAAAGCAAATGAAGAAATTTCAAAGGCTGTGGATAGGGTCATTTGCACTGGAAGTATACTTTCCAGGGATGTACACATAGATGGTGATATTGATGAACACATTGCCAGAGCCAGTTCAATGTTTGGGAGACTCTGAAGAAAAGTATGGTGGAGAAGAGATATTAGGCTGCCTATGACAATGAAGGTTCACAGATACATTGGGCCGCCCTCATTGCTTTATGCCCAAAACACCTGGACTTTATATCAGTGCCATGCCAGGAAAATTATCACTTTCATTTCATTTGTCTTAGGTATATTTTGAAGATCACCTGGCAAGAAAAGGTACAGACCCTAAGATCCTTTCTTGAGCCAAACTGTCAAGCATTCAAACCCTATTGCAGAGAGGACAACTCTTGTATGTTGACCACATTGTTTGAATGCCAAACAAGTATATGTCTAAATGACTATTTGATAGAGAATTCACACAAGACACACACAGAAGTCAGAAGAAGTGGTATAACGATACTTTCAATACCTCTATGAATAATTTTGGGATTGGTTAAGAGACATGGGAGAAAATGATACAGGACTGACCAGCATGGTTTGCCTGTATCAACGAAGAGAATATTCTACAAGCAAAGCAAAATTGCATATGTTCAAAAGGAATGTGAGATAAGCAGATTTAAAGATATATCCATTCCAAATGGTTTTGCTTGACTTGCAGTAGATCCTTCCAAA
The DNA here is from genome assembly GCA_028658325.1 of Potorous gilbertii. Taxonomy (NCBI): domain Eukaryota; kingdom Metazoa; phylum Chordata; class Mammalia; order Diprotodontia; family Potoroidae; genus Potorous; species Potorous gilbertii. The sequence goes on from CM053769.1 coordinate 635,447,376, forward strand.
GTTCTGTTAATCTGATCAGCCACGATAGGACACACTGTACATTTATCTCATCTTAATGAAGTCTTTTTGTTACTCTTCAAATAGGAAAGTAAACAACCACAAGAGAGGAAATACAGCATTTACTGTTCCCTTTGGAAAGAGCTCACTAAAAGAAAAAACAAACAAACGAAAAAACTTTGGGAAAATACCAATAGGAAGAAAGACAAATTTATTGACCATGTTCCTCTCCTCATTAGACTAGGCTGAATACTCTGGAGAGTTTCATTCATTCTGTTAATTCTGTGGTATACTCTAATTCTCTTATTTCAGTTTGCCGTCAGCTGGAGAAATGGACTTATTTGCTAACACTACATGCTATGATATATGTACAACTGGAATTTTGTGGGAATGAAGTAAAACATTTTGATAGTTTGAAGTTCTTCATTAAGATAAAACAATAAAGAAAGTGACTTGAAATTAAATGTTATTTCTCTTATACTTTCTGGTATAAGAATATGGCTGGTATGGCTGGTAAGCATAATGTCCTCTTCTCAAGAAAATACATTAACTAAACTTGTGTGACTAGTTTTGTGATTTTCGTATTGGCATGAATCAAGTCTTCTTTAGAGATGTGTAGGTGGAGGAGACTTCAGGCATATCTATTCAAGACTTTAAGAGAGTCACATCTAGAGAAACACACATGGATGAAGAAAACTTACGTAGACAATACATACACACAAAAACACACACACACACACCATACAGAATAAGAGAGAGGGTATTGGGTTGGGGAAATAATTCTTAAAAAGCAGCACATCACATGAACCTGACAAAATATCCAATGTTTCAGACCTATGGACTACATCTTTCAAAGAAGTTAAGTCAACATTCTCATTTTGAAAATTGAGTATATTTGGAACTAGAGATGAAGTAACTTGGCAAAGAACACCCAGCAAGTCAATGCAAAAGTAAGGGCAAGAACTCATATCCTATGATGCCTAATAATATAGATTATTCTGCTCTTGGGTAGTTATGTGATACAGTGGATAGAGTGTTGGACCTGGAGTCAGGAAACCTCATCTTCCTGATTTCAAATGTGGCTTCAGACTCTTACTAGTTGTGTGACCTTGGGCAAGTCACTTAACCCTGTTTCCCTAAGTATTTTAGATATTCAAAATGAACTGGAGAAGGAAATAGCAAAGCAGTTTTATTATTTCTGCTAAGAAAATTCCAAATAGGTCACAAAGAGTCAGATATGACTGAAACAACTGAACAACAAAAATTTTGCTTTTTGGCAGTCAACCAAAGGTTGTGCTAAAGATGTTTATTAAATTTCTATCCTGCTTTTTGTTTTTCCTCTCTTACCTATGAAAAATATCCTGTTGCAATGTAAGTTAGGGGGCCATCATAAAGCCTGCATGGATATTATGTTTCTCCTTTTAATTCATGTGTAAAATTTGAGGGGCTAAGTTATGGCATATGTGACTGAAGAGACTATACTATTTAATTTTCTCTCCCCCCCTTTAATGTCTTGGCTGTGAAACTAAATTAGAAAAGCTCATGACTCACTTCATTTCTTGATGAACCATAACTGAATGGGTTTATCAAAATGAGTATATCCTTCACTGCCATTTTTCTGCCCTTTATGTCTTAGAAGAGACAGTTGCATTTGGTGTTGACCTCAACAGTTAGGTAGAGAAATGGTAATAGCTCTGCTTCCCAACTGATAAAGGTGAGTGTGAGCATGTGGTTTTCTGTGCCTCTTTGGGCTTATCCTCTTGTGTGTGATTTTAGGAAATGATAACTCTGAGATAAGAGTATTCAGCCCATCTTGTGGGTTCAACATATTCAGAGATCCTGTTGGTAGTTAGATTTTCATGACAAAAGAAGCACTGACCGCCAGATCATTAGTAGTTGATGACAATGCAAATGGATATAAATTGATGGGGAAAGATATTAACTCAAAATTGTTGACAAAATTAGAGAGTTGGTTCGCTCAATAGCTGTGAACTATGGAGCCAAAACAGGCTTAGATCCTTAGAGATCAGTTGTACTAAGGATTTTATGAAAGGGGAAAATGACTCCAAAAGCATGAAGTTGCCAGGTACCCAACCAGATATTCAATATATTGTTCACATGTGTTTCTTGTTATCTTATATTTGATGCTGTTCTCCAAAGGGGTATTTTGTATGCCAAGTAAGAGTGTAATTATAATCGGAGGACTGGGAGATGTTTTGTACTAACTATTCTTAATTTATTTTCTCAGTAAACCATTTTCTAAAAGTCCAACGGATCAGTTATCTGTTTATAGTTGATAATAACAACCACAATAGGGCTCAAAAGCCACACTATTATAATCAGAATCCACAGGGGTTAATTACTCCTGGAAGTCTGAGATCAGTTGTCCACACTCTAAGGTTCTTAACTGTCTCAGTTCAAGTTGAACAGACTAGTTGGATAGCAATTTGTTTATCCTAGGTTGAGAAGGATACTGAACTTGGACTCAGAAATTACTTCATTGTCTTATGGACAAATGCCACTTATACAAGAAAATATAATTTTTTCCTAAGTCTATTAACCACAGTCTGAATTCATTTACCTTTCAAGTCTTATAGCACAATGGCCTTCAAATGATTTATATGTTAGCCAGATTGAGCTACTGCTAATACTGCAGTCTCATTCTGCTCTTTTCTGACTTTGCTTACTATCTTACTGCCTTGATTCCTCTCTCAAGTCTTTGATGGTTTCCCAAATTTCCTGCAGTCTCTACTTATTGAAATCTTTCCCTTCCTTCAAAGTGTAATTCGCATAACAAATACTTACTAAACATACTTTTATGACGCTGGATATTTATTCTCTGCAAGTGATCCTTTCTTCTTCCGTTTGTTTGGACTTCTATTTATATTCCAGTTTGTGTTCTGGTCAATTCTAGTCATTCCTTTTCTTATTGCTAATAGATCGTAGACTCAATATCAGTGTATGTACAGTGGAGAGAATGATAACCATGAAGATGGATAACTGAGATTCAAATGTCACCTCTGATCATTTTTACATATGTGAACTTATTCTACTCTGTATTTCATTTTCCTTACCTGTAAAATGAGGCAGTTAGAATCCTACGGCTTTTAATATTTCATTAACATTTATGTTCCTCTGATTTCACATTGCCTGACAGTATCTAATAGCCTTCCATATGGTGAATGTTCAAGAGTATCTGTTATTGAATGAAGAGAGATGGGGAAATATTAATTTTTATTTATACATTTTGAGCTAAAAGCAAATTTATGAATACCTTTTTACAAGTCATTTCCTACACAGATAAGGAAAATGAGGCCCACAGAAATGAAACAACAAATTAAACAAAAATTGAATAAAATTAAATACAAAGAGCAAATTGTGAGAGCCTGCATTGCAATTAACATTCTCTTGACCTAAGTTAATTTTACTTTCTATAGTATATACATAAATAAATATCACATGGCCTTGTCTACCTAAAAAAGTTGCAAGAATCAACTCAGATAACTAATATATTTTGCAAATTGTAAAGTACAATAGAAATATATTATCAGTGTTATATTATTGTTATAATATATTATTTTATGGTTTGCCTGAGGTTTGAGAAACAATTAGTTGATGTGTACAAAGTGCCAATTTTAGAATTCCAAGTAATTGTATCTTTTGGTTTGTAAATGATTTTTCTATTTTTTTGTAAATAATCAGTATTTTAAAATTTTATTTATATTCCTTTTACTCTACATAATATGCATAAATGTATACACACAGATACACATACATATATTACATACTTGCATATTTAATGTACTTGTAAAAGATATACAAATGTGTCACTTGATGCTGAAGATAAAAGATAATATCAATAAACTATATATTAATATATATATATGGCTGAATGGAACTGAAATTTTATTATAGATTTAGGGAAAGAATTGAGAGCAGAAGCATGGGGAACCCCTTGTGCCAGCAGGCATGAATGAACCTTTGGCAAGAATGGGTTTTCCAGAGTGGAAACTAGAAGCCCCATATTCTTCTTGACTAATACAAATTCATTTCTTGAAGTGCTATAAAAAAACTGCAAAATTAAAAGTAGTCTCTTATTTAGGATTTCTTGCCCCTCACCCATTCCTCTATTCTTATCTTCCCATTTCCTTACAGATAACCCAGGCCAAATATGAAATTACCTTGTTGTCAATAGTATATATATGAAAGTCAGAATAATTTGACAGGCTTAGAAATCAACAATAAACAGCAGCATTAAATTCTTTCTACTTGTAAGGAAGTATAATTTGGGGTAGGAGGTTGGCTCAGAATAGCCAAACGAAGGAGGGGGAGACAGCAGAAAGATACAAAAGAAAAAGGACCATTTTGTTAACTTTTGCTCATAGTATTACTTGGGAAAGCCTAATATTATGTGAATTTTTTGAATGAAGTTAGTCCAGCAAAATGCAAACCAAATGAATGAAAATAAAGCACTCTCTGTCTGAAATGAGGCAAGTGCCCACTTTGTGCCAAACACTAAACCAGGTGCTAGAGGTAGAGGAAGAGGAATGTACAACTTGGATAAAGAATATTTGGTCACTACTCTCTGGTCAGCTTTCTTTATGGCTATTCTGTTTATGATAAGATTTGTCTAAAATTTCTACTTAAGCATAGTTTAATCACTAAATTTTTCAGTTTTTAGCCCAAGCCATTAACAAAGCTTAGGAATTTTGGAATCATTGTCTGAGTTCATGAATTTATCTGTCCATCCCCTAAATGAATTTTTCCAGTACTAAAATTTAATTAAAATCACTACCAAAAACATTTGAAAAAGTTTATTTAAAATGTGTGTGTGTTTGTGTGTGTGTGTGTGTGTGTGTGTGTGTGTGTGTGTGTGTGTGTGAAAGAATGAAATTCACATAAGAGAAATGCAAATGACAGGTCAATTCTTTTTCTCCTTACTGAAACCAGCCATAAAATAGTAAAGGGTATATTATAATGTATGAAAGAAAACAATTTGGAACTATCCCTAATAGAGGTCTTTTCACCACTAGAGGAAATTTACCTATAGAATTATTTGTGAAATCATTTCAAAAGTCACTACTCCATCATTTAACAAACCCTTCAAACCAAAATCTGTGCTCACATAGAATCTCAGTGGCTGTGTATGGCCTAATGTTAAAAGTAAAATATTGCCACTTTAAGAACTTTGTTATCTATAAACAAAGGAACAGAAGATTCTTAAAAAAACTACTTTTTTTGGTGTTCATATTAGTAAAGAAAGAATTCAGTGTGTCTTCTGAACAAAATGTGCACTTTAAGTAGAGAAAGGAAGTTCAAGGGGGAGGATAGCCAGAGATTGTTTACTTAGTTGTACAAGGTAGGAAGAATAGACCAGAATGCTAAGCAGCAGGAGAGGAATTAACCTCTTAGTAATATGCAAGCCATGGGCTGAATGCTACTGCAAAACAAACAGCATATTTGTTTTCATTGTGTATGAGTTCTTTTTCTCACTTGGCAGTGTTGTCTCTCTATAGGTTACCATGATATTCTCTAGAGGAATACACCCTCCTTTTCTTGCTTTTTCTCGCTCTTCATACCCAAAAATCCACAAAAACAAGAAGATAAAAATTTTTTAGCTGCATTTTAGCACTGTAGGAAATAGGGGAAAGTGTAATTGTGGCTTGAAAGGGAGAATTGTTGTGGTAAATGGATTTGACACTACATCAACTTTACTGGATGTACTTTACTGGATGCGTGTTGCAATGAGGTCAGACAGTAGCAATTTTTTGTGTGTGTCATGGCAGATTCCTTCTACAGCACTACATGAAATGACTTCTTTGTCAATATAAATACAACCTAATGCATTCACTTTCCCTCTAGGCAGTATTCCACATTTGAGAGTTATTGTACCAAAAGCTGCCACTCAGCACTAGATCTTTGCATAACTAACTTTATCTTCTTTATGGAGGGAAAAATACAAAAAAAGCAACCTATAGAAACTGTAATTTGTTTTAATTTATTTCCAGATTTTTCTGCAGCAACATTCCAAAGAAAGAGACTAGAAGAGAGCACAAAGAATGAAAACCTTTAGGTTAAAAATGAGCCCACTTAATACTTTCATTTTTCCCACTGAACATATTTCTGTTTGTATTTTAATTTGATGTTGGTTATATTAAAAAAATTACTCTAAGAGGTACATTTGAGTTTTCTCATAAATATGCAAAATTAATTATCTGTGAAAATGATCTGAGACATACAGAGTGTTAACTGTATTTTAATGCATTGTTGAGGATTCTATTATTATTGTTCTTGGATATGAAGTCTATATTTATTAAAACATTTAAATTTAAGTGGTTTTGTTTTTTCAAAAAGATCACATTAATTGCTAAAATTAATGTCCAGATGGAGAGTGACATATGTGATAGATATTCTACACCTTTGGGTCAGGAAGGCCTGGGTTCAATTGCTACATCTATTACATACAGGCTTTGTGGTTCTGAACAAATATGTTAGCTTTTCAGTGTCCTACTTAATTCTCTGAGATTATAAATTACAGAGAAGTTGTTGCCTTGTTACAAAAAATTTTCTCAACAAAGAATTCCCCATACCAGTGAAATAGCAAGTGCAGTCATTATCCGTACTGATATCGAATCACCATGGAGAAACTAAGATTGCTATGGTAGTTCTCAAATACTAGACAACGCTTTTTGCCTCTTCCAATAAGAGGAAAGAAAGAATGCTAAATCAAAAACAGTTGACTTTTCAAACAATACTTAACTCAGTCCAAAAAAGTTATGATACTTTTCCTCCTTATTCATAAATGTCTGATTTAGAGAAGAGTTTATAAATCATCTTTTCCTTTTAGTGCAATTAGAGCATCTAACTTTATATTCCAGATGTGTTCATTTAACTTAGAGCCACCCACATAATTTCTCTGAAACTCAGTTTTCTGTACTACAAAACGAGGAGAATGAGATGCTGTCTACATGATGAGGTTATTATAAACATATATAAGCAACTCTGTCTACCTTATTTAACCTCTGTCTGCCTCATATTTTTATCCATAAAATGGGAACAATAATTCTACTTTTCCTCTTCAGGTTATTAAGGGAAGAAAATATGTATAAAGGACTTTTCAAACTTTATGATGTAATTGCTATTATAATCTAAGTACTATTGCTATAACTTAAAACCAGTGTCACTATTATATAAAGCTATATTAAGATAAATGCCATTTTCGAATTAATAAAATGACCAGGATGGTTTTTAAGGACCCCTTTTGGCCTAATATTTTTACAATTTTGTATCCATGTAGCTTTTCATTCAAATATTGGGAAAAGTCAGTGAAATACGACAATAACTTGTTCACTGGTCAAGAAGAGAATGTATTACATTGAAAATCAAAATTGGTTTAGCTTTTGTAATGAATAAAGGGTTTTAAGTCAAAGATAGAACCTTCAATCGATTTATTTTTTGGTGTTTAGGGAAGGAATGAGTTAACCTAGCTAGGTAAGCTGTGGAAATTGTTCTGCAAACCGTAATAATTAGAAATATAACCACTTTTCTTGGATGTCTGAATCTGTGAGTGAACTTTCCTTTCCACAACTGCCTCCTGTTCCACCACACCAGTGTGCTTCTCCTCACCCCAAGAGCACTATTCAGATTTGATGTCCAGATCAGTTGCTTAATTTCCTCAGGGACTTTAGTCTCCTAAATTGGACACTGTGTCACAGCTACTTATGCTGCTTTGGGGCTGCTGGGGCCACACCACATTCCCTTCTCAACTGGGTCAAAGCACTTTCTCACTGACCTTTGAAGCTATCTTTAGGGTTTATGAGTTGAGTAACTTGGGAACTGCCGCTGCTGCTGGGGATTCTGGCCCTGATGCCTGCTCACACTGTGTGGCCAAGGATGGCCTGCTCTGCAAGGGTTGCACTGCGCTCCGATTTTGGTGCAATTCCTATCTGCCTTCTAGGCTGTCTTGGACAGGAAATCTCTTTAACTCTGTCGTGTCGTAGCTTTTGCTGTTCTAGAATTTGTATGGGGTCATTTTTGCAGATATTTATGTGTATATTATATGTACATGAATCAGCGCTGATAGATGTTACTTTTGGAAACCTTAGCCCACAAATCACAAGAAAGTCAAAGAACAGGTCAGAAGGATATTATAGGAAACTATTATTGAAGTAAGACTCAGTTGCTTTGCCCATACTTGATACTGGGTTGCAGTCCTGGTTGACAATCTTGGGACCAGCAGGAGCACTAGCACAATAGACCTTGCAGTCACAGTGGAGCAGAAACCTTCTTCACAGTTCCTGAGAAGGTTATTCATAGACTACAGCACAGGTCAGGAGAATAATAAACATCTCTCCTTAAATCATTCCATCTTGGAAGAATTTAAAACTTATAGGTCCCTATAAGTGTTCGTGAAAATTGTTGTACAAAAACTCTGAAGCTTGGAACAGGAAGTCCTCAATCTTGGAAGAAGAGCCTACTTTTTAAAAGAGCTAAAAATTATGTAATAGACTAGGAAAATGAGCAAACAGTGGGGGAAAACTCTGGCTATGTAAAGTTACTGTTGTGAAAAGAGAGCAATCTGATGCTATGATCAAAGAGCTATTGAACTCCAGCAATACCACTATGAGGCCGGTATCCCAAAGATATAAAAAAGGGAAAAGGCTCCACTTGAAAAAAGTATTTATAGCAGCTCTTTGTAGTGGTTAACAATTGAAAATTGAGGAGATATTCATCAATTGAGGAATGGTTGCACATGTCGTTCTATATACATAATGGAATATTATTGTGCTCTAAGAAATGACAAGCAGATGGATTTCAGTTACACCTAGTAAAATTTACATCAAATGATGTCGAATGAAGTTAGATGAACCAGCAGAATATTGTACCTAGTAACAACAACATTGTGTGATGACCAGCTTTGTTAGACTGTGCTCTTCTCAGTGGTACAAAGATCTACAAAAGTTCCAAAGAATCATGATGGAAAATTCTATCCACATCCAGAGAAATAACTATGGAGTCTGAATGCAAACCGAAGGATAATGTTTTTCTGGGTTTTTTGTTTTGTTTTTGTTATTTTTTTTACTTTCTCATAGTGTTTCCCTTCTGTTCTGATTCTTCTTTCGCAATATGCCTAATGTGGAAATACTCTTAATATGATTGTACATATATAAACTACATCAGATTACCTGACATCATCTCAAGGGAGAGAAGGAGAAAAAGTTTGAAACTGATAACATTATAAAATGAATATTACAAGCTATGTTTACAAGTACTTAGAGAAAAAATAAAATCGTATTAAGTGGAAAAAAGAAATAGAGATCAATGAAATTGGTTAAATGCACAAAATGGATTAATAAGTGACCATAGTACTTTAGTGTTTGATAAAATTAAAGAACCCAGCTTCTGGGACACTGATTACTACTTGACAAAATTTTCTGGGAAAACTGGAAAACTGTATGGCGGTAACAAGGTATAGACCAGCATCGTATGCTATATACCAAGATAAAGTCAAAAGGACATGATTTAAACATAAAAGTGACAGCACAAGGAAGTTACCAAAGCAAGCTGTTAACTGTCGATCTGTAAAAAGTGAAAATATTTATGATCAAACAAGAGATAAAAGAGTATTATAAATGCAAAATCTATTATTTTGACGGTATTAAATTAATTTTATGTTTGCACAAACAAAACCAATGCAACCAAGAAACAGAAGGAAAGCAAAAGACTAGGAACAATTTTACAGGAAATTTCTTTGAAAAAAGTCTCAGTTTTCAAAAGCCACATTTATAAGAATACAAGTCATACCTCAATTGATAAATGATCAAAGCATATGAACAGACAGTTACTAGATGAAGAAATCAAAGCTATGCGATCATATAAAAATACTCTAAATTACTATTGAGTAGAGAAATCAAATTAAAATGACTCTGAATTACCTAATAGCTCACACCTTTTAAATTGGTTAATATGACATAAAAGAAATATGATGAATGTTTGGGGAAATGTGGAAAAATAAGTGCCCTTAATGCAATGTTGAGGAAATTGTGAACTGATTCAGCAATTCTGCAGAGCAATTTGGAACTATACCCAAAGGGCAATCAAACTGCATGTGTCCTTTGATGCAACAATACCACTTTGAGTAGATGTCCCAAAGAGATGTATTTTAAAAGGGAAAAAGAAAGGCCTATTTGTATGAAAATATTTATAGCAGCTCTTTTAGTGGTGGCAAAGATTTGAAAATTGAGTGGATGCCCATCAATTGAGGAGTGGCTGAACTTGTCATAGTATTATGGATTGTTATTGTGCTACAAGGGGTGACAAGTAGGTCGATTGCAGAAAAACCTGAAAAGTCTTGCATGAATTAATGTGAAATGGAGTGAGCAGAACCAGGAGAACTGATACAGAGCAACAGAAATATTGTACACGAATCAACTATAAATGAGTTAGTTATCCTCAGAAAACAATGATTGAAACAATTTAAAGGACTCATGGTGAAACATGTTGTCCACATCCACAGAAACTGCTGATGGAGTCTGAAGCCAGATTGAAACATAGTCTTTCTGATTTATTTACTTTTTTAGTGTTGTTGTTTCTTTTTTCTGTTTCTTCCACATGAGTAACATGAAAATATGTAAACATGATTGCACATATATAATCTATATGAATTCAATTAATGTCTTGAGTTTGCGGGAGATGAAAGATTGAGGGAGAAAATTTGAAACTCATTTTTAAATGAACATTAAAATTTGTCTTTGCACGTGGTTGGAAACACAAAATGCTATTTAAAAAACTAAAAAAAAAACTAGTTTCAAATATTTTGTATCACTGAACATCTGTCTATCGTCCTGCATGGTTAAGCTCACATGGGCATCATAGGTCGCCCTGGATTGAATCCTACGGTCCATTGCTTTTGGGGTACATTATACCATTCCCTTCTATGTGAATTAATCTTGAATTATTTTAGTCTTCTTTCCTACGTATGAGAGATATTATTTCTGAATTTCACTATTAAGTGAGCCTATTCTGTATCTTTGTGTCTTGGAATTTTCAATCTTTTTGTTGGGGAATTCAGCTCCTTCACATTCGCATTAATCTTTGGTAAATGTGAATACTGCTCCCTCCTATTCTCTTATAATTATCCTTCCTTTGTCACCTATTCCCTTCTTAGAGATTCTATTTTGCTTCTTACCACTGCCTCCCATATCCTGTCCACAAGCTCTATTCTTTATTTCTCACTTCCTTGTTTGTTAAGGTGAGTACCCAAAATTTAATGTGTGTGTATATACATATATATGTACATACATGTATGCATGTATATACACACAAACATATATACATATATGTAATCCACATACAAACATATATACACATATTTATATGTATTTTAACTTTGAACTAATTTATAAAAAATTATCTTGCTTTTCATTCCCCTCCACACAAAGTGTTCCCTTCATTTTACAGCACCTTCAATGTGTATCTCATTTATGTGAAATAATTTTCCCATTACCCATTTCTTTCCTTCTTTCTCCATGAAGTCCTCTTGCCAAATTATTCCACACTTTTTTGGGCATCATTTAAACATACTGTAATCACACTCTATCCTGTGCCTAATTGGAATCCTTATCATCCCTTGATGATAAAAGTCTGAGGGTTTACCATTATCATCTACCCCAAAAGAATTAAACAATTTAACATTTTAGTCCTTTACTGTTCTTTTACTTTTGTTTTCACTTTTGTGCTTCTTTTGAGCCTTCTGTTTTAATGTCAAAATTTCTATTCAGCTATTTTTTTCTTCATGAGTACTGTAAAGTCTTCTCATTTTTTTTTCTTTTGCAAAATTTTACTCAGTTTTGCTGGGCAACTTATTTTAGTTATAATCCTAAAACACTTGCTTTCTGGAATATCAACTTCCAAAACTTTCATTCCCTTAAAATGATTGTCTGATAAATTTAGAATGATCCCTTACTGTGACTTCATGGTACTTGACTTTTTCCTTGCTGATTCTAATACTTTTTCCTTGACCTGGGTTGTCTGAATTTTGCCTATAATATTCCCAAGTGTTTTAATTTGGTAGTTTCTATCAAGGGAGTTTCTTCTGGGGTTTTTCAATTTATATTTTGTCCTCAGGTTCTAAGGTATCTGGACAGTTTCCTTTATAAGTTGTTGAAATATGACATCTTGACTCTTCTTTATTTCACTCTTTTAAGCAATTATTCTCAAATTATCTCTCCTCATGCTATTTGACAGGTCAATTCTGTTTTTTTTTCTCCTAATGCATTTCATATTTTTATCTTTTTTTAAAAGCCCTTTTCAAACTTTCTTAAAACTATTCTTTCTTTCTATCATAGAGTTATTAACTTTTCTTTTACCATTTCTATTTTTCAAGTAGTAATATATTTCACCTGTTTTGGGATACTCTTAATTCTCGTATATACATATATGTATATATAAATATATATGTGTGTCTGTTTCATACTTCTAAGTTGTTTGCTTTTTAAAATATTTTTTAGCTCTTTTAAATATCTTACTTTAACTCTGCTAGCAATTCTTGTTGGGCTGCTGTTCAATTTATGGTTTTTTTTTTTTTGAGGATTTGCTTCTTGATGCTTTCAAGTGATTTTCTTCTTCTGCATTTGAGTTTTGAGTTTCTCTCTCACCAAAGTAACTTTTTATGATCAGCTTCTCTTTGTTTTCACATTCTTTTTATCTACATCTTGACTTTGAACTTTGGGATAGTATTAGGATCTACCCACATCTGTGGAAGGAGAAGGGAGAATGTCTTATCTGACTTTCTATCCTTTTATATCTTTTTTTCTGTTTTCACAGCTCCATCTCATAAGCGTACAAGTTTTCAGTGCATCCAAAGGAATGTGATTCAGGGAGAGGCATGTTCACTGACTTCCTCATCTGAATTATGCAAATTTTGAGTTTCAGAGGATCGCTCTTGGATTTTGTCCTCCCACTGGAAGGTTCTACAAGTTCAGACGGACTGAGCTAGTAGTTTCTGCCTGCTCTTTATCTTTTTTCCTGGTCATTCCACTGTAACCTTCTAAGCTAGGATGAATGTTATACAAGGATGACTGTTCTATCGTTATGCTCATAAATATACGACTAACTCTGTGGAATTTCTTCTATGCTCAGAACTCAACTGTGTTTTACATTTGTGACTTATCCTTATATCCTAGATTTGTGACCTTCAAAAGACAGCACCTCTACTTGTTCCCAGTGATGATTGAAGTTTCTTCTTAGTGTTTCCTGCCTTGTTTTTCAGTCTTAGTCCTTTTACCATTCCTAGGTCTGTAACATTCCCACCATTGTCACTATGTATTGCTAGGAAGCATTGTACGAAGATATTCTCTGCTTTCTCAAACTCCCCAGTGTTGGAAAATAACTCACCCTGACTTTGTTTTAGCTTTCTCATTCACAATTTATCTGATATATTTTCTGTTTTGCAAGAGAGTTAAGACAAAACTGCTTTCACTCTACCATCCTGACTCCACCATCATGTATATACCTATATATCTATCATTAAAGTGATATTTCCTTCAGCTATTCCTTCATACACTAGTTATTCCATGTATGCGTTTGATTTTAAATGACATCAAATAGAAGTTTTAACACAACCAAAAAAGTGAAGTTATCTTCAAATTCATAGAATCCCAAGTTCCGAGTTCAAATTGATGGTATCTAATATACTACATGCTTGAAAAAGAGTCCTGTGATCTTATCACCCATAATAATTTTAATCACTGTCACAAGACTTCCATTTAGGTGGAACATAATGCTTTCAAAGAAAACAATGGCACATTTGAATAACTCTAATCCTAGGGAGGTTTTTGCCCCTTGTATTGAAATTAGCCTCTTTATGATGTCCATCCTTTGTTTCTATTTCTGCCTTCTTGACCTATGCAGAACTATCTTTCTTCTACATGATAAGCCCTAAGTACTTTAAGATAGCTATCATGCCTCCTTAATATTTTCTCTTTTCCAGGAAATGCACGCACATGTATGTATGTATGTATGTATGTAGTTGTTTTAATCTGTTTTCTTACCACTATGATGGAACATAATTCCCTATTTGAGATTTTACTAGAACAGAACTCTGTAGGAATATCATTCACCTTCTTCTCTACATTTTCACTATGCAGCTTAAGATAGCATTAATTTTTGAACTAAATCATATTAATGAGACATATTAATTAACCTTCCCTCATCACTGAATCTTTTGAAGAGAAGCTAATTCCTACTCATACCCCTCCCTCCTCAAAATTTGAATTTGATTTATTTAAAAGATAACCAAACCTTAAAATGAAAGTTTTGTTTGTCTAATCATATTTCATTTTATCATATTTTGTTTATAATTTTAGCTTGTAGCAATCTCCTATATTCCGACTATAATCCAATTACTTGAACCCTCCAAACTTCACATCAACTATAGACTTGACAGACATGTGACCTATATCTTAGTTCATGTCACAGACAAAATTATTGAATAGATCTGCCCCAAAACATATCCCAGGGAGATCAGTGGGAACTGCAGAGGGGGCAAATAGTGACATAACACCTGAGGCTAGGGAAATAGTTCAGGGGTATACCTCCTAATGCGATGGAGGAAAACTGGGAGGAGAGGGGACCCAGAGTGGAAGAAACTTGAACTGTGACCCAGGGAAGACTCAGTGCCAGGAGAGGAGCCCAAGGAGGGTTGGAAACTTCCATAGGATCTAGGAGTGGCTGAGCACTCCAGGGGAAGTGGAAAGACAATACGGCAGCTGGGATCACCATCCCCTGACCTTGTCTTTGCCTCAGTTCAGCTGAGGAGATCTCGTGTGACCAGACCACACCTTCCCCACACTTAACAAGCTAATCCCAGGGCTGTTACAGGAAACACAAAACAAAAACCTGATCTTAGATTTTTTACATAAGTCACCTCAGCACCAAGTTCTGCAGCTTCTAACTGAAAGAACCAGAAGCTACAAACGACAGTCACCATCACGAACAAGAAAAGTTAAAAAAAAAGACAAAAAGCCATAGAATATTTCTATGGGGACAAGGACCAAACTACAAATAGAAAAGGGATCAGTAGTGAAACTGTACTTCCCTCTGAAAATTCAGAAGGGTATATGAACTCCTTGCATGTACAAACAACACTCTTGGAACAGCCTAAGAAGGAAATAGAAGAAAAACTGGCCAGTGAATTTAAAAATAAAAAAAAAAGAATTCACTGATGAGAACATTTTTGAAAAGGAAAACTGAAAAAAATGAAAAGGAAGTATAAAAATTAACTGCGGAAAATAACTCCTTAAAAGGAAAAAATGGATAGATGGGAAAGGAGATGCAAAAGTTATCTGAAGAAAACAATTTGATAAATCTCAGAATTGGGTAAGTAGAAACTAATGACTCTATAAGACAGCAAAAATCAGTCACACAAAATCTAAAGAATGAAAAGATAGAACAAATGTAAAATATCTTATTGGAAAAACAACTGACCCAGAAAAGAGATCCAGAAGAGAAAATTTAAGAATTATTCACCTGCCAGAAAGCCCTGACGAAAAAAATATTTTGGACAACATCTTCCAGGAAATCATCAAAGAAAACTTCCCAGAAGTGCTAGATCCAGAGGGCAAAATAGACACCAAAAGAATCCACTGTTCACCTCCCAAAAAGATCCCAAGTTCAAAACCCCCCAAAAAATCATTGCAGAATTGCAGAACTCTCAAGATAATGAAAAAACCCTACTGGCAGTGAGAAGGAAACTATTCAAATTTCGAGGAGCTAGAGTTGGTATCACACAGGACCTTGCAGTTTTACATTAAAAGATCGAAGGAATTGGAATCCAATATTCTGTAACTCAAAGGAGTTGGGACAACAACCAATGATCAACTACTCAGTAAAGTTCAGCATAACATTTCAGGCAAGGAAATGGTCGTTCAACGAAGTAAGGGATTTCCAGACCTCTTTAACAAAAACGCCAGAACTTAATAGAAAATTCGATCTTCAAATGCAAGAATCAAGAAAGGAATAAAAAGGTAAACAAGGGGAATAATCAAAACACAACAAAAAAAAGGTGTTACTCAATTTGGGCAAACTGTTTACCTTCCAATAAGGGAAGATGATACCTTTAATCTTGAGCATTGTGCATCTATTATGAAATTTAAAAGGCGTACACATAGATGGAAAGGGTATAAACTAAATGTTGTCATGTTAAAAATATGATTTAAGTATGTGAAGGGATTGTAACATGAGGTGTGAAAAGGAGGAAGCAGAAAATGTAAATTATATCACAGGAAGAAATATAAAAATATAGTAGAGAGAAAGAGGGGAGAGAGATGAGCATTGTTTGAGAGATAATCTCATTTGATTTGGTTCAAGGAGAGAACAATAAACTTACGTATATAATCCTAACTTGCTCTCCAGGCAGTAGGAAGGGAAGGGGGAAGAAAGAGGAAAGAAACTAAAAGGGAAAGAAGAAGCAGTAAGGGTAAAGGGGAGCAAAAGCAAGGGGGAGGAAAAAGAAGGAAGGGAAGTCTGCAGGAGGTGGTAGTGAAAAGTGAAAACTATTGAGGAGAGGAAGGGAGACAGGAGAGCTAAAAGCACAAATGTTGGGAAAGAAGATAGAGGGAAATACACATCGTAATCATAACTGAATGTGAATGGAATGAAATCTCCCATAAAATGGAGGCAGATAGTAGAATAGATTAAAAGCCATAATCCAACAATATGTTGTTTACAAGGAACACATTTGAAACGGGGGCATACATACAAAATAAAAGTCATAGGTTGGAGCAGAATATATTGTGCTTTAGCTGATGTAAGAAAGGCAGCAGTAGCAATCCTAATCTCAGACAAAGCAAAGCAGAAATAGATCTAATCCAAAGAGGTAAGGATGGAAACTATATCCTGCTAAAAGGCACCACAGACAATGAAGCAATATCATTAATAAACATGTATGCTCCAAGTGGTATAGCATCCACATTCTTAGAGGAGAGGTTGGGGGAGCTGAAGGAAGAAATGGACAACAAAACTATACTAGTGGGGGACCTCAAGCTCCCTCTTTATGAACTTGATAAATCTAACCTCAAAATAAACAAGAAAGAGGTTAAGGAGGTAAATACAAGTTTGGAAAAGGTAGATATGATAGATCTCTGGAGAAAATTGAATGGGAATGGAAAGGAATATACCTTTTTCTGAGTGGTATATGGCACATACACAAAAATTGACAATGTACTAGGACACAAAAAACTCTCACAATCCAGTGCAGAAAGGCAGAGAAAATCAATGTATTCTTCACAGATCATAACGCAATAAAATTATATGTAATAAAAGGTCATAGAAACAACAATCAAAATTCAATTAGAAACTAAATTATCTAATTCTAAAGAAGGAGTGGGTTAAAGAAGAAATCATAGAAACAATCAACAATTTCACTCAAGAGAATGACAACAATGAGACAATTTACCAAATCTTATGGGATACAGCAAAAGCAGTTCTTAGGGGAAGTTTTATATCTTTGAGGGCCTACATAATAAAATAGAGAAAGAGGAGATCAATGACTTGGGCATGCAGCTGAAAAAGCTAGAAAAAGAACAAATTAAAAATCCCTAAGTAAATACAAATTAGAAATGTTAAAAAGCAAAGGATCGATCAATAAAATTGAAATTAAGAAAACTATTGAGTTAATAAATAAAACCAATAATTGGTTTTATGATAAAACTAATAAATTTGCTAAATCTTTGGTCAATTTGATTTAAAAAAGAAGAAAATAACATTACTAATATCAAAAATGAAGGGGGTGAACTCACTTCCAATGAGCAGGAAATTAAAACAATAATTAGAAATTACCCACAAATTCGATAATCTAAATGAGATAGATGAGTATTTAAAAAAAATACAAATTTCCCAGATTAACTGAAGAGGAAGTGGAATACTTAAACAACCCAATCTCAGAAAGAGAAATTCAACAAGCCACCAATGAACTCCCTAGGAAAAATCTCCAGGGCCAGATGGATTTAAAAGTGAATTCTATCGAACATTTAAACAACAGGTAATTCCAATACTATATAGACTATTTTTGAAAATTGGGGAAGGAGTCCTCCCAAGTTCTTTCTATGAAACAAATATGGTTTTAATGTCTAAACCAGGAAGAAACAATACAGAGAAAGAAAATTTTAGACCAATTCTCTGATGAATATAGATGCAAAAAAATTAGATAAATTTTAGCAAAACGAATACAGCATCTTATTACGCGAATAATACATTATGGTCAGGTAGGATTCATGCCAGGAATGCAGGGCTGGTTCAATATTGGGTAAATTATTAGCAATATCGATCATATCAACAACCAATCTGACAAAAACCAGATGATTATCTCAATATATGCATAAAAAGCTTTCGACAAAATACAACACCCATCCCTATTCAAAACGCTGGAGAATGGAGAATGTATAAAATAAAATATTTATCATAAGAAAAGAAATCTTACAAAATATATTTACATATTAGCATGATGGCAGAATAAAAGGAAGAGAAGAGAGAGGAAGAAAGGAAAGAAAAAATATGCATCAGTATTTGTGATATCCATTCTGTTTTTGTAGGTGAATAACATTTTATATGAGTCCTTTGTAGTTTGGGTGGATCATCATGTTGATCAGTTACTAAATCTTCTCCAGTTTATTATCTTTACATTATTGTACTTACTATGTTGATTGTTCTCCTGTTTCTCCTTATATCATTTTATGTCAGTTCATATAAAATCTCCAGATTTTCTGAAACCATTCCCATCGTTATTTTTGTCCGTTTTTTTTCTTTTACAGAATTGCTTACATTGAAATTTTGTGTGACTAAACATTTCTAAGCTTTATCAAATTCCTTGCCTGCTCAATGAGGAGACAGGGGAGGGAAAGAGAGAACTTGGAACTTAAAATTGCAAAACAAATTTCTTAAAAATTGTTTGCATGCGGTCAGTAAAAGAATAATATTTCACTGAATGTCATTTCAATGAAGAGTTATATTAAATTTTGCTGAGTAGGAGATCCTTGGTTATAATCCTAGCTTCTTTGCCCTCCCAAATATCATTTTAAAAGCTCTCCAATTATTTAATGCAGAATCTACTATACTTTGTGTTATCCTGTTTGCGGCTCCATGATATTTGAATTGTTTCTTTCTGGTTACTTAACAATAATATCTCCAAGAACTGGGAGCTCTGTAATTTGAATGAAACATTTCTGTTTTTTTTTTCTTTTGGAATCATTTTCAGGAGGTGGTCACTGGATTCTTTTCATTTTTACTTTATCATCTCATTCTAGACTATCAGGGCGTTTTTGTTTGATAAGTTCTTGAAATATGATATTTAGGGTTTTTTGATCATCATTTTCATGTACTTCAATAATTCTTAAATTTTCTCTCCTGGATGTATTTTCCAGGTCAGTTGGTTTTCCAGTGATAGATTTCACATTATCTCCGATTTTCCCCATTATTTCTGTTTTCTTTTATAATTTCTTGGTTTCTCATAGTTAATAGATTCCATTTGCTCAATTCTAATTTTTAAGGAATAATTCTCGTCGGTGAGTTTTTGTACCTCCTTTTCCTTTTGGCTAATACTACTGAGATATTTATTCAGTGAATATTGTCACTTCTTTTCCCTTTGGCCATTTCTGCTTCTCAAGACAGTCTTCACCTCGATGGCTTTTAGTACTTCTTTTACCATTTAGCCTCATACATTTTTTAATTATTATTTTTAATTTTTTAATTTAGTATTTTGCTTTCCATCAGTCACAAATAGAAGCAATTTTACCCTTAATTTTTAAAACTTTGAGTTCCAAATGTGCTTCCTTGTGTCCTCACCACCCCACCCCCACTGAGAAGGTAAGCAACTCAATACAGGGTTATATATGAGTAGTCATGCAAAAATTTCCATATTCGTCATGTTGTGAAAGAAAAACCTTCAATAAAAAAGAAACAGAACAAAAAATCTATGCTTCAATCTGTATTCATAGTCCATCAGTTCTTTCTCTGGGCGTAGGTAGAATTTTTCATCATAAGTCCTTCGGAGTTGCCTTCTATCATTGTATTGCTTAGAATAGATAATTCATTTACAACTCCTCTTCGTACAGTATGGTTATTACTTTGGACAAAGTATATTTCGCTTTGCATCAACTTACTCAAGTCCCACCAATTCTCAAAGCATCTCATTCATCATTTCCCTGAGGTCAGTAGTATTCCAGCACAATCACAAGCCACAACTTCTCATCTCAAATTCATCTCAAATAGATGCAATTCATCTCAAATAGATGAATTTTCTCTCAGTTTCCAGATATTTGTTACCAGAATATGTCCTTTTCCTTTTCGTTTTTTATCTCTTTTAGGAGGTAGAACTACTAGTGCTATTGCCACACAAAAAAATGGTATGTATGGTTTTGGAGTCTTTAGGCATAGTTCTATATTGCTCTACAGAATGGTTGAATTAGTTCCCAATTCCAACAGCAATGAATTAATTCTTCATTTTTCCTATATCCCATCCACCATTTTTCATTTTCCTTTATGGCCCTATTAGCCAATTTGATAGGTGTACAGTGGCAATTCAGAGCTATTTCAATTTGCATTTTTCTAATCAAAGGGAGTTCAACAATTTTTTTTAATGTGGCTATAGAGAGCTCTGATTACTTCATCTTAAAACTGTTCATATCTTTTGATCATTTATTTACTGTGGAATGACTTTTAATTTTGTAAATTTGGTTCAGTTCTCTGTATGTTTGAGAAATGAGGCCTTTATTAGAGAAACTTGCTTCAAAAATTTTTTGCACAGTTACTATTATTAACTATATTTCTCTCCATTCTATTCCATTCCCCCATTTAATCCATTTTCACTCCCCTTTCACCCTGTTCCTACGGAAAATTATTTCGCTTCTGACTACCCCACCCCAATTTTTCCTAGCTTCTATCATACCCTCCTTTCTATTTTCTCCTGGCCATTTATTTCCTGCTGGGTAATATACATTTCTATGCTTAATTGAGCATGTGTGTTATTCCGTCTTTCAGCCAATTCTGATCAGAGTAAGGTTCACTCACTACTCCCTTAATACCCCCTGCACTGTTAAAGCTTTTCCTTGCCTTTTGTATGTCAGATAATTTGCCCCATTTGACCTCTCCCTTTCCTTTTCTTCCAATACACTCATTTCTCAATCCTTAATTATTTCTTTTAGGTATCATCCCTTCGTATTCAAGTCATACCTTTTCCCTCTGTATACATAAAATCCTTATATCTGACTTGATAATGAGATAGGTCGTATGATTTACACATCATCATATTCTTACGTAGAAGTGTAAGTGGTTTAAACTTATTAAGTATCTAGTTAGTCCCTTCCATGTTTACCAAATCATGTTTCTCATAAGAGTCATACTTGATAGTCAGGTTTTCTATTCGACTCTGGTCTTTTCATGAAGAGTGTATGAAAGTCTTCTATTTCATGAAACGTCGATTTTTTTCCACTGCAGTTTTACTCAGTGTTTCTGGATAGGTAATTTTTGCTTGTAATTCTAACATCTTTACCCTGCAGATTATCATATCATGATCCTTACTGTAGATCATGTTAAACCCTATTTACCTTAACTGTGGTTCCATGATACTTGAGAATTTTTTCCTGCCCCATTGTTTTGAGGTATTTTTATCATTTCTGTTATTGCCACCTAAGTTTTAAATTGTCCCTTTTTTAGTCAAATTGTCTTTTTTTTGTTAAATTTTCAAGTAAAACCTTCCTTTCTCTTCTCTTATAAACTTACTTGATTTTGTGCTTTTCAATTTTTTCATTTTCTGTGCCTTTTTCAAAAAATAATTTCTATCTATAATTTTCTATACTATTTATCCTCATCTTTTCTCTAGTCTAGACTTTTAATATGTGACATTTATAGGCATTCAGTTCTCTTTTGTCTCAGTATTCCTGTTGAAATTAAAGCTTAGCAGATATAAGTTTTGTGTTCCTTCTTCTAAACACTTTTTGTGCTATTTATTTGTAGATATTGCTCCCTGGGTCCTTTTCTTCTCTTGGGTCACACCGAGAAATATGAACTCCTAAAATAATAGAGAAGATATTGTTTCACTGTATGAATCTTCCTATGCCCCTTATTGTAGAGTTCTTTATTCATCTTTGATTGCTCTTGGTCATCAACATCTACTTGAGACTTTTGATTAAATCTACGCCCTACCACTGTTTTAGGTGCCACCAAGATCTCTGGTTCTCTAATGTGTATTGTTTTGTGTCCTGAAATCTTTAAGTTGGTTATGATTTATATTTTTCTTTGTTTAAAAAATATTTTTGGCCCTAATATCCTCTCTCTCTCCCTCCCTCCCTCTCTCTCTCTCTCTCTCTCTCTCTCTCTCTTGTTCTTTTTTCTCCTTCCATTTTTTATACATAACTTCTTACCAAAGAAATTGTTTTTGCTGGGTTCCCTATATATCCATACCAGTCTCCCTTCTGGCAAGTTACATTTCTTCCCTTTTTACTGGAGTTGCTTCCCTTGTGCTTTCAAAATTTTCTTCTGTATTCAGTATGTTCTCAATTATTGAAACATTTCTCCCTCTTGAAATTTTTTCATAAAATAAATTAAATAGGTCTACCTCTTTGCGTATTTTTCCCAACTAGTTTATATACTCTTTGAATTAGTTGTTATTTTAGTGTTTGGTAGAATTTACTTGTGAAGCTATCTTGTTCGGGGATTTTTTTCTTAGGAGTTAAATAATAACTTGTTCAATTTCGTTTTCTAAAATATCATAGCAACTTTAAATGATTGTATTCTCTTTTTTGTTTGTTTCTTGCTCATTTTAAGTCTGTTTCTGGATGTTTTAATTCGTGTTAAAGTTGGTCTCTGCTACAAGCTTCAAGTTTTGTTCTTTTTTTTCACATAATTTCGAGTCTATACATTTTCAATTCTTTTGAGGGGTGTGGTCTAAAAGATTAAACTCTCCTTGCCTCTTATGAATGAATGAAATGACTATTTTCTACCTTGGCCCAGTGACAAGTGTCTCTGCTCCATTACGGATGGGAACTCTAGTGTGCTATTGTTCCTGTTCCTCCTGGGACTGTGACCTAGAACCAAGCATGCAAAAGAATTTTACACCCAAGGTCAACAAAGAGTTTCTTGTATTGCCCTTCTGACCAATTTTCCAATCCCTTTAAGACTTTTAGGAAATAAACCCTGGAAGCCACTGTTACAATCAGTAGCCCCCAAGACCTACTAATGATGTGTTTTGCTACGGTGCAGGGCTTTACTGTTGGCTTGTGCTGGTATGGTGTGTCCTGGATTTCTTTCTTCTCTTACCCCAGTGATACTTGTGTTGTGGTTACTCCTTTATTCTGTTTTTTTCTTTTTTCTTTTTCTTTTTTCTTTTTTTTTTAGTCCTTTATTCTTGAAAAGGAGCATGACACCAGGAATATGATGACACAACTTGCAATTCAATTGTATTTGAGTGAGTGCAGGCTGTGTAAAGTCACCAGCCTCACTTTGTACTCCAGAGCCATCACGGTTCAGTGGCTTAATGTGGACCAAGATGACTGGGGATGGCCCAGGATGTAGTGGGATACCTTGCCTTTTTAAGTTAACGTCTTTCCGAGTTCTCATTCTGAGTGAGGTAATGCCCATTCAGTGAATAGACCTGTTCAAGAATTGAGTGAAGGAATGGGCACTTGAATCAAATTAAAAAAGCATCAGACTGAGAGAGGGTCTCTGACAAAAAGAATGAAAATTGCTTTTTAAATTCGTTTAGACACAGGAGGGCCCAAAAAATAACCATTAAGTGGTGACAGATCAGGTACCTATTCTTGATCAACCATTGAAAGCTGGAATGAATCTGATCCCCAGTGAGACAAGTCTTTGCCTGACTTAAGCTGGACTATTATTTCATTCCATCATTTTGTTGGCTGCTGTGCTCAATAATTTTGTTTTGAAGCTTTATTTATAGTTGTTTAACAAAGATTTCTTTAAGATCAGGGGAATCACTGCTTTTACTCGACCATCTCGGTCTCTTGAAACATTTTATTACATGACATCCTAACTATATTTATTCTCATCTATTTAACATATGTTTTCTTCAGTCTAGGCTTTGTCAAACTCTGCCCATACTTCCTCTACTTTATCCAAAATCTTGGATAGAGCAGTCATTTCCCCCTCACAATTTCCATGATTCCCCACCACAGAAATTAGTTTTCATTTTTAATTACAAACAAGAAAAAACCAATATTAGTTTTTTACCTTTTTGGAAGATTGTATTTTCACTAAGGTATTTTTTTTAATTTGCTTTTTCTATTCTATGTAATAATTTGGGGAATGAGAGAATTTACCTACAATTACATATTGACCACAATTACGACTATGTTTACATATACGAAATAAGTTGGTGAACAATGGTTATTCCATTGCTGCTATTATTGAAAACAATTGAAATCTCTTTATGATTGCAACTGAATTGAAACATATTAATTGTCAAGGAATATAAAGTAATTGATTCAAATTTCCCGATCTTCTTAAGGAACACACTTCTCACAACTTAAAAAATTCAATGGTTGTGGTATCTTTCATGATAGTCATTGCTGTGAACGAGAACAGAAAATACCGAGGAATCAGATAGGTATATGTCACTTCCACTACTGCCAAGGCCAATGTTACCATAGCCTTGATGACCAATACATGTGGGCAAGCATTTATTAATTTGAACTACGGTATACTATTCTATACATCTGAATTATAAAAACTAGGCCTCATGGTGCAACTCTCCTCAAATTGCAGTAGTTTTATTACTAAAAGAGAATCATTCTACCTATATTTTTATGATCCGAGATCTGGAAATGTTGTCAAAGGAGTAGTATAGACTCAGAGTTGGAAATATATTTAACAATCTCATCAACAAGAAGCTCATCACAATGAAAATAAATAAATATCTGAGGTAATATATGATCACATGTGATCCCTAGATAAATTCAGCCACAAAATTAATTATGTTCAGTAACTGATCAAAATCAACTGGGATGTACATAAAGAAAATGCATACTACCCAAAGGTGTCTGCAATTCCTATAGAAGTTATTATTTTTCAGATCTAGGTGAAGAAAGAGATTTACTTTCCTTTTTTTTAATATAAATTTATTTATTAACTTTTTACACTTATTTTCACAAAATTTTGCGTTCCAAATTTTCTCCCCATTTGTCCCCTCCCTCCACCCCAATACACCGAAAATTCTAATTTCCCCTATCACTAATCTTTCCCCTCTTTTATCATCCCTCCCTTCTCTTGTCCCCATCTTCTCTTTTGTCCTCTAGGGCCAGATAACATTTTATTCCCCATTACCTGTATTTCTTATTTCCTATTAGCAAGAACAAGACTCAACAGTTCCTAAAACTTTGAGTTCCAACTTCTCCCCATCCCTCCCTCCCCACCTATTTCATTTGGGAAGGCAGACAATTCAATTTAGGACATATCCGTCTAGTTTTGCAAGTGACTTCCTTAATAGTCGTATTGTATAAGACTAACTATATTTCCTTCCATCATATCCTGCCCCCCCATTGCTTCTATACACTCTTTTGATCTTGTCCCTCCCCAAGAGTGTTGACTTCAAATTTGCTCCCTCCTCCCATTCCCCTCCCTTCCATCATCCACCCCACCTTGCTTATCCCCTTGTCCCCCACTTTCTTGTATTGTGAGGTAGGTTTTCATACCAAAATGAGTGTGCATTTTATTCCTTCCTTTAGTCGATTTTGGTGAGAGTAAACTTCATTTTTTTTCTCAGCTCTCTTCTTTGCCCTTCACTAAAAAGTCTCCTGCTTGCCTCTTCTGTGAGAGATTATTTACCCCATTCCATTTCACCCTCTCGCATTCCAAAACATTTCTATCTCACCATTTACCTTGATTTCTTTCAAGATATGATCCCATCCAATTCAATTCACTCTGTGCTCTCTGTCTCTGTGTGTGCATGCATGTGTATATGTGTGTTTATGCGTGCATCAGTGTACATTTGTGTATGCAAGTGTGTGTATGTGTGTGTGATATCCCACCAACTACAAAAATATTGAAAAATTTCAGAAGTTACAGATATTGTGTTTCCATATAGGAGTGTAAAGAGTTCAAATTTAGTAAATCCCTTATGACTTCTATTTGCTGTTTACTTTTTCAAACTTCTCGTCATTCTTGTGTTTGAAAGTCAAATTTTCTTTTCAGCTCTGATGTTTTCAACAAGAATGCTTGAAGGGGGGCGGAGCCAAGACGGCGGAGTAGAAAGACTCACATTTGCTAGCTCCGAACCCACAGCCCATGGATTCCCTCTAAAAAGAACTCCTGACAAATTCTGGAACAGTGGAAGCTGCGCAGAAACACAGTGAAGGAGATTTTCGTTGCAGAGAGCCCTGAAAAACCGACTGCAAAGGTACCCCGGACGGGAGCGGAGTCCTCCCCTCCCCCGCCCCGGCCAGGCGGCACTGAGAGGAGCGAGTAGACCCAAGCAGGCATCAGAGACCTGAATCTCCGGCTGCTGCAAAGGTCCCTCCACCCACAGACGCACAGGTCAGTGAGAGAGACAGGCTGAGAGGGGAGCGGGGTATCTCCAGGACTCGACCCTCAGCGGCCACAACAGAGGCAAGGCGGAGGCAGCTCTGCCAGACACTCCCGGGGCGGGCAGGGGCTCCGTGGCGTCTCCATTGCAAGAGATCTCTGCATAAACGCCCTGAGGGAACTGAGGGTGAGAGGCGGCCCTGCCCCCACTTGAGAACCAGCAGATAAGCCCCCATTGAAGAGCAGTCAGGCCCGCCACCAAAAGCCCTGAGGCTGGGGAGCAGCATTTGAATCTCAGACCCCAAGCACTAGTTCGGGCAGACCTAGGCGGGGGTGGAAAGCACTCTCATAAGTCAAGTAACTGGCTGGGAAAATGCCGAGAAAAGGGAAAAAAACTAAGACCATAGAAGGTTATTTTCTTGGCGACCAGAGGATTGTGCCATTCCTCTCTGAGGATGAAGAGATATGCTAACCATCAGGTAAAGACAAAGGAGTCAAGGCCTCTGTATCCCAAATATCTGAAATAGATACCCCATGGGCTCAGGCCATGGAGGAGCTCAAAAAGGATATTGAAAATCAAGTTAGACAGGTGGAGGAAAAACTGGGAAGAGAAATGAGAGAGATGCAAGAAAAGCATGAAAAACAGGTAAATACCTTAATAAAGGAGGCCCAGAAAAGTGCTGAAGAAAATAGCACC
>CM053769.1:635475098-635488085 GCA_028658325.1 Potorous gilbertii
TATATATATATGTATGTATGTATATATATATATATATATATATATATATATAATTCCTTTTAGCAAGATGTAATACCCCTGTTTTTCTCTTTTAAGAAGGTCTATTTATGCTTTTGTTTTGTCTGAAATGATGTTTGCTTCCCCTATCTTTTAAATTCATATGTGTCTCTCTGTTTCAAGTGTGTTCCTTCAAAGCAACAGTATGCTGAATTCTGACTTTTAATCCATTCTGCCACTCACTTCCATTTTATAGGCAACTTAATTTATTCACATTCAAAATTTCTGATTACTGTCTATTTTTCTCCGTATTCTCTTCTGTTTATGATTCAATAATTTTAGATATTTTCCTCCATAACAGTGTAATTTACTTCAGACCATTGTCCCTACAAATGCATCCTCTCTTTTGTCATTCCCCGTTTACTTATTTCCCTGCCACATAAGATAGATTTTACACATAATTTGGGGAGTATATACATACACACATGTATACGCATATTCATATGCATGCATTTACATACATATATATACACACACATTTGTATGTATAAAAGAGAGTAATCTTTGAATGTTGTCTGCGGATCCCACACTTGCCCTACAAAAGCCCTTAATGTGCACTTCTTTTATTTGAGATAATTTTCTCCATTTTTCTTCTCCCTTCCTCTTCTTCCAGTGCATCCCTCTTTTTTTGTCAATTCATTTTCCTTCAGAATATATCAGTATAAGTGACTCAGTCCAATTAGTCTTTCTTTGTAGAATCCTTTTAAATGACATAATAATGATAAAATTTTTAAGAGCTACATCTGTCTACTTCCTGCATAAGAATGCAAAAAGTTTACCTTTACTCAGCCTCTTATGATATTTCTTTTTTCGTTTGCCTTTTTATGCTTTTCCTCAGTCTTGTATTGGAAAGTCAAATTTGTTCCTGGTCTTTCCTCAGGAGTGCTAGAAATTTCTTAATGTTTTTAAATATATATTTTTTCAGCTAAAGTATTTTATTCAGTTTTGCTAGCTGGCTTATTCTTGGTTTTAACCCTAATTCTTTTGCACATCAAAATATTATTTTCCAAGTCTCTCTTTCCTTTCATACAGTAGCTGTTAAAACGAACAATGAATCCGATTTTGTCTGTCTAATATGTTGAATGGTTCCTTTCTGGCTCCTTGAAAATCTTTTCTCATTTATCTAGGAACACCAGAATTTAGCTGTAAAAACACCTGGTATTCTGCATTATTGGATTTCTTTCATGAGGTTATCACTGGAGATTACACACACACACACACACACACACGCACACGCACACGCACACACGCACGCACACACACACGCACACACCACATATATAATATGTGTCTACAAGTATATAAATATATATATAGTATGCATCAATTCATTGTTCTTCAATACACACACACACACACACACACACACATATATATATATAATTTCATCAAAATTTTCCCAATTACATTTAATATTTTTATATTCATTTAATTTTTTTTTGAATTTCAAATTCTCTCCCTTCCTCTTGACTCTTACTCCCATTGAGATGGCAAGAAATTTGCTATTTACCGTACATGTGAAGTCATGCTGAACACATTTTCATATTAGCTATGTAGCACAACCGAAAAAACAAGAAAAAATAAAAGAAAAACTGCTTCAATCTGCATTCAGAATTCATCAGATCTCTCTCTGGAGATGAATAGAGTCTTGAGCCTTTGGGAATTGTCTCGAATCATTTTCTTGATAAGAATAGATAAATCTTTCACAATTGATTATCCTTACGATATTGCTGTTTTTGTATATACTTTCCAACTGATTCCTCCTTCACTTTCCATGTGTTTTTCTCTCTTCCTCAGTTTTACTGAAAGAATCATGATCATTATTGCTCATAGCACAATAATATTCCACTGCAATCATACACAAACTTGTTGAGCCATTTCCTGCTTGATGGGCGTCTCCTCCTACATGTTTACCTTTATATGATTCTCTTGAATCTTATATTTGTAAGTCTACTTTTCTATATTCATTGTCTTTTCTCCAGGTTTGCTTGGAAGTCTTCTTATTTCATTAAATATTTTTTTTTCACTTGAAAGATTATGTTCACTGAGGGGCATTGCCAAGATGGTGGACTAGAAATATATACTTACAGAGGTTATTTCCACACAGCCCATAAAACACCTGTACAGAGGGACTCTCAAAAAATTCTGGAGCAGTGGAATTGGAGCACAACAGAGTGGAGGAGATTTCCACCCCAGGGTGACCTGAAAGGCCCATGGGAAATGTTGATTGACAAAGATGTGGAGGGGAGCATGGAGCCCAGGAGCACAGCAGGACAAAACACTGGTAGGAGGACACCTTGGAAGCAGAATCACCAGTCACAGCAGCAGGTCTTCAAATCCCTCAACCCACAGGCGAAAACGTCAGTGACGGGGTTATTCAGCTGGCCAGGAAGGGAGAAGGATTTTCCCATAGCTCCAGCAGCAGGCAGCGGCCACTGAGGCTACACAGCAGCCCATACAGACCACTCCATTGTGGGACCACAAGAACCCCTGAGGGCACTGAAGAGTTCAGTCTTACCTTAGCCCTGTGTAGATGCCTTGAGGCAGCTAGTCTCTGTCTCATACTGAATGGCTGCCCTGCCCCCACAACTTGACTGAATCCAAGGCCTATAGTGCTGGATTGGCAGAACTGGAGGCACGTGGTTTTGGAGAGGATATTCTTCTAAGGTTCTGGGCACAACAATCCTTCCCTGCACCCAGAGCAGTATACACTTGATTGTTCCGCCTTGGAGGAAATGATATCTTACAGGTCCCCAGTGCATATCCTGCTCTTGACAAAGGACCCAAAAGTGAAGTAACTGTTTAGGAATATGCCCAAAAAAGTGAAAAAAAATAAGACCATAGAAGGTTACTTTCTTGGTGAATAGGTATCTCGTCCCATCCTTTTGTATGAGGAAGAATAATGTTTAACATCAGGGAAAGACATAAAAGTCAAGGCTTCTGTATTCCAAACATCAAAAATAAATATTCAATGGTCTCAGGACATGAAAGAGCTCAAAAAGGATTTTGAAAATCAAGTAAGAGAGGTGGAGGAAAAACTGAGAAGAGAAATGAGAGAGATGCAAGAAAAACATAAGAAGTGGGTCAACAACTTGCTAAAGGAGACCCAAAAAAATGATGAGGAGCAAACACCTTTAAAAATAGGCTAACTCAATTGGCAAAAGAAGTTCAAAAAGCCAATGAGGAGAAGAATGCTTTAAAAAGCAGAACTAGCCAAATAGAAAAGGAGGTTAAAAAAGTCACGGAAGAAAATAGTTTTTTCAAAATTAGAATGGAACAGATGAAGGCTAATGACTTTATGAGAAATCAAGAAATCACAAAACAAAACCAAAAGAATGAATACTGGAAGATAATATGAAATATCTCATTGGAAAAAGAACTGATGTGGAAAACAGATCCAGGAGAGACAACTTAAAAATTGTGGCACTCCCTGAAATCCTTGATCAGAAAAAGAGCCTACACATTATCTTTCATGAAATTATCAAGGAAAACTGCACTGATATTCTAGAAGCAGAGGACAAAATAACTATTGAAAGAAGCCCCTGATTACCTCCTGAAAGAGATCCAAGAAGCAAAACTCCTAGGAACATTGTGGCCAAATTCCAGAGTTCCCCGGTCAAGGAGAAAATATTGCAAGAACCTAGAAAGAAGGAATTCAAGTATTGTGGAAATACAGTCAGGATAACACAAGATCTAGCAGCTTCTACATTAAGGGATCAAAGGGCTTGGAATATAATATTCCAGAAGTCAAAGGAGCTAGGACATAAACCAAGAATCACCTACCCAGCAAAACTTAGTGTAATACTTTGGGGGAAAATTGTCCTTCAATGAAATAGAGGACTTTCAAGCATTCTTGTTGAAAAGACCAGCACTGAAAAGAAAATTTGACTTTCAGAAACAAGAATGAAGAAAACCATGCAAAGGTAAATAGCAAAGAGTAGTCATAAGGGACTTACTAAGGTTGAATTGTGTGATATTCCTACATGATAAGGCTATTTATAACTCTTGAAACTGTTTTTCAGTATCTGGCAGTTGATGGGTTTACACACACACACACACACACACACACACACACACACACACACACACACATACACGGGGAGAGAGAGAGAGAAAGAGAGAGGGAGAGGACGGAGTGAATTTAATAGGATGGGATCATATTTGGAACACGAAATTAACCGGTGAGATAGAAATATATTGGGAGGACTTATGGAGAAATCGAATGGGTCAAATTATCTCTCATAAAAGAGGCAAGCGAAAGACTTTTCAATGGAGGGAAAAATGGGGGAGGTGAGAAAAAAACATAAATCTTACTCTCATAACATTCGACTAATGGAAGGAATAAAATGTACACTCGTTTTGGTATGAAAACCTCTCTTACAATAGAAGAAAGTGGTGGAGAAGGGGAAAAGCAGGGTTGGGGGGTGATGGAAGGGAGGGTAATGGGAGGAGGGAGAAATTAGAAGTCCGCACTCTTGGAGAGGGACAGGATCAAAAGAGAGAGTAGAAGAAATGGGGGCAGGATATGATGGAGGGAAATATAGTTGGTCTTACACAAGAAGACTATTATGGAAGTCATTTGCCAAACTACACAGATATGACCTACATTGAGTTGCTTGCCTTCCCAGTGGGAATGGGTGGGAAAAGAGGGAGGAAGAGAAGTTGTAACTCAAAATTTAGGAACAAGTGTTGAGTATTGTTCTTCCCTACAACTAGGAAATGAGAAATACAGGTAATGGGTTATAGAAATTTATCTTGCCCTACAGGACCAAAGAGAAGATGGGGATAAGGGAAGGGAGGGATTTTAGAAGAGAGGGTCTATTTGTGATAGGGACAATTAGAATGCTTGGCGCTTTGGGGTGGGAGTAGGGGAGAAATGGGGAGAAAATTTGGCACCTTAAATTTTGTGAAAATGAATGTTAAAATTCAAATAAATAAATTTTAAAAAATTATGTTCAGTTTCGCTAGGGAGGTCATTCTTGGCTGTAATCCCAGCTCTTTCGCCTTTCAGATTCTCCTATTCCAAGTTTTCCACTTCTTAAAGATTGTATATGCTGAACATTTAAAGACTTTGATTGGGACTCCAAGATACTTGAATGGTTTATTTCTTCTTGATATATTTTCTTTTTGACTTGTGGCTCTGTGATTTACCTAGAATATTCCTAGGTATTTTCTTTTTGGAAACTTTTTGAAGTGATTGCTGGATTCTTTCAATTTTTTCCCCTTTTGTTGTAGGATGTTGTGGCAATTTTCCTTGGTAATTTGGTCTCAGTTTATGGTACATGTGGTAGGTGGCAATAGCTATTCTCTCAAACTTTAGGCCTTTTGGCATTGATGTTCTTGGAGGAAGCTACGGGGGTTTGAAAGTTGTTGTTGCTTCCAGGATGGTGGGATCTAAGGAGAGGTTTGGTCATTACTCTCCTGTTTTGATGCCTGGTCCTTATTCAGAATAGGCCAGTGATCTCTTACAATTGAAATTGAAATAAAGGGCTCCTTCACCTTTGGTACTAGAATTGATACCTTTCTTCATATGCCTGATGCTTTTTGGTCAAAAGTGACACTGCCTCTTAAGATTCAGGAGCCACTCTTAACTGAAGGTGTTTATCTCCACGATTGAACTCTGACTCAAAAGTTGGAATAAGCAGTAAATTAAGCAATCAGATCATCTCCAAGGCTACCCCTCCTCTTGACCAAAATTACTCTTTTCTGTGCGTGAAGTAAGAGCCAGAATTGAGTTTTAGCAGTGGAGCTACCAAATGGTGCCTGGTCCTGCATCAAGTTATACCAAAACGTTCTCTGTAACCTCTTTCTGACAATTTCCAGATCCACTTAACCATCTCTGGCTTCAGAGTTCCTGAATCTGCTCCTACCTTTATATCAGCAACACTTGTTCCTAACACTGGTGTTTCATCCACATGGGATTTGTGTCAGACTTCACTCAGATGTCAAAGCTCTCTCTTCCTCCTCTCCGAAGTTCTCTTGAACTGGAAGAATCTCTCACCCTGATTTTTGTTGACTCTCTCCAGATGTTGACATAAGGTATTATTTTTAAGATGAGTAGAATATTTGGAGAGGTCACTCGAGAGTTTTCTCTACTTTACATCTTAGCCCTGACCCTGGAAAGTAGATATTTTCAGGTATTGTTTTACCTTCTCTTTATATAGCATCAGGGCCGGTTTCTTTGGTTATTTCATGAAATGTGATGCCTAACGTCTTCCTTTGGTCATGTATTTCATGCACAGTTGGAATTCTTAAATACTCTCTCAAAGCATTTTCAATTTTAGTTGTTTTTCCAATCAACTGTTTCACCTTTAGTTTATTTTTCATTATTGTGACTTTTTGTGTCTCATGGAGTCATTCATTTTTACTCATTCAATTCTAACTGATAAGAACTGATGTTCTTCCGTAAGCTTTCGTACTTTTTCCATTTTGCAAATTCTGTTTTTAAGGTGGCCATTTTCTTCAGTATTTTTGTGTCACCTTTTCCAAGCGGCTACTTGTATTTTCATAATTTCATTACATTGCTCTCATTTCATTTGCAATTTTTTTCCTATACCGGTCATACTTGATTTTTTTAAATAAATATTTTATTTTCTTTCTTTTTCAATTTGTAATTGAATTATTTTGTTTCCAGTGTTTAACTAGCACTTCCATAAATTTCAGATTTTTCCATTCGCTCCCTGTCTTTCTCCCCTCCCTCCCCATTCCCTCTCTGAGGTGACATACAATCTCATATAGGTTCTACACGTAAATTCTTAGTAAATGCATGTTGCATGGAAGAAATAAAGTGAATGGGAGAAACCATAAAACAAAACAAAACATCATACAAAATACTGATCTATTTATATCTGAGATACAATTACATATGTAGAAGGCATTTTGCCTCAATGGAAATTTTTTTATTATTATTTTATTTGTTGTCAGTATTCTACAATCACTTCCATATAACTTAGATTTGTTTTCCTCCCTTACCTGTTTTACCCCCTCCTTCCCACTTCTCTCCTCGAGTTGGGATACAATCTTATGTAGGTTCTCCACAAATATTCCTAGAAAATTATCTGCTACATTCAGTGATGGAAATAGTTCTCTCTGTGTATATGAATGGCATTTTGCCTTAAGAGACCATTGGGAATATTTTAAGACCCTGCCCTTCAGAGAAGTTCTAAATCTACCAGAAAAAAATCCTCTCACACTGCCTTTGTTGCTGTGTATAAAGTTCTTTTGATTCTGCTCGTTTCACTGAGCATCTGTTCATATAAGTCTTTCTAGTCTCTCTGAAGTCTTCCTCTTCAATTCTTACAGCACCATACATAGTATTCTATTACACTCATATACGGCAACTTATCCAGCCATTCCCCAATTGATGGGCATCACCTTTGATTTACAGTTTTTGGCAACCAAAAAGAGGGCTGCTATAAATATTTTTGTGCATATGGGGACCTTTTTCATTTTTATGGTCTCTCGGTGATAAAGTCCTAGAAGCGATATTGCTAGGTCAAAGGGTATTCATATTTTTCTAGCCCTTTGGGAATAGTTCCAAATTGCTCTCCCGAATAGCTGGATCATCTCACAGCTCCACCAACAAAGAATCAGTGCTTCAACTCTCCCAAATCTTATCCAACATTTATCATCACTCTGTTTTAACATGCTAGCCAATCTCATATATCTAAAGTGATATCTCAGAGTTGTTTTTGTTTCCATCTCTCCAATCAATTGTGATTAAGAGCATTTTTTCATAAAACTACAGATAGTTTTGATTTCTTCTTCCCAAAACCCCTTGTTCATATGCTTTGGTCCTTTATCAATTGGGGAATGACCTGAACTCTTGTGCATTTGATTAAATTCTCTATATATTTTCACAATCAGGCCTTTACCAAAGACACTATTTGCAAAAATACTTTTCCGATTTTATGCTTCCCTCCTGATCTTGGTTTCCTTGGGTTTATTTGTGCAAAAACTTTTAACTTTAATGTAATCAAAATTATCCATTTTGTACTTCATAATGTTTACCATCATTTGTTTAGTAGAAAATTCATACCTTCTCCATAAATCTGATAAATACACTATTTCTTGCTGCACTAATTTGTTTATAGCATCAGTCTTTACACCTAGATCGTGTATCCATTTGGACTTTATTCTTTTGTATGATGTGGGGCATTGATCTATGCCTAGTTTCCATTATACTATTATCCAGGTTTCCCAGGAATTTTTGACAAACATTGAGTCCTTATTTCAGAAACTGAGTTCCATGGGTTTATCAAACAGTAGATCTAACATATTCCACTGATCTTCCCTTTTGTTTCTTAGCCAGTAGCAAGTGGTTTTGAAAATTGTTGCTTTATAACATGATCTAAGACCTGGTAGAGCTAGACCACCTTCACTAGCATTTCTTTTCATTAATTCTCATGCTATTTTGGATCTTTTGTTTCACCAGATGAATTAAGATATCATTATTTCTAGCTTTACAAAATAGGAATCTGAAAGTTTGGTTGGTATGGCACTGAATAAATAAGTAAATTTAAACAGTATTGCCATATTTATAGTATTAGCTCAACCCACCCATGGGCAACTGATATTTTTCTGCTTACTTAGATCTGAACTAATTGTGCGAAAAGTGTTTTCTGATGGTATTCATACAATCTCTGGGTTTGGTTTGGCGTGTTATCTCCCAAATATTTTACAGTGTCTGCTCTAGGTTTAAATAGGATTTCTCTTTCTATGTCTTGCTTATGGGCTTTGGTAGTAACATATAGAAATTCAGAAGATTTTTTTGGGTTTGTTTTGTAACCTGCAACTTTGCCAAAGTTGTTTATTATTTCAAGTAGTTTTCTACTTGATTCTATGGGATTCTCTAACTACATCATCACATCATATGCAAACATTGATAAGTTAGTTTCTTCTTTTCCACTTTTAATTCTTTCCATTTCTTTGTTTTTCTCTTATTGCTACAGGAACATGTCTAGTGCCATGTTCAATAATAGTGGTGAAAATAGATATCCATATTTTATTGCTGGTCTTATTAAAAATGCTTTTCCCCATTGCATATAATACTTGGATAAAGATTTTAGGTAGACAGTGCTTAATATTTTGTGGAAAGTTACATTTATTCCTATGTTCTCCATTCCTTCAGTAGGAAGAAGTGCCACATATAGTCAAAAGGTTTTTCTGCATCTATAGAGATAATCATGTGGTTTTTCTTAGTTTTCTTTTTAATATGATCAATAATCTTAATAGTTTTCCTAAAGTAGAACAATACCTGCATTCCTGGTATAAATCTTAAAGATTGTAATGTAGTATTCTTGTAATTAGTTGCTGTATGTTTTCACTAATATCTTGTTTAAAATTTTTGCATCTATATTCATTAGAGAACTTAGTGCATAGAGTTTCTTATCTGTTTTGTTTCTTCTTGGTTTAAGTATCAAAACCATATTTCTATCATAAATAAAATTTGGGACTATTCCCTCTTCCCCAATTTTCCCAAATAGTTTTTATAGTATTGGAATGAAGTTTTCTTTAAATACGTGATGCTCATCTAGCCCTGAAGATTTTTTTCCTAGATATTTTATGGATGGCTTGTTCTTTTTTTTCCTGTGCTTATTTACGTATTCAACTTCCTCTTCTCTTAACGTGGGCAACTTGTAACTTTTAAAATAACCATCCATTTCTTTTAGATTGTCGAATTTATTGGCATATAGGTAGGCAAATTAGTCTCTTATCATTGCTTTAATTTCCTTCCCATTGGACGTGAGTTCACCATTTTCATTTTTTATATTGGTAACTTCAATTTCTTCTTTCTTTTTTTTTAAATCAAATTGACCAATGGTTTATCAATTTTATTGTTTTTTTCTCATAAAACCAACTCCTAGTTTTATTTATTAACTAAATGGTTTTCTTAATTGCAGTTTTATTAATCCCTACTTTGGGGTTCAGTATTTCTAATTTGATATTTACTTGGAGATATTCAGCTTGTTCTTTTTCGACTTTTTCAGTTGCATGCCCAATTTATTGATCTCCTCCTTCTCTATTTCATTCATGCAGGCACTCAAAGATATATAACTTCCCTAAGTCTGCTTTTGCAGTGTCCTGCAAAATTTGTTCGTTGTCTCATTAATGTCATTTTCCTGAATGAAGTTGATTGCTTCTATAATTTGTTATTTAAACCACTAAATCTTAGGTTCCAATTAGTTTTTGGTTTATGTTTTCATGGCCTTTGTTTACATATAACTTTTATTATAGGTAAGTCATTTAGTAGAACTTCCCAGAGTTAGGATGGCGGACTGCTCAATTAATATTCTTTCCTATTCCCTTGTTGACCTTGAAAGAACCATAAAATACCTCTCCAGAAAAGTCCTGGATGAGTGGTAACACCCGAGAGGGCAAATAGTCTCACAGCACTTGAGGCTACGACAATAGCTAAGGGGGACTGAAGGAATTGGAATGCGGTATTCTGTAAGGCAAAGAAACTGGGATTATAACCAAGGATCAATTACCCAGCAGTTTTCAGCATGACATTTGAGGCAAGGGGATGGCTATTCAATGAAGTAGTGTATTTGCAAATCTTCCTGATGAAAAGGCCAGAACTTAGTAGAAAATTCGATTTTTAAACGCAAGTCTCAAGAGAGGCATAAAAAGGTAAATGGGAAAAAAAATAAAAAAACAAAACTTGTCACTCAATTGGGCAAACCATGTACTTCCATATGAGTGAAGATGATAACTTTTAATCTTGAGAATGGTATATCTACTATGAAATATAAAAGCCATATATAGAGAGGGAACGTGTATAAAGTAAATGATGTGATGATAAAAATATGATTTAAGCATGCGAAGGCATTGTAACAGGAGGTGTGTAAAGGAAGAAGCAAAAAATGGTAAATTACATCATAGGAGGTAGTACAAAATCATAGCACAGGAAAAGAGGGGAAGGAGATGATTATTGTTTAAGAGGTACTCTCATCTGATTTGGTTCAAAGAGGGAAGAGCAAACGTAATTAAGTATATAATTCTAACTACATCTATAGGCTGTAGGTGGAGAAGGTGGAAAAAGGGGAATGGAAGCCAAGAGGGAAGAAAAAAGCAGTAAGGGTAAAGGGGAGTAAAACAGAGAGGGGTAAAAGAAGAAAGGGAAGGCTACAGGAGGTGGTGAAAAGTTAAAATTATTGAGGTGGAGAAGGGAGGTGGAAGAACTAAAAGCACAAATGGTGGGAAAGAGGATTGAAGGAAATACACAGATTGTAATCCTAACTATGAATGTGAATGGAATGAACTGCCTCATAAAAATGGAGGAGAGCAGAATGAATTAAACGCCAAAATCCAAGAATCTGTTGTTTACAAGAAACACATCTGAGACAGGGGGAGAAACCCTGGTAAAGGTAAAAGGTTGAAGCAGAATATATTATGCTTCAGCTGATAAAAGAAAAGCAGGGGTAGCAATCCTACTGACACACAAAGCAAAAGCAGAAATACATAAGGATAAAAAAAGATAAGAAAGAAACTATATTCTGCTAAAATGCACCATAGACAATGAAGCAATAACATTAATAAACATATGTGCTTCAAGTGGTATATCATCCAAATTCTCTGAATAGTAGTTGAGGTTGAATGAAGAAAGAGACAGTAAAACTATAATAGTGGGGGACCACAAAATCCCATTTTCTTTTTTTTTAAATATAAATTTATTTATTTAATTTTTACCTTCATTTTCACAAAATTTTTGGTTCCAAACTTTCTCCTCATTTGTCCCCTCCCCCCACCCCAATACACAGAGCATTCTAATTTCTCCTATAACCAATCTGCCCTCTCTTCTATCATCCCACCCTTCTCTTCTCCCCATCTTCTCTTTTGTCCTATAAGGCCAGATAACTTTCGATTCCCCATTGCCTGTATTTCTTATTTCCTAGTAGCAAGAACAATACTCAACAGTTGTTCCTAAAACTTTGAGTTCCAGCTTCTCCCCATCCCTCGCTCCCCAACCATTCCCTTTGGGAAGGCAGGCAATTCAATCCAGGCCATATCTGTGCAGTTTGACAAACGACTTCCATAACAGTCGTGTTGTGTGAGAGTAAATATATTTACCTCCATCCTATCCTGCCCACCATTGTTTCCATTCTCCCTATTGATCCTGTCCCTCCCCAAGAGTGTTGACTTCAAATTGCTCCCTCTTCCCATTGCCCTCCCTTCCATCATCCCCCCACCCTGCTTATCTCCTTCTCCCCCACTATCCTGTATTGTAAGATAGGTTTTCATACCAAATTGAGTGTGCATTTTATTCCTTCCTTTAGTCGAATGTGACGAGAGTCAACTTCATGATTTTTTTCTCAGCTCTCCTCTTTTTCCCTCCACTAATAAGTCTCCTGCTTGCCTCTTCTATGAGAGATAATTTATCCCATTTCATTTCACCCTCTCTCCTCCCACTACATTTCTCTCTCACCATTTACCTTGATTTCTTTTAAGATATGAGCCCATCCTATTCAATTCATTCTGTGCTCTCTGTCTCTGTGTGTACACGCATGTGTGTATGAGTGTGTGTGCGCATGGACGCATGTACATGTGTGTGCATATGTGTGTGTTTGTGTAATCCCACCAACTAACCAGATACTGAAAAGTTTCAAGCTACAAATATTGTCTTTCCAGGCAGTAATGTAAACAGTTCAACTTTGGAAAGTCCATTATGACTTCTCCTATTCCACACCCTTTGATCCCTTAATGTCGAAGCTGCTATATCTTGTGTTATCCTGA
The DNA here is from genome assembly GCA_028658325.1 of Potorous gilbertii. Classification (NCBI taxonomy): domain Eukaryota; kingdom Metazoa; phylum Chordata; class Mammalia; order Diprotodontia; family Potoroidae; genus Potorous; species Potorous gilbertii. The sequence goes on from CM053769.1 coordinate 635,487,891, forward strand.
TTGTATTTCCACAATACAAGAATTGTTTCTTTCTAGCTGCTTGCAATCTTTTCTCCTTGACCTGGGAACTCTGGAATTTGGCCACAATGTTCCTAGGAGTTTCTCTTTTGGGATCTCTTTCGGGCGGTGATCGGTGGATTCCTTGAATACTTATTTTGCCCTCTGGTTCTAGAATATCAGGGCAGTTTTCCTTTC
>CM053769.1:635493997-635525716 GCA_028658325.1 Potorous gilbertii
GATATCAGGGTGGTTTTCCTTGATAATTTCATGAAGGATTATGTCTAGGCTCTTTTTTTGATCATAGCTTTCAGGTGGTCCCATAATTTTTAAATTTTCTCTCCTGGATCTATTTTCCAGGTCAGTTGTTTTTCCAATGAGGTATTTCACATTGTCTTCCATTTTGTCATTCTTTTGGTGTTGTTTTCTGATTTCTTGGTTTCTCAGAAAGTCATTAGCTTCCATCTGTTCCATTCTAATTTTGAGAGAACTATTTTCTTCAGTGAGCTTTTGCACCTCTTTTTCCACTTGGCTAATTCTGCTTTTGAAAGCATTCTTCTCCTCATTGGCTTTTTGAACCTCTTTTGCCAATCGAGTTAACCTATTTTTCAAGGTGTTATTTTTTTCAGCATTTTTTTGGTTTCCTTTATTAAGGCATTGACCCATTTTTCATGCTTTCCTTGCATCTCTCTCATTTCTTTTCCCAGTTTTTCCTCCATCTGTCTTACTTGATTTTCAAAATCCTTTTTGAGCTCCTCCCTGGCCTGAGCCCATGGGGTATCGATTTCAGATATTTGTGATATAGAGGCTTTGACTCCTATGTCTTTACCTGATGGTAAGCAGATCTCTTCGTCGTCCTCAGAGAGGAATGGCGGCTTCATCTTCTCAAGTAAATAACCTTCTATGGTCTTAGTTTTTTTCCCTTTTCTGGGCATTTTCCCAGCCATTTACTTGACTTCTGAGAGTTCTCTCCACCCCAGCCTAGATCTGCCCACCTAGTGCTTGGTGTCTCAGATTCAAATGCTACTCCCCAGTCCTAGGGCTTTTGGCGGCGGATCTGACTACTATTCAAACGGAGCTTATCTACTGGTGTTCCAGTGGTGCAGGGGCGCCTCTCAGGCTCAGTTCCCTCAGGGGGTCCATGCAGAGATCTTTTGTAATGAAGCTGCTGTCGAGCTCCTGCCTGCTCTGGGAGCCTCTGGCCTCCACTGCCTCTGCCTCTGCCACACCGGCTGCCTCCCGAGAGGGTCCGAGTCCCGGAGCTACCCAGATCCCCTCTCAGCCCGTCTCTCTCACTGATCTGTGTGTCTGTGGGTGGAGAGACCTTCGCGGCTGCTGGAGATTCATATCCCTGAAGCCTGCTTGGATCTGCTTGCTCCTCTCAGAGCCACGCGGCCAGGACAGGGCAGGAGAGGGCTTCGCTCCTGTTCCGGGCTCAATGGACCTTTGGGGTCGGTTTTTCGGGCCTCTCTGCAACGGAAACCCCCTTCACTGTGTTTCTGCGCAGCTTCCACTGTTCCAGAATTTGTCAGGATTTCTTTTTAGAGGAAATCCATGGGCTCTGGGTTCGGAGCTAGCAAATGTGAGTCTTTTTACTCCGCCAAATTTGCTCCGCCCCCCATAGTATAGTTTCATGTCAATTTCTTCCTTCAACTCCCCCAACCTCTACTCTAAGAATCTCGATGCCATACGACTTGGAGCATACATGTTTAGTAATGATATTGCTTCATTGTCTATGGTGCCTTTTAGCAGGATATAGTTTCCTTCCTTATCCCTTTTGATTAGAAGTTTTTCTTCTTTTACAGAGATTAGGATTGCTACTCTTGCCTTTATTATATCAGCTGAAGCACAATATATTCTGCTGCATTCTTTGACCTTTAACTTATGAGAATCCCCCCGTTTGAAATATGTTTCTTGTAAGTAGCATATTGTTGGTTTATGACTTTTAATCCATTCTGCTATCCATCTCCATTTTATGGGAGAATTCATTCCATTCACATTCACAGTTATCATTACAATCTGTGTATGTCCCTCCATCTTCTTTCCCATCTTTTGTGCTTTTAGCTCTCCTTTCTCTCTTCCCCTCCTCAATAGTATTCCCTTTTCACCACCTCCTCCTTCTTCTTTCCCCTCCTTCTTTTATCCCCCTCCCTTTTACTCTCCTTTACTCTTATTGCTTCTTCCCTCCCTTTTAGCCTCCCTCCTCTTTCTTCCCCCTTCTCTTCCTACTGATTTTAGAGCTAGTTAAGATTATGTACTTATGTTTATTGTTCCATCCTTTAAACAAATCCGATGACAGTACCTCTCACACAATCCTCATCTCCCTCCCCTCCTTACCTCTACTATGATTTTGTACTTCTTATTGTGATGTAATTTGCCATTTTCTGTTTCCTCCTTTTCACACCTCCTATTACAATCCATTCTCATACTGAAATCATATTTTTTATCCTGATATCATTTACTTTATACCCGTTCCCCCATGCATATGCCTTTTATATTTCATAATAGCCGCACAATACTCAAGATTAACAGATATCATGTTCCCTTATAGGGATTTAAACAGTTTGCCTTAATTGAGTAACAAGTTATTAACCACCCCCCCTCCTGTTTACCTTTTTACGATTCTCTTGAGACCTGCTTTTGAAGATCGAATTGTCTATTAAGTTCTGGCGTTTTGCTCAGGAAGCTCTGGAATCCCTTTCTTCGTTGAATGACTTTCTCCTTGCTTGAAATGTTATGTTGAAATTTGCTGGGTAGTTGATCCTTGGTTGTAGCCCCAAATCCTTTATCTTACAGAATATTGGGTTCCAATTCTTTCGATCTTTTAATGTAGAAGCTGCTAAATCCGGGGTAATCCTGACCGTATCTCCTTGATATTTAAATTGTTTCTTTCTGGCTTGCTTGTAATATTTTTATCCTTCACTTGATAGCTCTGGAATTTGGCAACTGTATTTCTTGCGGTTTTGAGTTTGGGATCCCTTTCAGGAGGGGAACGGTGGATTCTTTCGATGACTATTTTGCCCTTTGAATGTAGTACTTCTGGGCAGTTTTCCTTGATGATTTCCTGGAAGATACTGTCCACCCTCTTCACTCCATCATGGGTTTCTGGCAGGCCAACAATTCTTAAGTTTTCTCTCCTGGGTCTATTTTCCAGGTCAGGTGTTTTTCCAATTGGATATTTTAGATTTTCTTCTATCTTTTCATTCTTTAGATTTTGTTTGACTGATTCTTGCTGTGTCATTGAGTTATTAGTTTCTACTTGCCCAATTCTAATCTTTATCAAATTATTTTCTTCCGTTAACTTTTGCGTCTCCTTTTCCATCTGTCCAATTTTTCCTTTTAAGAAGCTATTTTCTCCAGTTAATTTTTGTACTTCTTTTTCCACTTGCCCTTTTAGGAAGTTATTTTCTCCAGTTAGTTTTTGAACTTTGTTTTCCATTTTTTCAATTTCCCTTTTCAAAGAGATGTTTTCATCAGTGAATTCTTTCTTAATAATTTTAAGATCATTGGCCATCTTATCTTCTATTTCCTTCTTCAGCTGTTCCAGGAGAGCTGCTTGTGCTTGAGAGCAGTTCATAGTCCCTTCTGAAGATTCAGATTGAAGTACAGTCTCATTTCTGGCCTCTTTGTTGTTTGTGTTTTGGTCCTTATCCCCATAGAAAGATTCTGTGGTTCTTTCGGCCATCTGCTTTTCCTTAATGATGTTGATTGAGTGTTGTGGCTTTTGGTTCTTTCAGTCAGAAGCTAGAGAACTTTTTGCTGAGGTGATGTGTGAAAAAGCTAAAAGCAGGTTTTTGTTTGGTGTTTCCCCAATCAGCACTTGGTTTAGCTTGTTAAATGTGGGTGAGGTCACAGTCTGGTCACAGGAGATCTCCTCAGCAGAGCTGAGGCAAAGGCAAGATCGGGGGCTGGTAATCCCAGCTGCCCTATTGTCTTTCTGATTTTCCTGGACACTTGAGGCACGCCTAGATGCTAATGCATGTTTCCACCCCTTCTGGGGCTCCTCTCCTGGCACTCATGCTTGCCTTGTTCCTAGTGCAAATTTTCCCTTCCCTGGGTCCTCTGTCCTTCTGCTTTGCCTCTACCACCGTAGGAGGAATCCCCCTTTAGCTGTTTTCCTCCTCTCAGGTGTTATGAGACTATTGGTCTCCTTCTGCTGTTTCTGTTGATCTGCGATTTTTCTGGGGAAATATTTTATGGTTCTTTCATGGTCATCAAGCAGGGAGGAGAGAGCAATCCCTGATCACCCTTCCATCCTGGCTCCCGGAAGTTCAAGTAGGTGAGTTTCCGAAGTTCGATCTTCAGGTTGAAGGTCTCTGGAGCTGTTGCGCCGATACCTGGTGCTTGGCGGCTCTCCCTGGCTTGGTTCTGCTTCTCTCGCTGTTGGTACCACTCCTCTGGTTCCTTCCTCCGCTCAGGTTTCTCGGGTCCTCTCTGCTCCACTGCGCTGGCTGCAGTGTGCTGTGCTCTGTGGGCTCACCCCCGTGGAACAGACCCTTCCTTGGATCTTCCAGTCTGACCTGTTCTCTGAAACTGTCACCTTCTGTCTCCCCCTGGATTCTGCACCTCCAAAATTTAGTCAGATTCTCCTTTCAGAGGTACCTGAAGGAGTTTGTCCGAGAGCTTAGGTGAGTCATTGCCCTCACTCCGCCATCTTGTCTGGACTAGATATTCTTAAAGAGGATGTAGACATAGAGTTAAATAAAACAAAGATTGGGAAAGCACCTGAATCAACACAAAAGTGTAAAGAGGAGATGAGTGGAAAAAGTTATGCAATTGTTAGAACAATGGTGAAATGATTGATATAGACAGGCAGGCGAATATATAAGTACATAGATATATAGATAGATAGTTAGATCTCTAGAGAAAATTGAATGGCAATAGAAAAGAATATACATTTCTCAGAAGTACATGGCACATATATAAAAACAACAACAAGAACAACAACTTACCATGTACTAGGTCATAAAAACCTCATAATCAAGTGCAGAAACACAGACATAGAAATGCATCCTTTTCAGGTCATAAAACAGCAAAAATTGTATCTAATAAAAGGTCATTGAAACTAAATTATGTAATACTAAAGAATGAGTTGGTTAAACAAGAATTTATAGAAACAATAAACAACTCTATGCAAGAGAATGACAATAATGAGATCACCTATCAAATCTTAGGGAATAGTGCAAAAACACTTCTTATAGGAAAATTTTATCTTAAAATTCCTACATGAATAAAATAGAGAAAGAAGAGATCAATGAATTGGGCAGGCAGTTGAAAAATATCAAAAAGCACAAATTGAAAATCCCCAAGTATATATCAAATTATAAATATTGAAAATCAAAGGAGAGATTGATAAAAGTGAAATTCAGAAAGCTAGTGAACTAATAATTAAAACTAAGAGTTGGTTTTATGAAAAAAAGAATTATAAAATTGACAAACCTTTGGTCAATTTGGTTGAAAAAAAATAAAGTAGAAACCAAATTACCAGTATCAGAAACGAAATGGGTGAACTCACCCTCATTGAAGTGGAAATTAAAGCAAAAAATTACAAATTAGTTTGCCCAACTGTAAACCCATAAATTCTCCAATCTAAATGAGATGGATGGTTGTTTTAAAAGATATCAATTGCTCAGATTAACAGATGATGATGTTGAATACATAACAACTCCATCTCAGAAAAATACATTGAAGAAATCATCAATGACATACCTAAGAAAAAATCTCCAGAGCCAAATGGATTCACAAGTGAATTCTAAGCAATATTTAAAGAACAGTTAATTTGATTACTATATAGACTATTCGGGAAAACTGGGGAAGAAGGAATCCTTGTAAGTTCTTTCTATGATATAAATAGAGTTTTGATACCTAAATCAGAAAGAAACAATGCAGAGAAAGAAAATTAAAGACCAATTTCTCTAATGAATATAGATGCAAAAAGTTTTAAATAATATTTTAGCAAAAGGAATATATCAACTTATCACTAAAATGACATATTACGATTACGTAGGATTTGTACCCGTAGTGCAGGGCTGGTTCAGTATTGGGAAAACTATGAACATTATTGATCATATCGCAAACAAAACTAAAAAAAACCACATGATTATCTCAAATGTGCTGATAGGTGCAGAGAAAACTTTTCACAAAATACAGTACCCGTTCCTATTGAAAACACTCTTTTGCATAGGAATAGATGGAACTTTCCATTACATAATAAGCAGCATCTACCTAAATTCTTCACCGAGTATTATATGCAATGGGGATAAGCTAGAGGCATTTCCAATATGATCAAGGATGAAACAAGGATGTCCATTATCACCACTTTATTCAATATGATATTAGAAATATTAGTTGTAACAATAAGAGAAGAGAAAGAAATAGAAGCAATTAGAATAGGAAAAGAAGAAACTAAGTTACCGTTTTTGGAGATATATGATTAAAGAATTCCAGAGAATCAAATAAATAAAAAAACAAGTTTGGCAAAATTGCTGGTTACAAAATAAACCTCCCACAATATTCTTCAAATCTACGTATCACTAACAAAGCCCACTATCGAGAAACAGAAAGAGAAATTCCTTTTAAAATTAGGGTAGACAATATAAAATTTTTGTGAAATCTTCCTGCCAAACCAATGCAGGGACTATATGAACCCAATTACACAACACTTTTTGCACCAAGAAAGTCAGACCTATGTAAGTGGATAAACAGTTATTTATGGGTGGCCTGAGCCAATATAATAAAAAGACAAACTACACACACACACACACGCATATGTGTGTGTGCATATACTTATTCAGGGTCATACAAATCAATATATGACCTAATTATTTTGTAGATCTAGAAAACATTAAATTAAAATTCATCTAGAAAAGCAAAGCCCAGAACATAAAGGGTATTAATGAAAAGAAATCCTATGAAAAGTCAACTAGCTCAACCATATCTCAAATTGTATTACAAAGCAGCGATTATCAAATCAACTTGATACAGGGTAAGAAAGAGAAGGGTAGACCTGGGGAATATGTTAGGCACTCAAGACATAGTAGTCAATGAATATACTAATCTACAGTTGGGTAAACGCAAAGATCCCAGTTCCTGGAATGAGAACTCACTGTTCAACAAAAATTGATGAGATAACTGGATAATTGTGTGGCAATGCCCGACACCATACACAAGAATAAAGTTGTAATGGGTAGATGACCTAGCCAGAAAGATTGATACTATAAACAAATTAGTGAGCAAGGAATAGCGTATTTATCAGATTGATGGAGAAAGGAATAATTTTTGACTAACACGAGATAGAAAAGTTATGAAGAGTAAAATGAATAATTTTGATTCCATTAAATTGAAAAGTTTTTGCACAAACATATCCAACGCAAATCAGATTAGCAGGGAAGCAGAAAACTGGGAAAGAATTTTTGCATTTAGTGACTGTGAGGAAGATCGCATTTCTAAAATATATAAAGAACTGAATCAAATATAGAAGAACACAATTAATTTCCTGATGGATAAATAATTAAAGGATAGAAACAGGCAATTTTCAGAGAAAGAAATTGAAGCTATCTATAAATGAAAATATGCTCTTTTTCACTATGGATTAGAGAGATGGAAATCAAAACAATTCTGAGATACCACATTACACCCATCAGATTACTTGACATGACAAAACAGGATGATGATAAATATAGAGGAAGGTGTGGAAGAGATGGAAGACTAATTCATTGTTGGTGGAGCTGTGAGCTGGTGCAATTATTCTGGAGAGCAATTTGGAACTATACCAAAAGGGCTACAAAAAGCTGCATACACTTTGACCCAATAATACCTCTTCTAGGACTGTTGCTGTAGGAGATCATATAAATGGAAAGGGGTCCTACATTTACAAAAACGTTTTTTGCCCCTCCCTTTGTGGTGGTCAAAAACTGGAAATCAAGGGGATACCCATCAATTGCGGAATGGCTGAATAAATTACGGTATATGACTGCAGTGGAATACTATTTTTCCATGAAAAATGATGAACAGGAAGATGTCAGAGAGGCCTGGAAAGACTTACATGAACTGTTACTTAGTGAAAGCGAAAGAACCAGGAGTACTTTGTACATAGCAACAACCACAGTGTGTGAGGAATTCTCAGAGTTCTCTTAATGCAAAATGCGTTCCATATCCAGAAAAAGAACTATGAAATTTGATGGCAGAATATAGCAGATAATGTTCTTTTTATTACATTTTGGTTTCTTTTGTGATTTCTCCCTTTCATTTTTAATTCTTCTGTGCAACGTGGCTAAGGTGAAAATGTATATAATAGAAATGTATGTGTATAATCTATGTAAAATTGTATGTCGTTTCAGGAAGGGAGGGGGGAGGTAAAGGGAGAAGATGGTAAGGGAGGGGAAGATCTAAATTGTATGGAATTGATTGTATAACAATGAAAACAAAATACAATAAAATGACAGGGTTGTGCTCTATCATTTCCAAAGTCACTTCTAGCTCCCCAAAGTATATGATTCAATTTTCTTTTTATTAGATCACATACTATTTTATTTGTTGATCAAAGCAGATGGATCTTTTGAAATTAGCAAAATGAAATTTAAAATCTTTAGGCAAAAAATTTGGGATGCCTGATTTCTAGAACTTACTCTCACCCTGAATTTCTTTTCACCTTGGTAACATCTGTTATATACTCCACTTTTTTCTCTCCTTTGAAACTTATACTTTCTCCAAAATTACCAAGATATTTTAATTGCCAAGTTAAATGAATTTTTTCTCAGTCCTTATTCTTCTTGAAATCTCTGTAAAATTTGAATGCGCAATTATGTTCTTCTTGATACTCTCGTCTTTCTTTCTAGGTTCACATAATTTTACTCTAATTCTGATGTGTTGTCTTGTGTTTATTTAACATCTTTTGGTTTATATTCATGTATCTTCTAGTTAATAGAGTCAGATGCCTTGATTAAATCTCATGATCATTTCCTTTGATTTGAGCCTGACCCTAAATGTATGACGAAATTAGGGTAGAGTTTTGAGAGAGGTAACAAACACATGAGTCCTTGGGGTTATAGCTAAAATTACATTAATCTATTGGTATATTCACTATGACTAATATTTAGAAAGGTCCCTGGAAACCCTATTAACTATAAATGTCAATTATCAATTAATAAATAATTAATATTAAATAATTATGTTATCATTTTAAAAAAAGTTTATAATTTTCCATTTATTATTTTCCAAATATCAGGTAAATGTATGGAATCAAATAGCCCATCAAAAAGCATAATGAAATGTATACAATTGGAACTATACCAAAAGGGCTACAAAATGTACACAATTTAAAATATGTGTGCATTTGTGTGTGAGAGTATGAGTGTGTGTGTGTGTGTGTGTGTATAGAGGGGATTTTAAAACAGGAAGTGAACTTATAAACAAAGTAACCCGCACTTCCAAATTTTTACAGAAAAACTGATTAATGGATACTACGTAATGTCTGACATCACATAGCAAGAAAACATGACTAGAGTCGAGTTCAAATCCAGGGGGTTTAATTCCAAATCTGTATAATATTTCAAATTTCTGGTTGTTCACTCATTTAGTTATACCTTAAACTTTGTGGCCCCACAAACCAGAGCACAGGAGGCTATTCTGTCTTACATTAGCTTTCAATGTCTATGTTAATATTAAAGACATAATTTGTCTGACTAGCATCATTTATATATTTTCATTCTGTTTTTTTTAAATTGTACTAGTATTTTGATATCATATAAGATCATTATCTTATGGCATGGCAATATATTTCTGTGTTGTATTTTTTTATTTTATTCTAGTTGCAGCAAAAGAAATAGAAGAAAAATCTATAAGTTCAGCAACATACATCAACGTAGTGCAGCAAATCCCATTTTGTTCATCGTTATACACAATTGCTTTCATTTTTGTAGAAATTGACGTTACTAGTCATGTTTTCTTCATGCGAAAAATCCAACTTTTCGAGAAGGAATAATAATCCACTTCATTTTATATGAAATGAACCAAAGAAAACCAATTGCTTCTACATTTACTGTTAGATAACAGAACCTTGGAAGACAAAGTACTCCTGCAGAAAAATAATTTTCACAATGCTTAAAAAAACATTGTAGCTTTTCAGAGCTCTAGGTAATGTCAGGAACAAAAATTTAGACAGCAGAACATGTAAAGGTAATGCTATAAAAATCATATCAACATGAAGAAAAAGGAATAATTTTCATTGACGAGATCATCCAAAAATTGCTCACGGCAGGAAAAGCTCATGGAAATACATTTTATATGTTAGAGAATAAAAAAAAACACACACACACACTTCATTTTATTGAGCTACAAAAAATAATAACAAAATTCATCCAGAAGACCAAAAGGTCCATAATATTAAGGGAAATAATGAAAAGAAATTCAATGAAGGTTGCCTAGCTGTACCAGATCCAAAATTGTAATAAAAAATGAGCAGTCTTCAAAACTACTTGGTACTGGCTAAGAAATAAAGAAGTAGATCAGAAGTATAAGGTTTGTAAATAAGACATAGTAGTCAGTCACTATAGTAATCTTCCATTTGATACACCCAGAGATTCCTGTTTCTTTGATAAGAACTTATTATTTAATTAAAAATCATGTTTAGAAAGCTGGAAAATAGTATGACAGAAACTATGCATAAACTTACATCTTACACCATTTACCAAGATAAGTTCAGAATGGTTACATTACTTAGACAAAAAGGGTGAGATTATAAGCAAATTAAGAGAGCAAGATATGGTTAACTTAGATCTATAAAAAAAGGTAAAAAATATATTACCAAGAAGAGATAGAAAACAATATGAAATGCAAAATGGATAATTTTGATTATGTTCAACTAAAAAGGCTTTTACACAAAGAAAACCGATGGAACTGAGACTAGAAGGGAAGTAGAAACCTAGGAAACAATTGTTGCAGCCAGCGTCTCTGATAAAGGACTTATTTCTACAGTATATAGAGAAAAGCATCACATTTATAAAAAAAACAACTCGTTCCCCAATTAATAAATGTTCAAAGAATGTAAACAAGCAACTTTCAGATGAAGAAGTTAAAACTACCTATAGTCATATTAAAAACTATTCTCTAAATCACTATTGATTAGAGAAATGCAATATCAAAATTACTCTGAGGTACCATAACACATCTATTGGGTTGATTAACATGAAAAAACAGGAAAATGATAAATGTTCAAGAATATCAAATAAATTGTAACAGTAATGGATTGCTCGTGGAATTATGAACTAATCCAACGAATTTTGGAGAGGAATTTGGAAGTATGCAAAAGAAACAAAAAAAATGTATATACCCTTTGACCCAGCAGTAGTTTTTCTTGGTCTGTATCCCAAAGAAATCATACAAATCAGAAATGGACACATATGTTGCAAAAGATTTATAACAGTTCTCCTTTTCGTGGTCAAAAATTGAAAACTGAGGGGTTACCCATTAATTGAGTAATGCCTGGAATACTATTTTCCCATGAGAAATCATGAGCAGGCAGACTTCAGAAAAACCTCGAAGGATTTACATGAACTAATGCTGAGTAAAGTGATCAGAACGAGGAGAACAATGTACACAATAACAACAACACTGTGTGATGACTGACTTGCATATGCAGCTCTTCTCAGCAATTTAAGGAATTAATATAATTCCAAAAGATTCAAGATGGAAAATGCCATCGACATCCAGAAAAAGAACTATGGAGCCTCAATGCAGATTGAAACATACAATTTTCTCTGTTTTTCTTCTTTTTGTTTCTTCCTTCGTACGTTTTTTTTTTCCTTTGGTTATCATTCCTCTTCATAACTAATATGGAAATAAGTTTAATATGATGGCACATTTATATCATATATCAGATTTGGTGCTAACTTGGGGAGAGAGGAGCAGAGGAAGGGGGAGAAAATTTAGAACTCAAAATCATATGGAAATCACTGACGAAAACTAAAAACAAACAAATAAAGTTAAAAAAAACAACAACAGTTCATATATCAGTTGACTCACAGAGTCTAGTTCATTTACATGAGGAGTTGACAGATAAAAATTATATCTGTACATATACACGATGTATGTATATGTATATATGTCTATATATGTCTCTCTATATACACCATATATTCACATACATACACACATGCACACATATATACACATAGTGTCTATACACACGTATGAAATTTCAGTTTACACAGAAAGGTTGGAAAATAAATGAATTACCTTAATGCATAGATTTAATTAGTCACCATATCAATACAGCTAAAATACAATTGGAATATGTTACTCGTTCGTTCTGGAGAAAGTCAGAACTCGACAAAACAGAGTAAGGGAAACATTTGGAAGTGTCTACAGAGGAAGGTAAAACTCATGAATAAAGATCACTGACTCCCTTAAACCTAAGACAAGGATTTATTCAGTACCTTGCCTACATGAATATACATAAATCACCTGAATTGACATAATATTCCCAAATGATCATCTATACAGCTGCCTGGTGGCTAGATAAGGAATATTATGATGGACATCAATTATCATTGAATAGAATTGAAGTTTAGCAGATATTAAAAATTCCTAATGATTTCTTGGCAAATATTAGAAGTTATCTTTTAAATTCCTTTTATGTACTTCAATACTTTTCATTTACTCCTTTCTCTTAATACATATGTATGCATAGCCCAAACTACACTAAAGTTTTGCTGCGTATAAATAGAGACAGTCTGTGGGTATATTACAGAAAATCATACACATATGCTCAAGATGAAACCTAGGACAAGAGAGGGGAAAGTGGCTCCTATCCATTTCCACACTTTAAAACAGTTTGGATATAAGTATAGAGGCCTCTATATTTACTTGTAGGGGCAGTGCGATATGGAAAGATGATCCATTAAAACTGGTGTGCATCCCTTCCCTGGCACTTATTCACAATTTGACATTAGACAAATAAGCCAACGGACACCAGTTTCTTCGTCTTTGAAGAAGATAAATAAGGATAGATGTATAGGTAGATAGATAGATAGATAGATAGATAGATAGATAAGAATACTTGTGCTAGTTACTTTTCAAGGCTGTGGTAAAAAAAAAACACTTTATAAGTCACAACATAATATATATTATTGTTTCATCATGGAAGGAACTAAACATTGAATTACATATTAATTCCAATTTCATTTAATCCTAATCTAATATAATATTGGGAATTTAACTTCAAGAATTTATGCCCTATTTTGTTCTCTACTACTAAGATAATTTCTTCATCCTTTTAAGATATCATCAGCCTTGGCACTCAAGTTCATCACTACCCTCTCCCTCCTTGATTAAAGGGTGGGTCATGAAATCCAATTATCCATTTCAGGAGAAATCACAACTCAGATTTTTATCATCTCACATCTGACTGTACTGCTTTCGGACTTACCTAACTCACACCACCATACCACCATTTCCTCTCATCAGGTATCTTTTTCCACTGCCTCCTCCATTGTTTGGCTTTCTTTAATAATTTGCCTTTTCTCATTAAGTTTTAAGCTACATGTGGGCATGAACTTTTTCCTTGCTTCCTTCCTTTCTTCCTTCTTCCTTTCCTACCGTCTTTCCTTCCTTCTTTCCTTCTTTCCTTCCCTTCTTTCTCTCTTTATTTCTTTTTCTTTTTTGCTCTCTCTTCCTCTCTCTCACTTTCTTTCTTTCTCTCTCTTTCTTTCTTTCTTTCTCTCCTTCCTTCATTTTTGGACTTCATTTTGGACTTAGAACAGTACTTGACAAATAGTAGGTATTTTATAATAGTTATTTTCTATTGACTATTTGATTATGACAGCTCACTTTCGCCTTCCACCCCGCAACAAACACAAATATTTGTACATCTTCAAACTTTTATTCTTGTCATTTGGGGCTATCATTCTGGGTGGAGTGAAGTGTGTAGCAGAGAAGCCAGCTATCACCTATTGATTTCCCCCTGGGTCATATTTCTCTTAGACATTGAATCTATGTAGTTTACATACTTATTGTTTTAAATTTAATCCTCAAAACTGAATAGATATGTACAAGGAAGAAAAGAGTTCCTGAATAGAATAGAGTAGAAGTTATACTGTTGGGAGGTAGAACCCAAATTTGTTTTTGACATTGTAATTAAATCAAGACAAGATAAAGTATAACTGATTAATAGAATATGACATAAAGCAAGTAGTAAAGCTGGTATGGTAGGAGGAAATTATAGAGGAATTCTAAGCAAGGGAGAAAGGAATTTAGATTTCATGTGTCAGGAAAAAAACGAACTATTACAATTACAATAGCAAACCCTTAAAGAAGAATTAATATTTCTCAAAGCAATTGACATGAGACATTCTTCTTTATGGTGGTCTGTAAGAAAAACAATATAAACATTATGACACTTTCGCAGATGAAGAAATTGAAGCACAGAGAGATTAATTGACTTGTTCAAATCCATTTACTCGTTAACTAGTATTGGAAGTCATGTTCAAGAATTTTGCGTACAGATCTACTGACTGATCTACAAAATCCCATCTCCATGAGCCATGGAGCAAATTTGGAGCAATATGATATGAGAAGAAAACCAGAAAAAGGTTAGGGTTCAGGTCAGTTTTGACGACAAGGTCGAAGATGAGATCAATAGGTCCAATTTATCCATTTCCAATGTGTAGGCCCTCTGATTAATGACTATTTTATTAAGTTTTTGTGGGTTTCTACTCTAATCTTAGATGAAAATATCTACTTAATGAAGTGTTTAATATCTGAAATCCCAGGACTTTGCCAGCCACCTAAGAATAAAACATTGTGAATAACAGGTTTTGTGTGAAATCAGATCAATAATACCTGCTTGTGAAGAAGCAAAGGTGATATTATCCACCCATATACTTTTTTTTAAGAGCTCCATGCCGTTGGTGCCTTTCACCGTCCTTTAATTTACCTAGAAATTCTTACACATTATAGCTTCCAAATGGAAGTCTTCATAAACACACAGACAAACACACACACACACACACACACATACACACATACATAAGGGTGCACATGCATGCACGTGTATGTATGTATAAGTGTGTATGTGTATACACATTTCCTGATTGTCTCTCTCCATCTTAACTGGACATGGTTTCCATGTTTGATTATTGGCTACCTTATTTGGCAAGCTAATAAGACCTAATATTTATAGATGATAATGAATTATTAGATAATTCTTTTCAGATGACACCACTTTAATGTGGATCTCGAATGTGTTCCTCAAGCAGCCGGTAATGCCAGTCTTCAAGTCAGGAATATATTAGTTTAAATCTGGCCTTACATATTTACTATATATATACATACATACATACATACATATATATATATATGTATGTATGTATATATCGCTAAAGTATATCACTTAACTGCAAATTTCAGGGAGTGAGAGAATCACATCTAAATTGCAGGTTTGTTGTGAGGATACACTAAATTAATATTTGTAAAATTCACTTAGCTCAGTTTGTAGTACATAGTCGGTACTACAAAAGTGCTTATTCCCCTCCACCTTCCCCACTTCCCTCTCCTCGGCTTTCTATTTGCGGTGTTAATTACAATTATTTATTTCAGGACCACTGACATGTCCAGGATACAAGAAAATCATTTTATGTTATGGGATTTTTACTTCTGATGCAATTAATTTCATGTAAATGACTTCTTCTGTGCACACTTAAGATCACTCCAATTTTGTTGTTTCGGCTGTTCAGTCATTTTCAGGTTTTCTTCCCATTTGGGTCCCCATTTGAGGTTTTCATTGCAAAGGCAATGAAGTACTTTGCAATTGTTTTCTCCAGATCATTATATAGATGAGGAAATTGAGGCCAGAATCGTATTTTGTCACCTTAGTCAACTGATAAAAGATTTTTAGATCTTTATTTACTAATAAAAATGTTGCAGATGGTCGTGTAATATGAGATCTCTAGGGTAATTTACATTAAAGTGTATATTAAATTCAACAAACTGGTAGTGTACAAAGCAAAATCCTAAAAATTGCATTGATCTAAAATGCCTCCACAAATTGGTGCTTATATAGAAGTAACAAAATACGTTTGAAATAAAATATTATAATTTTCTGATTTGCCACTCAATCTGTTTAATTTAATAAATATTTCTAAAGTGAATACTGTGCTAAAATGTTGAAAATTCAAAAATGAAAATCCAATTATGCTCAGGAAAGTCAAAAGTTAATAGATGGAACAGGTCAAATAACATGAAATCTAGACAACATGTCCTTCTCTCAGCAAGACCTTACAAGGATTCCTTGTGGTACAGCAAAAACTGAAAATTTAACTAATTTCAAATTTCTTCTACAGTCTTATACATTAATATGAAGTATTAGCTATGTGACCGTGAGCAAATTCTTTTATTTCTCTGGCTCTCAAGATTGCTCACCTGTAAAATGTGGATATAGTACTAAATAATCTCCCTTAAATTTAACATTATATTAAATTAGATTTATCAATTAAAGTAATTTAAAATATAATGAATGTGTTCTGGATCCTGAGTTTAAACAAAACTTATTTCTTATAAAGAGCAGAATTTGCGTATTAACTCCTTCCTAAAAGTTTTCTCTGAGTCTCCGACTTTCATAATAAATCGTAGTTTTCAATGAAGGTATAACATTGGAAGACATAAGTCTTGCCTCTCAGACCTGTTCCCTCTTCCATGATGGGTTCTGCTTCTAAATAATTGCTGAAACATATGGCTGTATCCAGGTTATGATTATGGGAAGACTGGGGGTATCTTTACCCTCTCTACCTTGCAGACACCGATCCATGGAAATGACACTTCTCCAATGGCTTCACTTACGCTCTTAGTGAAAACTGTAAATCACTTTGGGATAAAACATAATGAAAATAGGTGGTTTCTTGAGGGTGGGTAGGTTTATTGTGAAGGCAATATTCAGAGCACTGGTAGTGACTTTAATATACCAGCATAGTTCTCAATTACAAAATATAACAGACTCTCCACATAGAGGACAAAATAAAAAAAATTATTCAGACGCCAGAAAGGAAAATCACAACGCAAGGAAGTTAAATTGGATATACTAACCAAGAAGTCAATTCACATTATCACTCCAAGGGAAAAAGTTCTTTCAAAGCCTCCCCCACCCTTGCTGAGGACTTCCCACAAACAAACAAACACTCAGTAGCCTGGCCATGCTTCCTTACTTCTGTCTTTCCCAGCTCTGACTAGCCCTATTAACTTCCTATCAGCTCTATTCCAACCTTTCTATTCTACCCTATCAGCAAACTCCTCCCACAACACGTGACTTAGGGTTCCATGTGATTTATGAAAGTCACGTGCATCAATTAAATAATGGTATTAAAATTATCATTACAGGAGGCAATGGGATGTTAGAAAAATTTTGTAAAATCACATCACAACCAAAATTAGAAAAAAGTCCATATAATGTCAGAGATGTTTTCTCTTTTACATGGCAGTTGTCAGAGAATAGATTATGAAACTGATAGCTGGCCCTGGATGGAAACAATTTTGAATTTCCTTTATCAAAAAAAGTTTTAAGGGGAGGGCCCCTGGAAACCTGAGATAGCAGGAGGAGGAACCAGTAGAGCTGCAGTCCTGGGTGAGAGACCAGCAGAGTTCAGCAAAGTGAGGGTCACTGAGCACCAGATATCAGTGTAGCAGCTCCTGAGACTTTCATCCCACAGATTAACCACCTGTAAATAACCTACTTGAACTTCTGAGAGCTAGGAATGGGGAGTGATCAGTAAATGCTCTCTCCTACCTCCCTGATGACCTTGAAAGAACCACAAAAAATTTCCCCATAAAAATCCTGGATCAGCGAAAACAGCAGAGGGGGAAATAGTCTCATAAGACCTGAGGCTAGGAAAATAGCAAAGGGAGATTCCTCCTACTTTATTGGAGGCAATTCAGAAAGAAAGGGTCCCCAGGGCAGAGGAAACACACACCAGGACACAGGCAAGCCTCAACGCCAGGAGAGGAGCCCCAGGAGGGGTAGAAACTCACACTAGGATCTAGGAGGCACGCAGCACTACAGGGAGGACTACGAGACAATAGAGCAGCTAGGATCACAATCCCTTGCGCCGGCCTTTGCCTCAGTTCAGCTGAGGAAATTTCCTGTAACCAGATCACCGCCCCCCCCCCCCACACACACATACTTAACAAGCTAACCCCAGGGATGATAAGGGAAACAAAAAACAAAATCCTGCTCTTAGCTATTTTACATAAGTCAGCTCAACACTAAGGTCTGCAGCTTCTAAATGAAAGAACCAGAAGAGACAACACACAATCACCATCATGAACAAGAAAAAGCAAAAGAAGAGCGAAAAAAACATAGAATCTTTCTATGGGGACAAAGCCCAAAACACAAACACCAAAGAGGTTACTGACATTTCAGAAAGAAAGAATTGATTAACAACTAATTAAAAATTGATCCTATGCACAAACAGCTCTCCTGGAACAGCTAAAGAAGAAAATAGAAGAAAACCTGGCTAATTATTTAAGTGTATAAAAAAAAATCCACCAATGAGAACATCTCTCTACAAAGGGAAATTGAAGAAATGGAAAAGGAAGTACAAAAATTAACTGGATAAAATAACTATTTTTTTTATAAATTTATATATTTAACTTTTTACATTCATTTTCACAAGATTTTGGGTTCCAAAATTTTATCCCCATTTATCCCCTCCACCCTCCCCAATACACTGAGCATTCTAATTACCCATATCACCAATCTGCCCTCTCTTCTTTCATCCCTCCCTTCCCTTACCCAGACTTCTCTTTTGTCCTGTAGGGCCAGATAACTTTCTATTCCCCATTGCCTGTATTGCTTATTTCCTAGTAGCAAGAAACATACTCAACAGTTGTTCCTAAAACTTTGAGTTCAAACTTCTCCCCATCCCTCTTCTCCACCCATTCCCTTTGCGAAGGCAGGCAATTCAATATAAGCCATATATGTGAAGTTTTGCAAATCACTTCCATAATAGTCGTGTTGTGTAAGATTAACTATATTTCCCTCCATCCTATCCTGCCCCCCATTGTTGCTATTCTCTCTTTTGATCCTGTCCCTCCAAGAGTGTTGACTTCAAATTGCTCCCTCCTCCCATTACTCTCCCTTTCATCATCCCCCGCTACCCTGCTTATCTCCTTCTCCTCCACTTTCCTGTATTGTAAGATAGGTTTCATACCAAAAAGAATGTGCATTTTATTCCTTCCTCTGGTCAAATGTGATGAGAGTAAATTTCATGTTTTTTTTTCTTAGTTCTCCTCTTTTTCTTTTCACTAAGAAGTCTCCTGCTTGCCTCTTCTATGAGAGATAATTTACTCCACTCCATATCACGCTCTCCCCTCCCACTACATTTCTCTCTCACCATTTACCTTGATTTCTTTTAAGATATGATCCCATCTTATTCACTCTGTTTTCTCTGTCTCTGTGTGTGAGTGTATGTGCGTATGTGTGTGCACGCCTGTACATGTGTGTGTGTACGTGTGTGTCTGTATGTGTGTGTGTGTGTGTAATACCACCAAATACCCAGATACTGAAAAATTTCAGGAGTTACAAATATTGTCTTTCCATAAAGAAATGTAAACAGTTCACCTTTGGTAAGTCCCTTATGACTTCTCGTTGCTGTTTACTTTTTCAGGCTTCTTCTCATTCTTGTGTTTGAAAGTCAAATTTTCTTTTCAGCTCTGGT
This sequence comes from Potorous gilbertii, assembly GCA_028658325.1. Classification (NCBI taxonomy): domain Eukaryota; kingdom Metazoa; phylum Chordata; class Mammalia; order Diprotodontia; family Potoroidae; genus Potorous; species Potorous gilbertii. The sequence goes on from CM053769.1 coordinate 635,513,461, forward strand.
CTTTTCATCAAGAATGCTTGAAAGTCCTCAATTTCATTGAAAGACCAGTTTTTCCCCTGAAGTATTATACTCAATTTTGCTGGGTAGGTGATTCTTGGTTTTAGGGCGAGTTCCTTTGACTTCTGGAATATCTTATTCCAGGCCCTTGAATGTAGAAGCTGCTAGATCTTGTGTTATCCTGATTATATTTCCACAATACTGGAACTGTTTCTTTCTGTTTGCCATCTTTTCTCCTTGATCTTGGAATTCTGGAATTTGGCCACAATGTTCCTAGGAGTTCCTCTTTTTGGTTCTCTTTCAGGTGGTGATTGGTGGATGCCTTGAATACTTATTTTGCCCTCTGGTTCTAGAATATCACGGCAGTTTTCTCTGATAATTTCTTGGAAGATGATGTCTAGGCCCTTGTTTTGATCATTGTTTCCAGGTATTCCCATAATTTTTAAATTGTCTCTCCTGGATCTATTTTCCAGGTCTGTTGTTTCTCCAATGAGATATTTCACATTATCATCCATTTTTTAATTCTTTTGGTTTTGTTTTCTAATTTCTTCGTTTCTTATGATGTCATTAGACTCCATCTGTTCCATTCTCATTTTGAGAGAATTATTTACTTCAGTGAGGTTTTGAGCCTCTTTTTCCACTTGGTTAATTCTGCTTTTGAAAGTATTCTTCTCCTAATTGGTTTTTTGAACCTCTTTTGCCAATTTGGTTAGCCTATTTTTCGAAGTGTTACTTTCTTCAGCATTTTTTGGGGTCTCCTGTATCAGGGTATTGACCCGTTTTCGTGCTTTTCTTGCATCTCTCTCATTTTTCTTCCCAGTTTTTCCTCCACCTGTCTAACTTGATTTTCAAAATCCTTTTTGAGGTCTTCCATGGCCTGTGCCCTTTGGATATCAATTTCAGATGTTTGGGATACAGAGGTCTTGACTCCTATGTCTTTACCTGATGGTAGCATTGATCTTCTTCATCAGAGAGGAAGGGCAGATCATCTGGTCCCCATGAAAATAACCTTCGATGGTCTTATTTTTTTTCCCCTTTTCTGGGCATTTTCCCAGCCAGTTACTTGACTTCTGAGATTCTTGTCCACCCTCAGCTAGATCTGCCCATCTAGTGCTTGGTGTCTGAGATTCAAATGCTGGTCCCCAGCCTCAGGGTTTTTGGCGACTGGCCTGGCTGCCATTCAATGGGAGCTTAATTTCTGGTGCTCAGGTTGGGGCAGGGCTGCCTCCCAGGCTCAGTCCCTTTAGGGGGTTTATCCAGTGAACTTCTGTAATGGAGCTGCTGCTGAGCTCCTCACTTCTCAGGGAGGCTCTTTGTGCTTCCTGCCTCTGCCACTGGCTCTGCTGCTGTCTCTGCCACTGCCTCCCGAGGGACCCTGAGTCCAGGAGACACCCCACTCTCCTCTCAGCCATTCTCTCACTGACCTGTGAGTCTGTGGGTGGAGAGACCTTCGTGGCCTCTGGAGATTCTGTCCCTGAAGCCTGCTCGGATCTGCTGTCTCCTCTTTGTGCCACGGGCAAGGAAGGGCAGGGCTCCACTCCTGTCTGGTGCGTTATGGACTTTTGGGATCGGTTTTTCAGGCCTCTATGGAATGGAGATCTCCTTCACTGTGTTGCTGCGTGGCTTTCCCTGTTCCAGAATTTGTTGGGAGTTCTTTTTAGAGGAAATCCATGGGCTGTGGGTTCGGAGCTAGCCTAGTGTTCTATCTTGGCCAACTTGGCCTAAAATAACTCTTTTAAAGAACAATTGGTGAGAAGGAGAAAGAAGCACAAAACCAAACTAAGAGAATTGGACAAATCGAAAAGGAAATACCAATAATTACTGGAGAAAATAACTCCTTAAAAAGAAAACTTGGAGAGATGGAAAAGGAGATGCAAAAGTTAACTGATGAAGACAATTTGATAACGATTAGAATTGGACAAGTAGAAGCTAAGAACTCTATGAGAAAGCAAGAATCAATCAAACACAATCTAAAGAATGAAAAGATAGAAGAAAATGTAAAGTATCTAACTGGAAAAACAAATGATCTGGAAAATGGATCCAGGACAGATAATTTAAGAATTATTGACCTCCCACAATGCCATGACGAAAAAGAGAGTCTGTACAACATCTTCCAGGAAATCATCAAGGAAAACTGCCCAAAAGTGATAGACACAGAGGTCAATATTATCATCAAAAGAATACACTGTTTACCTCCTGAAACTGATCCCAAACTCAAAACCCCAAGAAATATCGTTGCCAAATTCCAGAAGTATCAAGTGAAGGAGAAAATACTACAGGCATCCAAAAAATAGACCATTCATATATCAAGGAGCTACAGTCAGGATCACACAAGACCTTACAGCTTCTACAATAAAAGATACAAGAAATTGGAATATGATATTCCGTAAAGCAATGTAGTTGGGACTACAACCAAGGATCAACTACCCAACAAAGTTCACCATAACATATCAGGGAAGGAGATGACCATTAAGTGATGTAAGGGATATCCAGACCTTACTGACACAATACCCCGAAACTTAACAGAAAATTCTATCTTCAAACCCAGGTCTCAAGAGAGGCATAAAAAGGTAAACAGGGGGAAAAAACACAACTTGTTACTCAATAAGGGCAAACTGCTTACTTCCCCATAAGGAAAAATGATACCTATTAATCTTCAGAATTATGCATCTATTATGAAATATGAAAGGGATACACATAGAGGGAACGGGTGTAAATTAAAAGATGTGATGTTAAAAATATAATTTAAGTTTGTGAAAGGATTGTAACAGGAGGTGTGAAAAGGAGAATCAGAAAATGTTAAATTACATCACAGGAAGAAGTACAAAATTATAGTAGAGGAAAACAAGGAAGGGAGATGAGCATTGTTTGAGAGATACTCTCATCTGATTTGGTTCAAAGAGCGAATATTAAACTTAAGTACATAATCCTAACTAACTCTATAGGCAGTAGGAGGGGAAGGGGGAGGAAATGGGGGGGACGCTAAAAGGGAGGGAAGAACCAGTAAGGGTAAAGGGGACTAAAAAGGAGGGGGAGCTAAAAGAAGGAAGGGAAGGCTGCAGGATTTGGTGGTGAAAAGTAAAATCCATTGAGGAGGGAAAGGGTGACAGGAGACTTAAAAATACAAATGTTGGGAAAGAAGGAGGAAATACACAGACTGTAATCATAACTGTGAATATGAACGGAATGAGCTCTCCCATAAAAAGGAGATGGATGGCAGAATGGATCAGAAGTCATAATCCAAGAATATGTTGTTTACAATAAACACATTTGAAACGGGGGGATACACCCAGGATAAATTTCAAAAGTTGGAGCAGAATATATTGTGCTTCATCTGATGTAAGAAAAGCAGGAGTAGCATTCCTAATCTCAGACAAAGCAAAATCAGAAACAGATCTAATCAAAAGAGATAAGGAAGGAAAAAAAATATCCTGCTGAAAAGTACCATAGACAATAAAGCAATATCATTACAAAACGTGTTTGATCCAAGCGGTATAGCATCCAGATTCTTAGAGGAGTGGGGTTGTTGAAGGAAGAAATCGACAGCAAAACTACCCTAGTGGGGGATCTCAATCTCCCCCTCTCGGACCTTTATAAATCTAACCGCAAAATAAACAGGAAAGAGGTTAAGAAGGTAAATAAAACTCTGGATAAGGTAGATGTAATAGACTTCTGGGGAAAACTGAAAGAGAATAAAAAGGAATATACCTTTTTTCTCAGTGGCACATGGCACATATACAGAAATTGACAATGTACTAGGACATAAAAACCTCACAATCCTGTGCAGAAAGGTGGAGATAATTAAGATAACCTCCTCAGATCATAATGCAATAAAAATTTGTAGTAAAAGGCCATGAAAAGATAAACTAAAAATCGGTTGGAAACTACATAATCTAATCTTTAACAAGGAATGTGTTAAACAACAAATCATAGAAACAATCAAAAACTCCATTCAAGAGAATGTCAATAATGAGATAACTTACCAAATCTTATGGGATACTGCGAAAGCAGTTGTTAGGGGAAGTTTTACATCTTTGAATGCCTACATAAATAAAATAGAGAAAGAGGAGATCACTGACTTGGGCATGCAGCTGAAAAAGCTAGAAAAAGAACAAATTGAAAATCCCCAAGTAAACACCAATTTAGAAATGCTGAAAACCAAAGGAGAGATTAATAAAAATAGACATTAAGAAATGTAACGAATTAATAAATAAAATCAATAGATGATTTTATGCAAAAACTATTATAATGTATAAAACTTTGGTCCATTTGATTAAATAAAAGAAGAAAACCAAATTACTAATATCAGAAATGAAAGGGGTGAACTCACCTCTAATGAGGAGGAAATTAAAACAATAATTAGAACTTACTTTGCCCAACTTAATGCCCATAAATTCGATAATCTAAATGAGATGGATTAGTATTTTAAAAAATACAAATTGCCCTGATTAACCGAAGAGGAATTTGAATACTTAAACAACTCCATCTCAGAAAAAGAAATTGAAGAACCCATCACTGAACTCCCTAACAAAAAATCTCCAGGGCCAGATGGATTTACAAGTTAATTCTATCAAAAATTTAATTCCACTACTTTAAAGACTATTTATGAACATTGCGAAGAAGGAGTCCTCCCCAATTCTTACTACGATACAAATATTATTTTGATACCTAAACCAGGAAGAGATAAAATATAGAAAGAAAATTATAGACCAATTTCTTTAAGGAATATAGATGCAAAAATTTTAAACAAGATTTTAGCAAAACGAATACAGCATCTTATCACGAGAATAATACATTATGATCAGGTGGGATTCATACTAGGAATGCAGGGCTGGTCCAATATTAGAACAACTATTAGCATTATTGGTCATATCAACAACAAAACTAACAAAAAAACACTTGATTATCTCAATAGATGTAGAAAAACTTTCGACAAAATACAACACCCATTTGTATTAAAAACACTGGAGAACACAGGAATTAAGGGAATTTTCCATAAAATAATAAGCAGTATCTACCTGAAACATTCAGTAAGCAATATGTGCAATGGTGGTAAACTACATGCATTTCCAATAACATCAAGGGTGAAGCAAGTATTTCCATTATCACCACTATTATTCAATATGGTACTAGAAATGTTAGCTGTAGAATTTAGACAAGATAAAGAAATTGAAGCAATAAGAATAGGGAAAGAAGAAACTAATTTATCTTCCTTTGCAGTCATGACATGATGATTTACTTAGACAATCCCAGAGTTTCAAGTAAAAAACTACTTGAAATAATAAATAATGTTGGAAAGTTGTATGTTACAAAACAAGCGCGCACAAATCTTCTGTGTTCCTATATATTAGCAACAAAGTCCATCGGCAAGAGATAGAAGGAGGAATCCCATTTAAAGCTACAGGTGACACTTTAAAACACTTGGGAGTTTACCTGCCAAAACAAACCCACGTGCTATATGAACACAGTTACTAGACACTTTTTGCACAAATAAAGTCAGATCTAAGTAAGTGGAAAAACATCAGTTGCTCAGGTGTAGGCCAAGCTAATATAATAAAATGACAATATTACCTAAATTAACTTACTTATTTAGTGTCATGCCTATTAAGCTATAAAATAATTATTTTCTAGAGGTGGATAAAATGTTATCAAAATTCATTTAGAAGAACACAAGGTCCAGAATATCAAAGGAACCAATGAAAAGAAATGCTTGGGAAGGTGTCCTACTGCTACCAGATCTCAAACTGCATTATGAAGCAGCAATTAAAAAAACCACTTGGTATTGCTTAAGAAACAGAAAAGTAGACAAGTGGAATAGACTAGGCACTCAAGACACAGTAGGCAAGGAAGGTAGCAAGCTCCTATTTGATTAACGCAAGGACCCCACATTCTTTGATAAGAACTCACTGTTCAACAAAAATTACTGGGAAAACTGGATAGCAGTGTGGTAGAAACTAGACATAGGTTCATGCTTGACACCGTACACAAGAATAAAGTCCAAATGTGTACACGATCTAAGTGTAAAGATTGATACCATGGACAAAGTGGAGGAGCAAGGAATAGTGTATTATCATATTTATGGAGAAGCGAAGAAATTTTGACCAAAGAAGTGATACAAAGCATTATGAAATGCAAGATGGATAATTTTTGATTACATTAAACTAAAAAGATTTTACACAACCAAACACAAAGCAACCAAAATTCAGAGGATGTACTAAATCGGAAAAGAATTTTTACAGCTAATCTCGGGCATAAACACCTCGTTTCTAGAATATACAGAGTACTGAGTCAAATGTACAGCATTGCAAGTCATTCACCAATTTATAAATGGTCAAAGGATAGGAACATGAAATTTTCAGAGGAAGATGTTAAACATATCTATAATCCTATGAAAAATTCTCTCAATCAGTTTTGATTAGAGAAATGCAAATCAAAACAACTCTGAGGTATCACATCACGCATGTTAGATTGGCAAATATGACAGAACAGGAAAATGATAAATGTTGGAGAGGATGTGGGAGAGTTGGAACACTAATTCATTGTTAGTGGAGCTGTGAGCTCATCCAACCATTCTGGAGAGCAATTTGGAACTATACCCAAAGGGCCACAAAAATGGGCATACCCTTTGACCTAGCAATATCACTTCCATGAATGTATCCCCAAGAGATCTTAAGAAGGGGAAAGGGTCCCACATGTACAAAAATATTTATAGAAGCAATCTTTGTAGTTGCCAAAAACTGGAAATTGAGGGGATGCCTATCAATTAGGGAATGACTGAATAAATTGTGTTATGTTAATATAATGAAGTACTATTCCGCCATAAGAAATGATGAACAAGACTTCAGAGAGGCCTGGAATGACTTTTATGGTCTGATGCTGAGCAAAAGGAACAGAACCAGGAGAATTTTGTGCACAACAACTATTACAGTGTGCGAGAGTTTTTTCTAGTAGACTTGGAACTTCGTAACAATGGAAGAACTTAAAAAAAAAAAATCCCAATGTTCTTCTAAGGCAAAATGACTTTCATACTCAGAGAAAGATCTATAGAATTAATTCACACAGTGTAGCAGATCATCTGTGAGTGTGTGTGTGTCTGTGTGTGTTATGCTTTGTTATATGATTTTTTATAGGATTTCTTCCATTTATTTTAGTTCGTGTGCACGGCACGACTGTAGTGAAAACGTATTCAATGGGAAAGTATGTATAGATCCTACATAGAATTTTATGCCGTCTTGGGGAGGGAGGGTGGTCTTGGGGAGTAGGTAGAGGAAAAAAAATCTAAGTTTTATAGTAGTGATTCTAGAACACTAAAAATAAAATATTAAAATAATAAAACTTAAAAAAATTTTAAAAAGCATGTATGTGCAGATCCCCTTTAAGACTGCATGCCATCTCAGGGAGTGAGAGGAAAGGAAGTAGAAGAAAATTTAAAACTTATGGAAGGGATTGTTAAAAACTGAAAATCAATAAATTAATTATTAAAAATAATTTTAAAAAGAAAGATTTAAGTACTGGTAAAATTAAACTTCATTATTTTCTAAAAATATTCGTGAGGTTTTAAACACTGCAAATTTATTCATCACTATGAAAATGACCTTCTGTTCTCTTGACTTTGTGGCCATAATGTCATCAGGTAATCCATAGTGAGTTATGCTTCTTATTAGGTCTTTTGATGCAAATCGACAAGAACTGATACTCAGGATGATAGCAGCGTTTCTTTGGAGCAGGAAAAAGTTTCTATTGCATTAAAATTCATTCAATGATTTTACAAGTATGATTCGTTGAACAGTTGTTTCTTTAAATGTGTTGCTGAATTTTGACCTTATTTAATATGATTGAACTTTACCACCAAGGCAATCTCAGTATTATTTTGCATTTACAATTACTTATAAAAGTACTGAAAAGTAATCCTCTGTCCTAGTCAGAACATATCCAAAGAAGTAGATGCATTTGTGGGAGATCCATTTTAGGAAGAACACTAGAATACAGTAGAATGTGCAGAAGAAGTTAAGTGTAAAAAATAGGAGTTCAAGGTACTGTGCCGGTACTGAAAATGATTTAAAGGCCCAAATATATACAACTTGAGAAAAGCTTCTTTTTAAAAAGGGAATGGTACTAATATTGAGTATTTGCTGGATTCTCATGCACTAAAGTTATCAGACTGATGATATATTATCATTCGTCAGCTAGGTAGAAATATAAGGTCATCTAGCCTAACTCTTTTATTTTATAGATAAGAAAACAAAGGTCCAGTTTATTAGTCCAAGGAATACATAAAGGAGGATGTATCATAGCTAGAATTTGAAACTAAGTACTCTGCTTCTCGAGCCAGGGAATATTTGCACTGTACATACTGATTCACTATTTTACATAGCTCTAAGGGGTAAAATACGTATACATTTCAGAAAAGTAGATTTCAGCTCAATGTAAAGGGGAAAAAATTCCTAACAATTTGAACTATTTAAAGTGGAATGACCTGCTTTTGGGAGTAAGAGCTTACCCCTTGGAGGAATTTTTCAAATAGAGGCTGAATAATCACTTATTGGGGAAAGGTCTCTCTCTCTCTCTCTCTCTCTCTCACACACACACACACACACACACACACACACACACTTAAATATTTTCTGCCAGAGCAAACAAATGGAATTTTTGGATAATATTTAGTATTCCCAATTCTACAAATTTTATATGGCTTCAATCTTAGATAGTTTGAAAATTACAAGTAATTTATGAAGTCCTAGACTGACCCTCTCTTTTGAATTCCAACAGTATACTCATCCACAAAAATATACAAATTCAAAAGTAATTTTAAACACATGTATGGAATTCTAATAATATGTGCAAAGGCTTTTGTATTTTAAGGGGTGAAGGACTCTCTAATTGTGGAGGTCGTTAAAAATTGAGGCTTTCAAATAGAAATAGTAATTCTTCAGGTGAAGATGTGAGTGAAGAATATTGTGGGTTTAGAAAATCACATTAGCAGAGGAATGGGGTTCGTAAAATTTTTTATTTACTTTTTTTCTAGTTGAAGTCAATTTATGTTGACTTAACTTCCTGCAATTCACTGAACTTCAAAGAATTACACAAATTTAATTTCTACAGATATATTATATAGAATACAAATGGTTTAATAAAAATATGTCAGTACAACCGAAGCCAGAGTGTACAGGGGCAAGGACACTTTTGTGACAGGACAAGACTAACCAGTTCTTCTCTATATACCGTACTCAGAGGCCTCTAGGATACAGTTCAGGAAAATTTGAGTTTAAATCCTTCTTTAGACTTTAATTATTCATGAAACTTAATAGCTATAAGATCTTGGACAAGTCACTTAAACTCTATTTGTAATCAGTTTTTTCAAATGTAAAAGGCTAATAATAGTATCACCTACCTTCCAGAGTTGCAATGAGGAGCAGATGAAAAAATAATTTTAAGGTATTTGGTACAGCCCGGCAAATGGTAAGCATCATATAAATGTTAAATATTAAAGAGTGGTGAATTCTCTGAAGTCAGTATAGGAAATCACGGGTAGCATGAGGTCTGCCTGCTCCTCACTCTGTTTCCTCCCCCATTCCTTCCAATCTCACGAATTTCCTCCTTTATTTTCCTCCCCTAATCCATTCTTCCCCTATTTCACACCTCTCCTTCTCCTTACCAAATCCTAAGGACACTGTGGGTGTGTGTAAGGTGATGTTTGAAAAGGAGGAGAAAAGCTAGCCCAGTAGATAGATGAATTAAGGCATGCAAATGTGTAATAGCTGTGGACCTCTCAACTCCAGAAAGAGGGGGGAAAAAGCAACATCACAACTATATAATATTCAAAAGACAAGCAATTTATAGTTGGAGACACCCTGAGAATATTCCAGTTACTACAACTTTGCTCTTTGTGGAAAGATATCTAGTCTCAGAACATTCAGAGGACAAGATACTGTGACAGAAGACACCCGCTCTGAAAACATTTTGGGTATTCCAGAGCTTCTGTGGAAAAACATCTAGTCTCAGAACACAGAGAAGACAAGAAACTTACAGCATAATTCACAGTATTTGTTACTATTTCATTTGCTTAAAGCTTGGTCTCTGTAAAAATCAATCTTGTTTGAGAAAATGTAGAGTTTTCATCTTTGTCATGCTCAGTGAGAAATAAAAGTAAACTGAGGCACCAAAATGTTAGTTATTATTATTATCATTATCATTATTTTGTGCCTCTAGATAAGGTATTTAAACGTTGTCTCAGTGTTCTTATCTGTAAAGTGAGATAATGTCACCTGTGTCTCTAGGTTTTAGTGATAATTAAATGAGATTATTGGTAATTTACTTTGCAAACTTTAAAGCTCTATGTAGTTACTGTCTCAAAATGACAGAATAATATCATTTTTACTCCAAGGCAAACCACTCAACATCATACTAATACAAATCTCTGATGTAACCACTGATGCTAAGGAGGTTAACCTTGCTCAGTTTTACTATGTCTATATCTTCTAGAAAACTCCAGAAACATAACAGTCATTGGAGGGGATTGGAATGCTAAAGCAGTGAATCAAAAGATAATTGGAATAAGTAAGTTTGACTGTAGAGTACACAATTAAGCAGTGGTGAGACTAAGGGAGTTTGGTCAATACAACTCATGGGTAACTGAAAACACCTTTTGTTCAACAACCCAAAATGTGGCTCTACATATGGATTTCATCAGAAATTTAATATTAAAATGGAATTGATTATATTCTTAGTCAAAGATGGAAAATCTCTATCTAATCAGTTGAAAACAAGACCTGAAACTGAGTGTGGTTCAGATTATGTGTTCCCATCGCGAAAGTGAGGCTTAAACTGAAGAAAGTAGAAAAATCCATTTGACTTTATAAATATGATTTAAATAACAACCCCTTTGAATATGAAGTGAAAATGATGGATAGATTTAAGGATTGGTTGGGTTCATGAAGGCTAAGGAAAGAACCAGACAATATTGTACAAGATAAAACAACAAAAATTTGAAAGAAACAAAAAGAGCAAGAAAGCAAAATGGTTATCTGAAGAAGCTGAGGAAAGAAGAAAAACAAAAGAGAAATGATAAAGAGAAAATTATATCCAAATGACTGCATAATTCCAGAAGATAACAAGGAGAGATACGAAGACTTTCTTAAATGATTAAGGCAAAGAAATCAAATGATAGAATGGTAAAGTCAAAAGATCTCTTCAAGAAAAATTAAAGTTGGGGGGCGGAGGCAAATGGCGGAGTAGAAAGACTCACATTTGCTAGCTCCGAACCCACAGGCCATAGATTTCCTGTAAAAAGAACTCCTGACAAATTCTGGAACAGTGGAAGCTGCGCAGCAACACAGTGAAGGAGATTTCCGTTGCAGAGAGCCCTGAAAAACCGACCGCAAAGGTACGCCGGAGGGAGCGGAGCCCTGCCCTGCGGAGACCTCCCCCTCCCCTGCCCCAGCCACACGGCACTGAGAGGAGCGAGCAGAAACAAGCAGGCTTCAGGGACCAGAATCTTCAGCAGCTGCGAAGGTCCCTCCACCCACAGACGCACAGGTCAGTGAGAGAGATGGGCTGAGAGGGGAGCGAGGTATCTCCGGGACTCGGAACCCCTGGGGAGGCGGTGGCCATGGCAGAGGAAGAGGCAGCTTGGCGAGAGACTCCCAGAGCAGGCAGGAGCTCCACCGCAGCTCCATTACAAAAGATCTCTGCATAAACCCCCTGAGGGAATTGAGCATGAGAGGCGGCCCTGCCCCCACCTGAGAACCAACAGAATAGTTCCCATTGAATAGCAGTCAGGCCTGCCGCCAGAAGCTCTGAGACTGGGGAGCAGCATTTGAATCTCAGACCCCCAGCACTAGCTGGGGCAATCGAGACCAGGGGTGGAGAGGACTCTCAGAAGTCAAGTACCTGGCTGGGAGCATTTGAATCTCAGACCCCAAGCACTAGCTGGGCGGATCTAGGCCAGGGGGTGGAGAGGACACTCAGAAGTCAAGTAACTGGCTTGGAAAATGCCCAGAAAAGGGAAAAAAAACTAAGACCATAGATGGTTATTTTCTTGAGAAGATGATTCCGCCATTCCTCTCTGATGACGATGAAGAGATCTGTTTACAATCAGGTAAAGACATAGGAGTCAAAGACTCTGTATCCCAAATATTTGAAATAGATACCCCATGGGCTTAGGCCATGGAGGAGCTCAAAAAGGATTTTGAAAATCAAGACAGACAGGTGGAGGGAAAACTGGGAAAAGAAATGAGAGAGATGCAAGAAAAGCATGAAA
>CM053769.1:635526216-635559438 GCA_028658325.1 Potorous gilbertii
AAAGACCATATTTTCCCATGAAGTGTTATACTCAGTTTTGCTGGGTAGGTGATTCTTGGTTTTAGACCTAGTTCCTTTGACTTCTGGAATATCTTATTCCACACCCTTCGATCCCTTAATGTAGAAGCTGTTAAATCTTTTGTTATTCTGATTGTATTTCCACAATACTGGAATTGTTTCTTTCTAGCTGCTTGCAATATTTTTTCCTTGACCTGGGAACTCTGGAATTTGGCCACAATGTTCTTAAGAGTTTCTCTTTTTGGATCTCTTTCAAGCAGGGATCGATAGACTCCTTGAATATTTATTTTGCCCTCTGGATCTAGAATATCAGCGCAATTCTCCTTGATAATTTCATGAAGGATGACGTCCAGGCTCTCTTTTTGATCATGGCTTTCAGGTAGTCCCACAATTTTTAAATTGTCTCTCCTGGATCTATTTTCCAGGTCAGTTGTTTTTCCAATGAGATATTTCACATTCTCTTCCATTTTGTCATTCTTTTGGTTTTGTTTTGTGATTTCTTGGTTTCTCAGAAAGTCGTTGGCCTCCATATGTTCCATTCTAATTTTGAGAGAACTATTTTCTTCAGTGAGCTTTTGCACCTCTTTTTCCACTTGCCTAACTCTGCTTTTGAAAGCATTCTTCTCCTCATTGGCTTTTTGAACCCCTTTTTCCAAGTGAGTTAGCCTATTTTTCAAGGTGCTATTTTCTTCCGCATTTTTTTGGGCCTCCCTTATTAAGGTATTGACCTGTTTTTCATGCTTTTCTTGCATCTCTCTCATTTCTCTTCCCAGATTTTTCTCCACCTGTCTAACTTGATTTTCAAAATCCTTTTTGAGTTCCTCCATGACCTGAACCCATGGTGTATCTATTTCAGATATTTGAGATACAGAGGCTTTGACTCCTTTGTCTTTACCTGATGGTAAGCATTGCTCTTCTTCATCAGAAAGGAATGGCGCTATCATCTGCTCACCAAGAAAGTAACCTTCTATGGTCTTAGTTTTTTTCCCTTTTCTTGGCATTTTCCCAGCCAGTTACTTGACTTCTGAGAGTCCTCTCCACCTCTTGACCTAGATCCCCCCAGCTAGTGCTTGGGGTTTGAGATTCAAATGCTGCTCCCCAGCCTCAGGGCTTTTGGCGGCAGGCCTGACTGCTCTTCAATGGAAGCTTATCTGCTTGTTCTCAGGTGGGGGCAAGGCCGTCTCTCAGGCTCAGTTCCCTCATGGGGTTTATGCAGAGAACTTTTGTAATGGAGCTGCTGTGGAGCTCCTGCCTGCCTCTGGCCGCGCTTCCTCTGACTCTGGCGCAGCGGCGGCCTCCTGAGGGTGTCCGAGTCCCGGAGATGCCCCGCTCCCCTCTCAGCCCGTCCCTCTCACTGACCTGTGCGTGTGTGAGTGGAGGAACCTTCGTGGCTGCCGGAGATTCAGGTCCCTGAAGCCTGCTTGGGTCTGCTTCCTCCTCTCAGTGCGGTGTACCCAGCGCAGAGGGAGGGGAGGGCTCCGCTCCCGTCCGGGGCTCGATGGACTCCTGGGGTCGGTTTTTCAGGGCTCTCTGCAACGGAAATCTGATTCACTGTGTTTCTGCGTGGCTTCCACTGTTCCAGAATTTGTCAGGAGTTCTTTTTACAGGAAAACCATGGGCTGTTGGTTCGGAGCTATCAAATGTGAGTCTTTCTATTCCGTCATCTTGGCTCCGCCCCCAGAAACAAAAAATCTCAAGACTCAATGGTTTATTTATTTATTTTTGGCTCACGCTTATTTGCTAATAGGGGTTGCTATCAAGTGGAAAGAAAACCTTAAAGTACTTTAGTGCACAATTTTCATAGTCTGATCGTAAGCTTTTGTACTTGAGTTCAAGACTAGATGAGTTGTAGATCTATCCTGGAAAATTTTAATGCTTGGGCTACCATAATCATTAACATTTCCTAGCAGAAGTGTCCATGAATGCCATTTCTTTTTTTCTATATGAGATGCTTGAGCATGTGTTCTGAAGAGCAGAACTATCTATTTCACTAAGTGACCCTGTGTGCTCCAAGTCATGCAGCAGGGACTCCTCTGTGTGTAATGCATCAGTTTCCTGAGTGACTCTGAGAGCTATTAAGAAAATTGAATTTTCCAGTAGCTACACAGGTCATCAGCTGGCAGATAATCCAATTTTACCTAAGTGAGGCTTAAAGCCTGTACATGCATTGAGTCCCTTTGAGACTTTTCTAATTTATACTTCTGGAAAGTGCGTTCTTTCACCTTACTTAAAGAGAACAAATTTAATAGACCAACTATGTTTCATAGAGGTTTGATGGATTGAAAAGATGAAACTACTGACCTGTCAATAGGAGGATGTGAACTTGGAGTTGTTTATTTTCAGTAACACTGATGGACTCATAAGAATTTTGCCCTCTCTCTCTCTCTCTCTCTCTCTCTCTCTCGCTCTCTCTCTTTCTCTCTCTCTCTTTCATAGCAAAATTCCAAATTTTTGAGACAATTGATTAAAGGCAAAATATATGCCAATATAGCTGACTAAGCTAATTGGTCCATAGCATTATTGATCACATTTCTTTGACTGTATTATCACTTGAAAAACAAATGAGTTAATAAGACACATAAATGTGTACATATCAAGGAATACAGAATGATATAAACCTTATATTAAAACCGTCTCAAAATATTATTAAATCTTTTACTAAGATTATCCACTAAAAAAAAACTAATAAAAACATAAATTTTATATAATTTCCTATGTATGCCACAAAGAGGAACAAAACTAAGTTCGTTTTTCCACGTGAATGACATGCCTTATACAACAAGCACCACAATAGGACAAAGCGATAGCTCAAGGGCAGAATTACTTTTTTAAATTCAAATCAACATTTGATCATACAAGATTTTGTTACACAGACATAGCCACTACCAGCTTAAAGAAACATAAAATAGACTATAATATTATACTAAGCAAAAGATATTGGTTTACAAAAACTAATTACTCACAAAATTTAATAAATTCTTTCAGTAAAAAAAATGGATCTTTAATGTGATATATGATGCCCAAGAATTCATGATGAAAAGATCAGAATTACCGAGAAATTTTGAAGTTAAAGGGGTTGAGGGTTTAAGAGAAATGTCAAAATTTAAAAAAAATATGAACATATAAACAGTTTAAAATATGAGAAAAATCTAAGATTAAATTTTATTGAGATACATTTTAAATTTAAAGGGTCAATTTTTAAGTAAAAAATGAGAGAAGTGAGAAGAGACATTAGTTTTCTAGGGGAAAATGTTCTGAGAGTTTTTAGTGAATTTCAATTTCAATAGGACTGATCAGAAATGCAGTCAAAACTTGGGCTATATTAAGAGAAAATAAACACAGTGGGGATTTGATGAGAGTGATAATACTACTGCATTCTGTACTATTTATGCTATATCTATAGTATTTCATTTACTTCTGGGTGCCCTACTATGGGATATAGATACCATAGGGTGGGCAAATGAAATAAGGTGGAGACCATTCAATCCACAGGAACCATAAAATAGAAGGTTCTTTGATTTATGCAATAAAATGACCAGTTGAAGGAATCACTTGAAGAAATATTTAAGTAAGAAATGATATCAATATTCAAATACTAAAAAATAAGGTAAAATACAAAACTGTCACATAGAAGAATGTTAAGTTTAGTTTGTTTGTCCCACTTAATAATAAACTGATTTAAAAAATAAAGTTCCAAACTGTGACAGATACTATGTAGCTTATTTTTATTGATTCAGGACTAGAAATTTCTTCTTATACTTGGTGGCTATAAATGTAAACCAGATTAATTTTATTCTTTCTAACTGTTTTTTTCTGTGGAAGGGATTCAAATATATCAGATCACACAACATAATCTGAATTATGATTTAGAAATTTCCTATAATTCTCATTTTATCTCTAATCATGAGATTTGGTACTCATATACTTTAAAGAGGTTTTTCCCTCAAACCCAGTCTCCTCCCCCTTCCAATAATACGTAAGAGTGGGGTAGAAATTTACCATTCAAATCATCCTCACTCTTTAATTTTCATGAAAATGAAAAATTATCTAAAAGAAGGACCAGGTAAAAGACTTAGGATATATGCCTTCTTACATATATGTGTCTGCAACAAAATGTACATATATATATACATATGTGTTTGTATACATATATATGTCAGTTCATTTTTCTTGTAAACTAAGAAAGAAAGATTCCCAGTTTCCTGAGATTTTTTGATCACATACAATGATGATGAAACTTTATGTCTCTAAATAATTCTTTAATTTCACGATTATGTCAGAAAGTCACTGTATCATTTACTGATCAAAGACAATAAGACCTGTTACAGGAATTTTGGATGTACTTTTGAAAAGACAAAATATACCTTTGTGCTCTTATTTGAAGCTGGATAATAAGTTAGGTTTTCCTCAGGCAATTATGTTTTCAAAATGCAATAACTGACAATAAGTGAAAGCAAATTTGGCTCATAAAAATCCAGAGACAAGAAAATCCACTGTAAAAAGAGCGAAAAATTGCATAAAGAGAAAAATTTATAAATATGCCTTTCATCTACTAATATACACAACCCTATAACCTTCAATTAATATTGTTTTCAGGTGCTTGAGGCAAAAGAAACATTATTATACCAATTTTACAGATAGATAAACTGAAGAACAGACAGTCTTGACAGAGATAATGAGTGCAATACAAAGTCAAAAATTTGCCCAAAGGCTGTACTTTTGCTAGATATAGAAACAGAGCTTTTCCCTGGCCCTGTATCCACTTCATCATTTAGTTTTCAAAAGTAAATGCAACTATAGATCCGGAAGCCAATATGTAAAAAATGCAAGAGGGTGTGTTTATGTGATTTCAAAAATAGTGAAACTCTCAATAAGGACAAAACCCATTACAAACCCGGAAATTGTATCACCAAAGTTTCATTACTGAAATTAAATGGAGCGAGAATGATCATTTGATCTAATCAGTGGAATCAGGAACTGATGGGATAATATATTTCTGGATTCTTTCTGTCTAATCATTCAACCACACAGACATTCTCTTTAATGTAACAAAGTTTCCTGCCTGTTATTGTTCATAAAAGAACTCAAAGAGGCCCAGAGAATAAAGTGCTAAGATGGACTCAGGAAGCCCTACATTCAAATTCAGATAATTTTCAGATGTTTGACACTGGGCAGAATATTTAGCCTTTGTCTGTATCAGTTTCATGAATTGTAAAATGAAGATAGCATATATTTTCAAGTTTCTAATAAGGAGCAGATGAGATAGTATTTCTAAAGGCTTATTTAACGCAATTCCCCTGGGACTACATAGGTACTTATTAAAAGTTTCCAAGCCTCCCCTTTCTTTCCTGTCCCTTCCTTTCCCTAAAACATTGCTATCCAAATTTATCTAACAATTTTAAATTTATCTAATTGTTCTAGATTGGATTTGTGTGCCCACACCAACCCTTGTTCTTTGTGAAGTTTTAAATTAGAAAATGAGAATTTCTTCCAAATTAAAGAAATATATTTTGTGTTTCATTTAGTTATTATTTTTAAAAGATTTGATCAGTTCTTGAAATGCCTCCTCTTCATTCTCCTCTCCTCTTCTCTCTTTTATGCCCTAAATGAAGGATATTTAGTTTGCCTAAGATATGACAGAATATTTAGAGATCTACTCAGTACAAAACATAAAGTATCAACTTGTGTTATTTTAATTCATTCATTTTAAACTTAATATTAATTAAAACTGGGGAGGAGCCAAGATGGCAGAGTAGAAAGATTCACATATGCTAGCTCCGAAACCACAGCCAATGGATTTCCTGTAAAAAGAGCTCCCAACAAATCCTGGAGCAGTGGAAGCGGAGTAACAATGGAGTGAAGGAGATTTCCATTCCAGAGAGCACCGAAAAACTGATCTCAAAGGTCCATCGCGCACCAGACAAGAGCAGAGTCTAGCCCTTCCCTGACTGCTCGGGAACAAGAGGAGCGGATGCAAGCAGGCTTCTGGGAATGAATCTCAGGCAGCTGCGAAGGTCCCTCCATTCACAGGCGCTAAAGGTCAGTGAGAAAGACTTATGGGCTGGCTGAGAGGGGAGAAGGATGTCTCCATAACTCAGGGCCCCTCAGGAGGCATCAGCAGGGGCATCAGGCAACCAGAGGCTCCGAGAGAAGGCAGAAGTTCAGCAGGAACTCCATTACTGAAGGATGCATAAATCCCCTAAGGGAACTGAGCTTGGGAGGCAGCCCTGCCCCACCTGAAAACCTGAACTTAATCCCACTGAATAGCAGCCCTGCCTGCCACTGAAAGCTTTGAGGCTAGAGAGCAGCATTTGAAACTCAGACCCCAAGCACTAGCTGGGCAGATCTAAGCGGAGGTGGAGAGTAATCTCAGAAGTCAAGTAAGTGACTGAGAAAATTCAGAGAAAAGGGAAAAAATGTAAGACCATAGAAGGTTACTTTCTTGGTGAGCAGATGTTTCCTTCCTTTCTTTCTGATGAGGAAGAACAAGGCTTACCCTTAGGGAAAGATATAGGAGTCAAAGCCTCTTTATCCCAAACATCGGAAATAGATATCCAATGGGCTCAGGCCATGGAAGAGCTCAAAAAGCATTCGGAAAATGAAGTAAGACAGGTGGAGGAAAAACTGGGAAGAAAAATGAGAGAGATGCAAGAAAAGCATAAAAAACAGGTCAATAACTTGTTAAAGGAGACCCCAAAAAATGTTGGAGAAAGTAACAACTTGAAAAACCGTCTAAGTCACTTGGCAAAAGAGGTTCAAAAAGCCAATAAGGAGAAGAATGCTTTCAAAAGAAAAACTAGCCAGGTGAAAAAGAGGTTCAAAAGCTCACTGAAAAAAATAGTTCTCTCACAATTAGAATGGAATAGATAGAGGCTAAGGAATTTCTGAGAACCCAAGAAATTGCAAAACAAAACCAAAAGAATGAAAAAATTGAAGAGAATGTGAAATATCTCACTGGATAAATAACTGACCTGGAAAACAGATCCAGGAGAGACAGTTTAAAAATTATGGGACTACCTGAAAGCTATGATCCAAAAAAGAGTCTAGACATCATATTTCATGAAATTATCAAGGAAAACTGCCCTGATATTCTAGAACCAGAGGGCAAAATAAATATTCAGGGAATCCACTGATCACCGCCTGAAAGAGATCCAAAAAGAGAAATTCCTAGGAAAACTTTGGCCAAATTTTTCCCAAATCAAGGAGAAAATATTGCAAGCAGCTAGAAAAGAACAATTCCAGTATTGTGGAAATACAATCAGGATAACACAAGATCTAGCAGATTCTACATTAAGGGATTGGAAGGGCGTGGAATCGGGTATTCCAGAAGTCAAAGGAACTAGGTCTAAACCAAGAATCACCTACCCAGCAAAACTGAGCATAATACTTCAGGGGAAAATATGGTCTTTCAATGAAATAGAGGATTTTCAAGCATTCTTGATGAAAAAAACAGAGCTTAAAAGAAAATTTGAATTTCAAACACAAGAATGAGAAGAAGCATGAAAAAGTAAACAGCAAAGCGAAGTCATAAGGGACTTGCCAAAGTTGAACTCTTTACATTCCTTCATGGAAAGACAATATTTGTAACTCTTGAAACTTTTCAGTATCTGGCAAGTTGATGGGATTAAACACACAGACACAGACACAGACACACATATGTACACACATGTACACATGTGCGCACATATACACATATGCACACACACAGAGACAGAGGGCACAGAGTTAATTGAATAGGGTGGGATCATATCTTAAAAGAAATCAAGGTAAACAGTGTGAGAGAAATGTTGTGGGAGGAGACAGGGTGAAATGGAATGTTGTAAGTTTTCTCTCATAGAAGAGGCAAGCAGGAGACTCTTCAGTGGAACGAAAAAGAGGAGAGCTGAGAAAAGAGGAGAGATAAAAAAGTAACATGAAATTTACTCTCATCACATTCGAGTAAAGGAAGGAATAAAATGCACACTCAGTTTGGGATGAAAACCTATCTTACAGTATAGGAAAGTGAGGGAGAAGGAGATAAGCATGGTGGGGGGGATGATGTAAAGGGGGCAATGGGAGGAGGGTGCAATTTGAAGTCAACACTCGTGGGGAGGTACAGGATCAAAAGAGAGATTAGAAACAATGCGGGGCAGGATGGGATGGAGGGAATTATAGTTAGTCTTACACAACATGACTATTATGGAGGTCATTCGCAAAACTACACAGATATGGCCTATATTGAATTGCCTGCCTTCCCAAAGGGAATAGGTGGGGAGGGGGGCATGGGGAAAAGTTGGAACTCAAAGTTTTCGGAACAATGGTCGAGTATTGTTCTTGCTACTAGGAAACCAGTAATACAGGTAATGTGGAATAGGAAGTTATCTGGCCCTACAGGACAAAAGAGAAGATGGGGACAAGAGAAAGGAGGGATGATAGAAGAGAGGGCATATTGGTGATAGGGGTAATTAGAGTGATAGATGTATTGGGGTGCGGGAGGGGACAAATGGGGAGAAAATTTGGAACCCTAAATTTTGTGAAAATGATTGTAAAAAGTTAAATAAATAAATTTATATTAAAAATACTAAGTAAAACTTAAATACACAATAAGCAAAAATTTATCATAAACTTAAGATACTAAATCTTAAATGCAAAATAAGAAAAATTAGGCATTTCCATATGCACAAGAAGCATAAGAGAAGGTTAAAAATTCACAACAAATAACTTTCATTTGAAGAAAATCTGTGTAATAAATATGACAAATTGTGCTCTGAGTTGTCCATCTTTTCTTTGCCTACTTATAAGCTTTCTTTTGTTCTCTGCTCCGTGCTTTTTTTTTAGTTATTTCTTTGTCTTCCTCCCTTCCCCTCAAAGGCTGCAATTTAACTTGGAGATAGATAGATAGATAGAGACATGTATGATTTACGTATATGTTTGCATATGTGTATGTGAATATATGTATTTGTGGGTATACATGTGTATATAAGCACATACCTTATGTATATGTTCACATACTAGACTTAGATACACATACATATACTTAGATATCTATAAACATACTCATATATAGACATATACATTCATATTCATCTATACTAGCTTGTTCTCTGTTTGTGAGAGTGGATGATATCTTTCTTCATAGGTCCAAGTATTTCCACATTTTTCTAAGGACACCAAGTCATCATTCCCTGTATCACAGCAATATTCCAGTATTATACTGTATGTGTATTTTAAAAAGTCTAAGAAAACATTGATTAAAATGCCTAACATTTTTGCAATTTCCCTTTTTTCTTTTGATTAAATACCCTTTAGCTTTAACTTTGGCCTGAGATCATGATTACAGCCTCTGCTTTTTGTCTAATAAATTCTACTCCTCATCTTTATTTTAATAATATCTCTTATTTCCCATCCCTCCTGGCTCCTCTACTTTATTTCTATTCCCTACCTTGCTTTCCTATTACTTAATGTATCCCTCCACCAAAGGACCACCTCCCTTATGAAGTGCATTCATAAATTATGGCAGATCATCTCTAGATTCATCTTTTTTATTTGAATGATACTCTCTCCCTACCTTTGTATCATGGATTAACCTACGTTCTTTAAGGTACAGCTGTTAAGCACCAAGTTCAACCTAATATGTTGCCTGATTTTCAGTACCCTCTTTTCCTAGTGACATTACAGTTAACTAGTGTATATTTGTACACACTCACATACACATACAACGTATATATGTATACATATATACATATGTATATTTATACCTATATATTTTCCAAATATGGGTTCTCTATGTATTTAGGCACCTACATGTTGTCTCTCTGATACAATGTAAGCTCCTCTCCTTTAGTTTTTATCTTCTGTATTGCCAATATCTAAAAAATTTTTGACACATAGTGATGTTTGTTGACTGATGAGGCTTGATATAATCAGAATCCTTCAAATCTTTCTTCTTTATTCTTTCCCTATCTCTTCTTTACAGTACACAGTAATAGTAATTTAAAATGGAAAGATCTCTCTTATTAAAGAATAAGCACATATGATCTGCTTGGATCTCGTGGAAGCCTGGTCACATGTTGTGGGAGGAGCTTGCTGAAGAAGAAGGGTTTAGTAGAAGCTGGAGAAAGTGAGTGGGCTCAGGTCAGAGGGGAAAGAATACAGGGCAAGTGACACAGGCCCAACTGACACATTGTGACAGTTGATAGTTGAGCAGGCTCTGACTGCGAAGGGGAGGTTTGAGAATGGCTTTACCCTCTGCTGTGATCATGTTTATTAACTACTTGGTCACCCTGACTGATTTTGCTTGCTGGTTCTGGGATTTGGCTTTCTGGTATTTAAATAAATGTTTTTCTTCTACCTTCTAGATGGAGAGTCTTTTATATTTTGTGATTGAGAACTACATTGGCATATTCATAGTCACCACCAGGGCTGTGAATATTGCCTTGGTGATGCATACACACAATAAATAAATACGTACTCCTTTCTCATTGTTTCCCTTGAAGAACTGCCTTCGTTTGCATTTATTATGTAGACAGCATCTTTCTTATTTTTCTTCCCTAGCCTAAACAGCCCTTGCAGTAGTCCTGTGTCCCTCTGAAAGTGAAGAAATGGAAATCTTGAATTTATGGGAACTTAGGTTTTCAAAGGGAAATGTCCTTCAGGGATGCAATAGCACCCAGAGATTCTTTGTGACAATGAAAAATTTATATTGTCTTCTAGGTAAAAGTATTTATCAATGTGACTCAATAATTTATTTAATGCATATTTTGGATAGTGAGAAGAAAGACTGGGTTTAGTCTTCTATCAGGCTAAATCTTTGAGCCCAGGAGACACACACAAAACCTTCTGCATTTTTCCAAAAGATATGATGAAAATGTTTACAGTGTATAGCTTTCAAACACAGGAAACTAATATTTGCTTCAATTCAATTAGAAATAGTAGAATAATAAAAGAGAGATAGAAGAGTTGTTCTTTTCTTTAAATTTAGAGAGAACCTGAACAAAACATTTACTAATAGAATGTGAAAATAAAACCCAATAAAATGGATTATCCCAAAACAGTGAGAAAGGTAAAATGATTTAAGAATTTTATGGAATCTAAGATGTGAAAAAGATCTCTGGAATTTTCTAGTCTAACCGACATCTGACCAGAAATTTGATATATGGGATGAAGAGGAATATCCACAATCAAAAGGCAATCAAGTATTTAAGCTGTCATTTACCTAATATTTATTATAAATTCCTTTTTAGTATAGTTAACAAAGGTGTGGCAAGCTAACAAGTCAGCATAATGAGCAAATCCTTAATATTCATAAAGACTTGAAAGTTTTCGCCTAGAAGAATGGATTTTTTTCTTTTCCAATACCAATGTAAGTGGTTTTATGAATGTCAGTTTAAAGTAAAAATGTTGCATTATAATAAAGAAACATCTCGTAAATGTAAATCCAATGGTGCAATCAGACCAATTCCAGATCCTGACTCTTTTCAAATGAATGAAAGTACTCACTCTTGAGACACACCCAAACATTATCAGTTCCTTATTAATTCAAAGTCTACCTTGAGTAAGTCATTAGTGCCTTTATAGGTTTAATTAATAACTAGGAGAGATTTTTATTAGTTATTTCAAATCAATTTATAGGTCATTCTAAGAAGTCAAACCAATTTGGGTGCTTGAGATCAATTAGGATTTGTTGTGATGACATAAAATTTATAGCTGGAAATTATTTGAAAATGAAATTAGGGAAAACTCAGGTGACTGTACCCTTCCCTAGCACCAAGTCTCCTTAGTCCCTAAGGTTTTTCCAAGTCACAAAGATACCTAGAGTTGAAATGTACTATGCCATCACCCTTTGAGAGCAATGTACTTGAACTGGCATACCTTTCTCTTAGTAGACCAGATTTATATATATATATATATATTAATATGAATTATTTATTTAAATTTTTGCATTCATTTTTACAAAATTTGGGGTTCCAAATTTTCTCCCCATTTGCCTCCTCCTCCCACCCCAATAAACCGAGCACTCTAATTTCCCCTATCACCAATCTGCCCTCTCTTCTATCGACCGTCCCTTCTCTTGAACCCATCTTCTCTTTTGTCCTGTAGGGCCAGATAACTTTCTATTCCACATTACCTATATTTCTTATTTCCTAGTAGCAAGAAAAATACTCGAGAGTTGTGCCTAAAACTTCGAGTTTCAACTTCTCCCCATCCCTCCCTCTCCACCCATTCCCTTTGGGAAGGCAGGCAATTCAATATAAGCCATGTTTGTGTAGTTTTGCAGATGACTTCCATCACAGTCGTGTTGTATAAGACTAAATATAATTCCCTCCATCCTATCCGGCCCCCCTTTGCTTCTATTCTCTCTTTTGATCTTGTCCCTCCCCAAGAGTGTTGACTCCCAATTCTCCCTCCTCCCGGTGCTCTCTCTTACATCATATCCCACACCCTGTTTATCTCCTTCTCCCCCACTTTCCTCTATTGTAAGATAGGTTTTCATCCCAAAATGAGTGTGCATTTTACTCCTTCCTTTAGTAGAATGTGATGAGAATACTCTTCATGTTTTTTTCTCAGCTCTCCTCTTTTTCCTTCCACTAAAGAGTCTCCTGCTTGCCTCTTTTATGAGAGATAATTTACCCCATTCCATTTCACCCTCTCTCCTCCCACTACATTTCTCTCACACCGTTTACCTTGATTTCTTTTAAGATATGATCCCACCCTATTCAATTAATTCTGTGCTCTCTGTCTCTGTGTGTGTGCATATGTATATATGTGCACACGTGTGTACATGTGTGTGTGCATGTGTGTGTGTGTGTCTGTGTGTCTGTGTGTGTAATCCCACCCATTACCCAGATACTGAAAAGTTTCAAGAGTTACAAATATTGTCTTTCCATGTAGGAAAGTAAACAGTTCAACTTTGGTAAGTCCTTTATGACTTCTCTTTGCTCTTCACTTTTTCATGCTTCTTCTCATTCTTGTGTTTCAAAGGTGCCACACAGACAGGGAAGGGCTGGCCTCCGCTCCTGTCCGGTGTGTGACACACCCTTGGGATCGGCTTTTCAGGGCTCTCTGGAAAGGAAATCTCCTTCGCTCTGTTGCTGCGCGACTTCCACTGCTCCAGAATTTTTTGGGAGTTCTTTTTACAGGAAATTCATGGACTGTGGGTTCGGAGCTAGCATATTTGAATCTTTCTACTCCGATATCTTGACTTCTCCAGGAGACCAGATTTAGAGCTAGAAATGTGGGTATTGGATAAGTTCCAAGTCCCAGTTCCTCATTTTGAGAAGAAGAGTTTCATCTAACTTTTCCTACCACCTTCTAGTCACTCAGGATAGGAGACTCCCTTGTGATGAACGCCATGTTATAGGTTTAGTTGCATAGAATTTTTGTCCACTAATTGAATATGGGCTGGGAGATCATTTCAAATTAAAGAGTCACTGCATGACGTAAAAGAAGTTCTTTATCGCTCCTGTACAAGTCCATGTTTCCCACAGATCACTAGGCCATGGTTCTAAGCAGAGAATTATGAGACTATACTGAGGCCTGCCTTCATCATTAGAGCACGGTTTTCATTAATACTCTACCTGGGTTCATTTTCCAGTGTCTAACAAACTCCCATCCTCTTTTATTAACCCATTTCCTAGAATACTGAATCCCCAATTGATAACTATTCCCCTTAAACCTGCAGTTTGCTTTTTCATTCTTGCCTACTTTTAACCTCATAATATCAAATTCCACATATGCTGACCCTTTCCGCCAAGACCTCTGGAAGTCTTACTCCACAATTAATTAACTTTCCTTCATCTACATAATTCTCTCTCATGCTTCTTCCATCTTTTGACTCTTGCTTATTCCCTTCAGGTAACACAACACCCTGGAAACTCTCTGAATACTGGTTTAAAAATTCTTCTTACAGTACTTACTGGTTCTGGAAAGGAAATAATTATTATAAAACATTGAAATTTCCTGAATTCCTCAAATTACACGGAAAATTCTGTTCTTTAGTAGTTCATCGGATTCAAATTTAAACCCTAAATATCTACTAGAGCCAGGTATCTACAAAATCTCTGTGTTATGTTCCTTCATTTCTTAATCAATTCAGCACCTGTTTAGCATCTTCTCGTCTTTCCTACATTTTAAAATCATGTATGCCTTTGACGTGTTTGTTGATGGTTTCTCAAGTCCTTTCAGCTCCAAGTTCCTCAATCTAAGCAAAATCTATGACCTAGTCTTCATTAAATGTTACTTCTCCTAAACTTTATTACCTGCTGAAGCTTGTAACTCCTCTGCCCTCTTTAAGGTTTTCATGTCAGTTTTGATGCTTTAACGATCAGGTTGAAATCTGAACTCTGCTACCTTTAACTCTTATGCCAGACTGCATTTTTTACCTCAAATTCAATTAATAGAAACTTGAAAGGTCCGGACTTTGTGTTATATTCAGACGAAAGTATAGATTATTTTCAAACAAGCAGTCATATATCAATTTGAGATGTTTTTAAGTGTTTTGATAATTGAATATGCAAAAAAAAATTAAGCACACCCGTATCACTTGAAATGGAGTTCCTATGTATGAGATTATAGGAATGTCATTCTGCAAGAAAACATTCTCCTTTCTCCTACGACGTAGAGGATAACTATCTCCATCTCTTTCTTTTGGGTGCATATTTAGAACAGTTTACATCACTATAACTACCATACTGGTGTAGTCTCTCTGTCTCTGCTGTTGTTTCCAGAGTGTAAAAGTCCTGTTCACAAACAGCTCACACCCCAAGATCTAAGAAAAGTGAGTTATGTTATTTCTTTCCCTTGCCATTCTTGAGAAGGTTGTTCCTGAGAATGAGATTTGGGGTTTCATTTTGTTTTATTTGTCCTTTTCAATTTGAGACAGTGGCACACCCCTTTGCTAGATCATCCTTATATTTTCAAAAAAGTAGTCATTCATCAGTGCTTTATCTCTCTCTCTCTCTCTCTCTCTCTCTGCTCTCCATGTTCTTTTACTTGTTAACCTCAACAGCTCTCATTCGATGAATTTTCACCTCTAGTAAGATGACTCTTACCATATATTGCCATGACATTTGTGTTATAAAGTCCCAAAAAGTATGGACTATTTTATGAGCATTTTGTAGCCATTGTATGGACATTTCAAACTCATTTGACTCAAGTGAATTCACCTTCTTTTTTTCTTTTACAATTTTATGAACTTTTCAAAAGTAGACACCATCATCCTCCTAGTATCGCTAGTTCATAATTTTGGTGCCGTCAGCAGCACTTTACTTTCATTTACTCTATCTATGTATTTCATTATCAAACCTTACTATTTCTACCATCACAATCTCTTTTGAATATACCTTTCCTGACTCACATAGTCATAAATGTATTTCAGGCTCAAATCGTATCCTGGCCTCATTATCTGTGCTATTGCAATACCCTCCGATTTTGTGCCCCTATAATCATATCTTCCGTCACTAAAATTATTTTTTCCACACAATCAAATGCCATTTTCCTGAAGTACAGGTCTGAATACATAAACCCTATTCCCCAGTCAATAAAATCCATAGTCTCGCTGTATTAGCAAATATGGTATAATCCCACTGGTTCTTCAATACCTTCCCAATCTGCACGCTTCTTACTATACCAGTCACCTGCAAAATATTACTGTTCTCATTTCATTCTAAATTCTAGCCATATAGAGTACTATTTGTTACTCACACATGACCCTCCATCTTCCATCTCCTGTCCTTATATTAAATGAACTTCAGACCCAAGATGTTCTCCTTCCTTCACTTTGCCTTCTGTAATCCTTTATTTCCTTCCAGAGTCATCCTAATTTCTTCATGAAGCTTTTCCTGAGCAACTGAATTGCTAACACACCTATCTTCAAAATATATTGTTATTAATTTTATAAATGTTCTGTACATATTCTTGATCTCTATTCTTCTTTCTCTTTTTTAGAATGTCATCTTTAATTTTAACTTTAATCTTCATATACACATAGCACAGGACCTGAAACATAGTTGGAATTCAATCGAAATTGCTGTTTTATTATTTATTATTATTATTTATGCTTATTGGTATTGATTAATTTATAAACTATATGAGAAGGGCATGGAGAATTTTGATGATATTTTTAAATTTTATTTTGAACATCTTGTACTATCTTAGAGGTGTGTGTATGTGTTTGTGTGTTTGTATGTATATATGTGTGCTCACATGTATGGGTATATGCATGTAAGGGGGAAGAGGAAGAAATGTTAGGTAACATTTTACAAATGATCATCTTAAGGCAATAGAGAATATTAAAAAAAAATTAATCTTGATCGAGAAATCCGTTCTCTTAATACAGTAGTGAGATTTTCATGAACAATAAGTTTTTTTCCTCAATTACTGAACTTTTTACTTATAGTATCTGAAGTTCTGTCAATAAAAACCTACATGCCTAATGTTACATTTTCCCATATGTATTGTTCTCCTTCACACACCATCTGCACCTGAGCTTGTAGTGAATTAAACTGAATAAAATACAAGCAAGTTGGGTGGAAGATATGGCGTCAGGACAGTCTAAAATACAACTTAAAACAATTTAAAATAGTTGTGTATTACTGAGAAGTAAAAGCAGCAGAGGGATTATATTGACATACAGAAATCAGAAAAGAGCTGGTTCATTTCTAGTTTAAAAAAAAAGAACATTGCATGCTCTCTAGGGTAAAACATATGTCAGGCTCCTCAAACAGTAAGAATACATTGATGGCAAGATGACAGTCTTGAAATTGTACATGGGTAGAACTAATTTGAATGGAACTTCATGTTTCATATCTAAATCTTTTTTCTCCTTCTGTGCACTCAGGGTGAAGGAACTAGAGAGTATTTACTAAAGCAAAAAAATAATGGTATCTGATGTTTTTCAAAACAGTGAAATTTTACAGGTGTCAGAGATGGCTCCAAACAAACGCTAGTAATTATATCCTGAGGAGTAATGATAGCCTGAATTGTGAATGATAAGCTCAGCAAAAGATGAAATGGCAAAGCCCTTGAGGTCAGTGATTATAGGGTATTCTTTTTTTTTCTTTTTGTATTAGGCAAGTAAGTATCATACTGACTAACACACTAGACCTGGAGTGTGGGAGATCATAGATAAAATCTGGCATCACTTATTTAATAGTTTTGAAACTTTGGTCAAGTCACTTAATCTCTCTCTGCCCCAGTTTCCTCACCATATCACCAAGGCAATATTCATAGCACTGATGTTAACTATTAATATGCCAATGTTGTTTTTAATCACAAAATATAAAAGCCTCCAAATATAGAAGGCAGAAGAGGAAAACCAGTTATTTAGACATCACAAAGTGAAATCCCAGAACCAGAAAGCTAGATATGTCATGATGAACAAGAATTTAATAAACATGACCACCTCAGGGAACAAAGCCATTCCCAAACCTCCCTCTCAACCAGGGCCTTCTCACAAGCAAAGTCTCAGAAGCCTGAGCCGTGCCCGTGTCTATCTCCTTGCATACTTTCTCCTCTGACCTCAGCTTGCTCACACACTTCCTCCTGGTTCTGCTCTGCCTTTCCTATTCCATCTCTTCAGCAAGGTCCTCTCACCACATGCGATTTAGGCTTCCAGGTGATTTATGGAAATCACATGGGCCTACTAATGAGTGAGAAAGATTTTTCCATTTAAATTACTATTACACTCAACTATAAAATAAAATCAATTACATATAAATCGCTACTACGTTTGTTCTGAGGATAAAATGAGACGATATTCATAGAGTATCTTTTGATCATGACCTATGACTTTTTCATCACAGAGAGGACATAAAGTTTGAAAGTACATAGGTGATAGTGAAATAGATGTAGATTTGAAAGTGCATTTCAGTGTCATCTATCCCAACTCCTCAGTGTACAGATAAAGAAACTGAGATTAATTGATTTGCCCAAAGTCACACAGAAAATAAGTGGCAGAGAAGGAATTTAAGCCTCGTTCATTTGACTCTAGAATCAGCAATCTCTCCATTATGCAATGCTACCCCTTCTCCCATCAAATGCATGTAGAAACCAATTTAACAGGCTTTATGAAGTTGTCTAGGGGGCACTAAGGTGCTAAACCACTTGCAAATGGTCACATGCATTTTATGGGTAGAGGCAGCATTTGAGCTGAGTTATTTGTGACTCTGAGTCTAGTCA
Organism: Potorous gilbertii; assembly: GCA_028658325.1. Lineage (NCBI taxonomy): Eukaryota > Metazoa > Chordata > Mammalia > Diprotodontia > Potoroidae > Potorous > Potorous gilbertii. Next base: position 635,544,391 of record CM053769.1, read on the forward strand.
AATCTTCCTTATCCTAAGATGACAATCTCTTAATTTAGTACTACCATGGAGTGCAGATGGTAGCTGTTCAACAAATGCCTATGCATTGATATAATAACTTATAGACTGAATAAGCAAACTTTAGCTCTGTTCTGGTAGAGGTATCTTTTACAATTCTTACACTATCAATGACAAAACAGAATTTTTTGTGGGGCCTTAGTCACTGAAAATAAAGCAAACATTAAATAAAAAATTTGTATTGTCTAAAATAGACATGAGTTTGGCTATGTGGATTATATATCAGTCAAAAGCAGGATTAACAGAAACTCAGGTCATTTAGCATGTTTTTTGTTCCTTTAAATAGACAGTTGGAATATATATATATATATATACATATATATATATATATATATGTATATATATATATACATATATATATATGTGTGTGTGTGTGTGTATGTATATATACACATACATATGCATACATATATACATGCATACATATATATATATATGTGTGTGTGTGTGTGTGTGTGTGTGTGTGTGTGCCTGTGTATATATACAGAAGAGGTTTTTTTCTCTTTACATGAAGAGGTGCTACAAAAGTACAAGGTATTCTTGCCTTATCATTATCATCTTGTTTTATGATGTACTGTAGCTTTTAAATACTTTCCAATTTCCCTGCTTATACGTTTATTGATTTTATATCAACTTGATAGTATCTCAGAAAGATCGGAGAAATAAGGGTCAGATGTTAAGTGGTTTCTTGTACATGCCATTTCCCCCGCTTATATCATTTTGGTATTGTTGGTTTTTTAGCTTAGTCATTTGAAAGTCTATATAAATGAGTTTCCCTCCATAACTTTCCTTTCATTTCTGTAGCTCGAATAACTTCTCTCAATTTCTAGGAGGAAATGTTTGAGTTTATGTTACTGCTTCTATAGTAAAACTCATCAAAATTCACATTTCTCAAATTAGTTTTATATTCCACAATCACCCATATCTCTTTTAATGGTTATTTGGCTGTCAGGGTTCAGCATTGAAGCTCATTTGAAACTGTTTAGTCTTGTGCAAAATTGCTCTTCAGCTTTTCCTCAAACAGATCAAATGAAGCAATCAGAACCAAGGTGATCTTGAAGCTCCTAAGTACAAAATAAAATACAGAAGTGATAGGAGATAGGAGATCTGCTTTTAATGCTACCAAACTGCTTATCTTCCATCAGGATGATCCCTTTCTGCCATCAGTCTTACCCATACATGTATTCTTTATATCTCTTCACTTTTCCTCCCCAATTTCATCACACTACCTTTCTACAATCTCCTAAACAATTCTTAACTTCACCTACCCCTTGATACCTTGCTTGATTAACTGAAAGATAAATTTCCCCTAGACCCCATGCTGTCTAGAACGGAAAGGCTAGTGAATTTATTTGGTTACCTTCTCACTTAGCTATCCATCTCAGGAATCTTCCCTTATTTTCTATTACTGTCACATTTACCCTAGCAACCAACCTAGAACAATACCCTCTGAATATGACTTCTAGAGACCATGCCCAATCCCTCTCTGGGGAAATTTTGGGAAATCTAACCTGAGGCTGAGCTATGATGTTCAAAAGACCTTTAGGGGGACTCAGTTCATAGCAGTGGATGAAGTGACCAATAATTGTGACTTATGGACATTTGATGGTCTCCAAAGAATTCTCTGCAATTGGGAATATGCAGCAAGACTGCCTAAAGCAAAATAGTGTATAGTCTGGCTGGAATCTGTTTTTCCTAGTTAGCCTGAGAGGTTACTGAGCGCTCTGGTTTCCAGCTTCCATCTTCTGCCTTTCTGTTTCTTTTATGGACAAATGCCAAAGAATCATGATGCTGGGCCATTTTCTGTTTTGAATGACATCATTCAAGAATTAAGCACAACCTCAAAAGTTTCCTAGTTCAACTAGTAGTCTAAGGAAATATCTGCTGTAATACACCCCCCAGATGATGATCTAATCAAGGTGTGAACACATGCTAGGAGAAGGAACTCATTATTTCTTGAGGTAAACGATTGTGGTTGAGAACTATATGGTTCCTATATATACTTGGCTTTTTTCTGGAATATTCCTCAATTGTACAGTGGCAACTAGATAATATAGCATAGGCCTTGGAGACAGAAAGACCTGAGTTCTATTTCCTACACATTGACTACGTGTACTGAAAATCATTCAGCTTCTCTCAGTTTCAACTTCCACATCTGTAAAATGAGAATGATAACACAGATCATGAAATCATCACAAATATCAAATGAAATAATATATGTGAATCATGTTTTAAACTTTCATGTTATATATAAATGATAGGTACTGCTTCAAGTATTCCGTGTGAAATGTCAAAGAAGAGGAATAAAGGATGTCAACAGGGAAGTATAGGAGATGGTCATTTAGAAAGAATTCATGAGAGTTTCACAGCCAGAGTGCTTCTTTGGTACCCTTTTGTTCTCAGTAGAAAGTGAGGAAAGTCTCTAGCACATTGGATAAAATATTTTTGTGAAATTATAGGAGGGTATAGTCAAGAGTTGAACAGGGAAGGCATATGGACTTGCCAAAGGCATGATTCAAGAGACTGAGCAAATTGATGAGATCATAGAAGTCTCTAATTATTTAAATGTAAATCTGTTTGGGTACAAGCCACGACTTCCTCTGAATAACAAATAAATAAATAAATAAATAAATGGAGATTAATGAGCTGCAATTTTCAGTGGATATCAACCAAAAGAATACTCTCTACCTGGAATCATCTTGTTGGGAACAATTATATATTGTGGAAGGTAGCAGAATACCCCTAGTGGCTTTATACTCCAGTACGTTTATGTATTTTAAATAAAGGGAAGTTTAGGGTACAACAGTAGAATGATGATTACATATGTTTAAAGTAGCTTCAATGACAATATAACCAAGGTACAATAAAACTACTTTCACATGCACACACACACATATATATACATATATGCACATACACATATATATTTATGTGTATGTATATATACATATACATATATACACAAACATATATACATATATACATATAAACACAAATATATGAATATAAACACCTACATATATATACATATATATATATATATATATATATACGTATATATATATATATATATATATATGTGAAACTTTAAGGAAAATTCTTCCATGACATGAAACTCTATACCAGGGAAAATAATATATGAAATGACATTTACTTCATCACCAGTAATAAGGTTGTCAAGAATTTTATCACAGGCATTTCCAGAATTTGGTGATTCTTACTGTTTCCTAGAATTTTCTTTGGAATTAAAAGTCTTAGGTTCAAGTCATGACTCTACTATTTATATAGCAATAATGTTGCTATAAATAACAGTAGTCAAGGACACTCTATGTGACTAATGGTAAATTCTATGGGGGCCATATTCTGGAATTACTACACACAGCTCTAGATCTCTAAAGATACATCTTATTTATTAAACATTCTTGTCTTTCCAAACCCTTCTTACCCTGATTGGTTTCGTAGCATACAGCGGAAATATGTTACAAAAATTCCTTGGAATTAAGCACAAATATTAAAATAGACAAGGTACATTGAGATAACATATTACCATCACAGAAAATTTTTAAATGATAATAATATAATAATAATTGTCAGTTGAGAGGAATTTATAGAAACAAACTTGAATCATGATTTGAAATCTAAATTTTAGTTCTGGATCTGCCACTGACTATGACACCTTTAATTGGGATACCTAATCTCTCAATCTCATTTTCCTCATCATTGTTAAAAGTAAAATATAAGGTAAAGTAATTGGAGTATATCTCTGGGTTCATTCATGTTTAAAATTATGGAATTCTTTGAGGTAAAGGTTTCTGTAGTTACTTTTATTCCTCTCAACACAAAATACATTCCCCACACCTTTTTATTTTAAATTCTTTCTTATTTTAAATTTTCCGTGTGTTCAGTTAGAACCAGTTTTTCATGGCAGACCAACAGAAGATGAAGATAGTGGCACTGATCAAATAAAAATATTAACTATATTCATAAGGGAGTGGAACCATTGCAGCTTGCTAGACATTCGATAATTCTACTGATATTTCAAAGGGTTTCCCCTTACACTTTCGTATTAACTTGGTCTCCAGTCTATACGTTGGTGCACTTTTATTGTCACAGTGGATTTCAAAGTTCAGATTTCTATGCAATATAGGGATAACACAGAGGTAAATGACTAGTTATTAATTTGGAGAAAATCTAACTAATTTAGTCAAGTATATTTAGCATGGGACCGAGTTAAAATGGCAGAGTAAAAGTCATCACTCACCTGAGATCTTCCACAAATTCCTGGAGACACTTTTAAAAAGAGAATCTGGGCAAAATGTAATGAATCAGAATAAACGAGGAGACAGAGTGTGACAGATTCGCATCCCAAGACACCCTGAAGAGGTAATAGGAAGGATCGATTACAACAGTTCAGCTGCACCAGCGCAGACTTGGCCATAGCGAAGCAGGAATGATCCTAGTTGGTCTGAATCACCAGCTGTGATTCCCAAACCTTTCAGCAAAGTGCAGGAGTCTGGCAGTACTGGGTGAGAGAGAAGCATAGGGGATGCAGAAGTAACAGAGGATGCTCCTAGATCTATCAGCCAACAGACTGAATATTTGAAAGTCACCTGTTTGAACTTCCAAGAGCCAAGATGGTGAAGTAAAGTGTAAGTGCTCTCACCCTCTCTCGTTGACCTAGAAAAATTAAGTGAATATTGTCCCAGGAAATATCTGAAAATAGTCGGGTCAGTAGAAGAGGTACAGCAGTCTTTTAGAATAGAGGCTAATGAGATTAAAAGGAAGGATCCCTTTTGCTATTGTTGAAGAGAATCAGTGCAGGACAAGAGGCATTCCAGCAAACCTCACTTCAGTCGACTAACAAGAGATCTTGAGCTCCAGGGGAGTGGAGCCAGGAAGCATCAATAGCAGGACAATAAGCATGCCCTAACAGAGCCATGGGAATTGGGTAGACAACAGCACATAGGAGGCTCCACCAACTGCTGAGCCTGCCTGTGTTCTAGCATAATAGCCCAAAGAAAGGAGAGCTCCAGATGCCAGATCACCCATCCCCCACACTTCATGCTCCAAGCTTCATGGAACCCTGAGGTAACTCAGACTTAACCTGACCTCAATCTTGGCACACACCCCGGCTCAGCACCACATAAGCTGAATCATTATATAGCTTCTACCTGAAACAACCAGAGGCTGCATCACATAAATCCAGTAATGAGGTTCCTAGCTCCCAGTACAAGAAACGTGGGACAGAGTCCCCTGTGCCCTAGAACCCGGGATCCACTTTAAAAACCAAAAAAAACCTCAAAACAACAAAAATCCCCCAGAATCTTGGGCATATCAGTCCAGGAAGGGAGTCCACTGGAAGTGAATGAGAGAGAGCTACAGAGCCCCGGGTAACTGCAGCAGTTTTTCCTGACACTACCAGACCACAGATTAAATGTCTGTAAATCATTTGCTTGAAGTTTTGGGAGGCAAGATGGCGGAATGATCATTAAGTGCTCTACCCCTCCCCTTGTTTGCCTTGAAAAAAATATAAAATATTTCCCCAGGAAATTTCCAAGAAAAATCCAGGATCAGTGAGGTCAGTCAAAGGGGCAAACAGTTTCTTAGCCTGCGGGATCAGGAAAACCCCAATGGAGTTTTCCTGTTGCTGTGTCTGAAGAGGATTAGAATAGGACCAGAGCTGTCCCAGACAGTTCATCTCAGGGAACTGGGAGGATATCCTGAATGCAAGGGGTGAGGAGCCCACAAGTGTCAACACCAGGACCCCAGGTCTGTCTCAGCACAGCTAGGGAAAGAGGAAAATCACTAGTGTAAACATTAGTTCATCAAGTATTGAGACTACCTGTGCTCAGGAGAGGAGAGTTCCCATGGCCAGACCAACCTTTCCCAACACTTAACAAAGCTACCTCCAGGGTAACTCTGGGGAAACCCAAAAAGACCTCATTTGCCTCCCTTTTGGCACATCAGCCACCTCAGCACCAGGTAAGTTACAGCATTGCCTTTAGCTGAAAGAATCAGAGGTCACAATATACAAAGACTCTGGGTCTAAACAAGAGAACAGAGGGACAGAGCCCTCAGTGCTACAGAAGCAGAGATGCACTTTAGAAGCCAGGAAAAATGGCGATGATCAAGAGAAAGAAGCAAGAAGCAGACCAGGAAAGCAAAGATCATAGAATCTTTCTATGGAAATGAGGAAAAAAAGACAAATACCAAAGTGTGTATTACTGAGAATGCAGTCATAACTGAAACTTCAGAAGGGAATTTGAACAGTTCCCAAACCCAAAGAGCATTTTTGTAGGAGATCAAGTAGGATTTTAAATGCCAAGTCAGGGAATTAAAAGAAAAAATGACCAATGATTTCAAAAACATGAAAAAAGACATCACAAAAGAATTGAAAAGGAAAATTGTATTAATGGAAAAGGAAGTACAAAGGCTAACTGAGAAAGTGGGACAAATGGAAAAGGAGGTACAAAAATTAACTGCAGGAAATAACTCCTTAAAAGGAAGAAATGGAGATATAGAAAAGAAGATGAAAAAGTTAAGTGAAGGAAAGTATTTGATAAAAATTAGAATCAGCAAAGTAGAAACTAATGACTCAATGAGACATCAAGAATCAATCAAGCAGAATCTAACGAAAAAAGATAGAAAACAATGAAAAATATCTAACTGGAAAAACAACTGATCTGGAAAATTGATCTCGGACAGAAAATGTAAAAATTATTGATCTCCCAGAAAGTCATGATGAAAAGAAAAAAGCTTGGACATCACCCAAGAAATCATCAAGGAAAACTTCCCAGAAGTACTAGATCCAGAAGGCAAAGTGCTCATCGAGAGAATCCACCGTGCACCACATGAAAGGAATCCCAAACTAAAAACAAAAACGAATATCATTGCCAAATTGAAGAACAATAAAGTGAAGAAGAAAATACTACAGGCAACCAGAAAGAAACCACATAAATATTGAAGAGTTACAGTCAGTATAACACAGGACCTTGCAGTTTCTAAATTAAATGATCGGAGAGATTGGAACATGACTTTCCATAAGGCAAACGATCTGGGACACAAATAAGGATCAACCACCCAGCAAAACTGAGCAAAAATACTTCAGTCAAGGAGATGGACATTCAATGAAATAAGGAATTTCTAGACCTTCCTGATGAAAAGGTCAGAGGTCAATAGAAAATTCGATCTTCAAACAGAAGTCTCAAAAATGGTACAAAAAGGTAAACGAGAAAAAAAAAAAAACACGTGTTATTCAATATGGGAAAACTGTTTAAATTCCTAAAAGGGAAAATGATATCTGTTAATCTTGAGAACTGTATATTTACTATGACATTTAAAAGGGATACACATTAATAGAGGGAGTAGGTATGAAGTAAACGATGTGATGATAACAATGTCATTTAAGAGTTCGGAGAGATAGTAACAGAAGACGTGAAAGGAGTAGGTATTAAAAAGTAAATTATATCACAGGAAGATAAGCAAAATTATATCACAGTAAAAGAAAAGAGGGGAGGGACATGAATTTTGTTTGAGATTTCTCTCTATTTATTTAGTTCAAAGAGGGAACAAATAATTCACTTAAGTATAGAAATTTAACTATCTCCACAGATAGGAGGAGGGGAAAGGAGAAAGAAAAAGGAGGGGAGGTTAAAAGGGGGAGAAGTAGTGAAGGAAAAAGGAAGTAAAAGGGATGGGGTTGAAAGAAGGGAGGGAAATCTAGGAGATGCAGTGGTAAAGAATTAAAACTCTATTGTGGAGGAGAAAGGAGAAAACAGAACTGAAATCATAAATGGGGGAAAGACACAGATAGTAATCATAACTTCAGCTGTGAATAGTACAAACTCTCTCATAAAATGGATATGGAAAACTGAATGAATTAAAAAATAGAATCCAATAAAGTGTTGTGCACAAGAGACACATTATAAACAGGGATACTCACAAGGTAAACAAAAAATGTTAGAGCAGGATATATTGTTCTTCGTCTAATGGAAAATCCTAATCTCAGGCAAGAAAAAGTAGAAACTGATGTAATCAAGAGGTGAGGAAGGAAACTATATACTGCTTAAAGGCATCACAGAAAATGGATCAATATCATTACTAAACTTATATGCTCCAAGTGGTATAGCATTGAATTTCTTAGAGGAAAGCTAAGGGAGCTACAGAAAGAAATAGCACAACACAACTAGTGGGAGACGTCAATCTCCCCGACTCTGAACTTGAAAAATATAACCTCAAAATAAACAATAAAGAGGTTACCGAGGTGAATAAAACTCTGAATAAGTTAGATATAACTGGAGAACACTGAATGGGGATAGAAAGAAATATAATTTTTCTCAGTGGTACATGGCGCATATTCAAAAATTGGCCACGTACTAGGGCATAAAAACCACACAAGAAAGGCCGAGACAGTCAATGCATCCTTTTCAGATCATAATGCAATAAAAATATATGTAACAAAAGGCCATGGAAAGATAATCAAAAAGTAACTGGGAACTAAGTAATCTAATCCTAAAAAAAATGAGTGGGTTAAACAACAAATTATGGAAACAATCAACAACTTTGTTCAAGAGAATGACAATAATGAGAAAAGCTAGCAAATCTTACGAAATATAGCAAAAGCCATTCTTAAGGGAAATTTTACATCTTTGAATGCCTTTATGAATAAAAAAGAGGAGAAAAATGAATGGGGTATGCAGATGAAAAAGGAGAATAAAAAACAAATTACAAATCCCCAAGAAAATAGCAAATTAGAAATATTGAAAACCAAAGGAAATATTAAAAAAACTGAAATTAAGAAAACTCTTAAACTAATAAATAAAGCTAGATTTGGGTTAAATGAAAAAAAGAAACAGTAAAATTCATAAACATTTGGTCGATTTGATTTAAACAAAGAAAGAAGAAAATCAAATTACCAATATCAAAAATGAAAAGTGTGAACTAACTTCTAATGAGAAGGAAATTAAAACAATGATTAGAGATGACTTTGTCCAAATGTATGCCCATAAATTTGGCAATCTAAATGAGATGGATGATCATTTACACACACACACACACACACACACACACACACACACACACACACGCACCCACGCACACACACACACACACATATATATATATATATATATATATATATATTTATATTTCCCAGATAAACAAAAGAGGATGATGTTGAATATTTAAATAACCCCATCTCCTAAAAAAAACAACAACAACAACAAAAAAAACATAAATTGAAAAAGCTATCAATAAACTCCCTTTAAAAAATTTCCAGGGACAGATGGATTTACAAGTGAATCCTATCAAACGTTAAAAAAGGATTAATTGTTAATTCCAATACGATAAAGACTGTTTATTGGAAAGGAAGCAGTCCTACCACATTCTTTTTATCATACAAATATTGTTCTGAAACTGAAACCAAGAAGAGCTAAAACAGAGAAAGAAAATTATAGATCAATTTCTCTAATGAATATAGATGCAAAGACTTTAAATTAAATATTAGCAAGAAGAATAAAACAACTCATTACAAGAGTAATACATTTTTGTTAGGCTAGGATTCATACCAGGAATGCAGGGCTGGTTCAATATTAGGAAAAATTTTAGCATTATTCCTCATATCAACAACAAAACTTACAGAAATCACAAGATAATCTCAATAGATACAGAAAAAGCTTTTGACAAAATACAACACCCATTCATGTTGAAAACACTGGAGTGCATGGGAAAGAACAGAACTTTCCTTAAAATAATAAACAGTATCTCCCTAAAGCCATCAGGATCATTATATGCTATGGGGATAAGCTAGATGCATTTCGAATGAGATCATAGGTGAAGTGGGTGTAGACAAGGATTTCCATTATCACCAGGGTTATTCAATATGTCAACCAGAAATGTTAGCTGTAGCAATAATATAAGAAAAAGAAACTGAAGGAATTAGTATAGGAAAGAAGAAGTTACCACTTTTTCCAGATTATATGATAACACACTTAGAGAATTCCAGAGATTTAAGTAAAATAAAAAATTAGCTGAAACAATAAACAACTTTGGAAAAGTTGTTAGTTATACAATAAACCCACATAAATCATCTGCATTTCTACATATTACTAACAAAGCCAAACAGCAAGAGAAAGAAAGAGATATTTCATTTAAAGCTATGGTATACATTATAAAATATCTGGGAGTCTAAGTGCAAAAACAACCTCAAGGACAATATGAACACAATTATAAAATATTTTTTGCACAAATAAAATCAGATCAATTATAAATAATTTTTGCACAAATAAAATAAAATCAAGTGATTGGAAGGAAATCAGTTTCTTGTGGGCAGACTGAGCTAATATAATAAAAAAGACAATTCTACCTAAATTAATTTACTTATCCAGTGCCTTACCAATCAGACTACCAGATAATTATTTTCTAAAGCTAGAAAAAATATTTCCAAAATTTATCTGGAAGAACATAAATTTCAGAATATCAAGGGAACTTATGAAAATAAATGCTAGGGAAGGTGGTCTAGCCCTACCATATCTCAAATTGTATTTTAAAGCAGCGACCATCAAAACAGCTTTGTACTGGCTAAGAAATACAAAGGTAGACTAGTGTAAAATTTAGGTATTCAAGACAAAATAGTCGATGAATATAGCAATCTTTTCTTTGATATTGTTTGAGAAACCCAAGCACTGCAGCTACTGCAATAAGAATTCAGTGTTTGACAAAAATTTGTGGAAAAACTGGATAACAGTGAGATGGAAATTGGTTCCAGACTAATGCCTGACACTGCACACAAGAATAATGTCCAAATGGATTCGTGATGTAGATATAAACATTGATATTACAAACACATTAAGGGAGCAATTGTTGCCAAATCTATAGAGAATGGAGAAATTTTTGACCAAAGAAGAGAAAGAGAACATTATGAAGTGCAAAATGGATAATTTTGATTACACTAAATGGAAAAATTTTTGTACAAACACACCTAATGCAACCAAGATTTGGCAGGAAGCAGAAAACTGGGGGAAAAGTTTCGACTAATGTCTGCGATAAAGACTTCATTTCTAAATTATATAGAGAACTGAGGGAGGGCTAAGTGAGGAAGTGAGGAAAGAAATAGGAAGAGAAAAGGGAAAGGGAGGGAAGGGTAAAATAAAATGGAGAAAAGACTGAAGGAAGCAGTGGTGAAAAGTGAAGCTATTTTGACAAGAAGAAAGGAGAAATAAAAGCACAGAGAGGGAAAAAGGAGTGGTGAGGAAGACATAATAATCATAAGTATGAATATGAACTGGATAAAGTCTCCTATAAAACGGAAGTGTACAGCAGAATGGATTAAAAACTATAATCCTACAATATATTGTTTACAAGAACCACATATGAAACAGGAAAATATAGAATGTAAATGTAAAACACTGAAGTAGGATATATTATGCTTTACTGAAGTAAAAAGAACAGGGATAACAATTCTATTCTCAGACAAAGTAAAAGCAAAAAAAAATGTATTTAATCAAAAGAGATAGGGAAGGAAACTATATCCTGCTAAAAGACACCATACGGAATGAAGCAATAGCATTCCGAAACACATATGTACTGTTATAGCATCCAATTTCTTAGAGGAAAAGTTAAGGGAGTTACAGGAGGAAAGAGCAAAACTGTATTAGTGGAGGCCCTCAACCTCCCACACTCCGAATTTGATATATTTAACCTCAAAATAAATGCGAAAGAAGTTAAGGATGTGAATAGAATTCTGGAAAAGATAGATATGACAGACCTTTGGAGAAAACTGAATGACTCTAGAAAGGAATATTCTTTTTTCTTGGTGGTACATGGCACATACACAAAAGCTGATCTAGTGCAGAAAGGCAGAAATATTCAATGCATCCGTTTCAGATCATAAAACAAACTAGGAAATCGAGGAATATTTTACTTGTCAGATTTATGGAGAATGGAAGAATTAATGGCGAAAGAAGAGATAGAGGACATTGTGAAATTTAAAATGGATAACTTTTATTACATCAAGTTGAAAAGTTTTTGCACAAGCAAAACAAATGTAATCAAGATTAGGAGAGAAACAGAAAACTGGGAAAGAAATTTTCCCACTAGTGTCTACAACAAAGTCCTCATTTCTACAATAGAGAGATAATTAAGTCAAATTTACAAGAACATAAGCATTCCCTAATTGAGACATGGTCAAAGAATATGAAAAAGTACTTTTCAGAGGAAATGCTTAAACCTATCTTTAATCATATAAATAATGCTCTAAATCACTACTCATTAGAGAGGTGCAAACCAAAGCAACTCTGAGTTACCACATCACACCTATCAGATTGGCTAACTTGACAAAACAGGGAAATGATAAATGTTGGAGAAGATGCAGGAGAGTTGGAAAACTAAGTTATTGTTGGTGCAGTTTTGAGTTGATCCAGTCATTCTGGAGAGCAATTTGTAACTGTTCCAAAAGGGATCTACAAACCTGCATATGCTTTGATCCAGTAACACCGGGAAAACATTATCAACAGTAACAGTGTAAAAGGACGTTTTGATAAACATATTCCTTCACAGAAAAATGTTTGAAAAGGACTCACAATGTAAAATGTCATTTGTATACAGAAACAGAAATATAATGTTGGAATACAGATTGAAGCAAGGTATGTTTCGTTTTTCTCATGGTTTCTTCCATTTGTTTTAATTCTTTTATGCAACATGACAAATGTAAAAATAATATGTCTAATAGAAATGTTTGCGTAGAACTCATGGAAGATTGCACACCATCTTAGGGAGGGAGGTTGAAGAGAGAGGGAGAAAATTTGGAAATTATGGAAGTGACTGTTGAAAATTGAAAACAGATATATTAATGACTTGGGAGGGAAAAATATTTAGCAGGTCTTTTGTCAATCGATGCATTATTGAAACTCTTATTTCATTGTCTAATAAAACTAATCACATTTTTAAATTTTTATCAACTCTCTAACTACATTGATTTCTAAATTCCAAATGCAACTCTTAAAATTCATTTTTTTTTCCTAGGGGCCCAACAGAATTTTCTGATCGTTTGCAACCATTGTTTTTTCAGACCATAGTTTTTATTAGGTTACTAGTATCACCATCAGTCCAGCATTTTATCGACTACCTCACCTAGATACATGTAGCATATATTGATTGTTTTAAGCAATTAAATAAACATATTGAAATGTAAGCTCATCTTCTACAGGATCACTGAAAGTTATCTTTCGACAATTTAAGGAGTCAATAAAATGACGAGATTGCTATACATCCATTCATGTTTATATGTTCTTTATTTTGTACACTTAGGTTTTATTTTTGGAAGCTTTTTCATTACATTTAGGAGATTTTAAATACTTGGAATAGTAATATAAAAATTGACATTTTTGCTTTTACTGATCAATTTAACATTTGCGTGATGGTAGAAAAAATTTTGGAAAACACATCATTTACAATATAGGTTATTTTCCGATTCTCAAATTGATAATATGATTTGTATTGATAATAAGAAAATTTGTTATCACTTCGTTTAATAAAGATAATGATCCAGAGGAGCCAAGATAGTGGAGTAGAAAGATTGACGTATGCTAGCTGCGAAACCACAGTCCATGGATTTCCTGTAAAAAGAACTCCCCCAAAATTCTGGAGCAGTGGAAGCTACGCAGCAACAGAGTGAAGGACATTTGCGTTCCAGAGAGCCCTAAAAAAACCGGCACTAAAATTCCATCGCGCACTGGACGAGAGCTGAGCTCAGCCCCTCCCTGGCCACGTGGCACATAGAGGAGCAGATCCCTTGGTGCAGATCTGATCAGGCTTTAGGGAAAACATCTCAGGCGGCCACAAAAGTCCCTCCACTCACAGGCACACAATTCACTGAGAGACATCTAGGCTGGCCGAGAGGGGAGCGGGGTGTCCATAACTCAGGGTTCATCAGGAGGCAGTGACAGAGGCAGTGGCGGCCAGAGGCACCTGGAGCAGGCAGGAGCTTGGCAGAAGCTCCATTACTGAAGGTCTCCACATAAGCCCCATGAGAGAACTGAGCCTGGGAGGTGGCCCTACCCCAACCTGAGAACCTGAACTTAATTCCACTGAATAGCAGCCCTGCCTGCTGCTGAAAGCCTTGAGGCTGGGGAGCAGCATTTGAACCTCAGATCCCAAGCACTACCTGGGCAGATCTGGGCAGAGGTGGAGAGGAATCTCAGAAGACAAGTAACTGACTGGGAAAATGCCCAGAAAAGGGAAAAAAATAAGACCATAGAAGGTTACTTCCTTGGTGACCATATGTATCCTCCCTTCCTTTCTGAGGAGGAAACACAATGCTTACCATCAGGTAAAGACATAGGAGTCTATGCCTCTGTACCCTAATCATCTGAAATAGGTATCCAATGGACTCAGGCCATGGAAGAGATCAAAAAAGGTTTTGAAAATCAAGTTAGACAGGTGGAGGAAAAACTGGGAAAAGAAATGAGAGAGATGCAAGAGAAGCATGAAAAACGGGTCAATAACTTGTTAAAGGAGACCACAAAAATGCTGAAGAAAATAACACCTTGAAAAATAGGCTAACTCAATTGGCAAAAGAAGTTCCGAAAGCCAATGAAGAGAAGAATGCTTTCAAAAGCAGAATTAGCCAAGTGGAAAAAGAGGTGCAAAAGCTCAATGAAGAAAAGAGTCCTCTCAAAATTAGAATGGAACAGATGGAGGCTAATGACTTTCTGAGAAAGCAAGAAATCACAAAATAAAACCAAAAGAATGAAAAAATGGAAGAGAATGTGAAATATCTCATTGGAAAAACAACTGACCTGGAAAATAGATCCAGGAGAGACAATTTAAAAATTATGTGGCTACCTGAAAGCCATGAACAAAAAAAGAGTCTAGACGTCATCTTTTAATGAAATTATTAAGGAAAATTGTCCTGATATTCTAGAATCAGAGGGCAAAATAAGTATTCAGGGAATCCACCAATCACCGCCTGAAAGAGATCCAAAAAGAGAAACT
>CM053769.1:635559538-635571908 GCA_028658325.1 Potorous gilbertii
AGGGCAAAATAAGTATTCAGGGAATCCACCAATCACCGCCTGAAAGAGATCCAAAAAGAGAAACTCCTAGTACCATTATGGCCAAATTCCAGAGTTCCCAGGTCAAGGAGAAAATATTGCAAGCAGCTAGAAAGAAACAATTCCAGTACTGTGGAAATACAATCAGGATAACACAAGATCTAGCAGCTTCTACCTTAAGGAATCGAAGGGCGTGGAATAAGATATTCCAGAAGTCAAAGGAACTAGTTCTAAATCCAAGAATCACCTACCCAGGAAAACTGAGTATAATACTTCAGGGGAAAATATGGTCTTTCAATGAAACTGAAGACTTCCAAGCATTCTTGATGAAAAGGCCAGAGCTGAAAAGAAAACTTGACTTTGAAACATTAGAATGAGAAGAAGCATGAAAAAGTAAACAGCAAAGAGAAGTCATAATGGATTTCCCAAAGTTGAACTGTTCTCAACCCTATATGGAAAGACAATATTTGTAACTCTTGAAACTTTCCAGTATCTGGGTAGTTGGTGGGATTACACACACAAATACACACACACACGCATACACACACGCACATGCACATGTACACGTGTGCACGCACACACACACACACACACACATGCACACAGGAACGCACACCCAGAGGCAGAGAGCACAGAGTGAATTGAATAGGATGGTATCATATCTTAAAAGAAACCATGGTAATTGTTGAGAGAGAAATAGAGTGGGAGAAGAGAGGGTGAAATGTAATGGGGTAAATTATCTCTCATAGACGAGGCAAGCAGAGAATTTTTAGTGGAGGGAAAAAGAGGAGAGCTGAGGAAAAAAACATGAAGTTTACTCTCATCACAATTGACTAAAGGAAGAAATAAAATACATACTCATTTTGGTATGAGAACTTATCTTACAATACAAGAAAGTAGGGGAGAAGGAGATAATGAGGGTGGGGGTTATGCTGGAAAGGAGGTCTATGGGAGGAAGGAGAAATTTGAAGTCAACACCGGGGGAGGGACAGGATCAAAAAAGACAATAGAACAATGGGGTCAGGATAGAATGGAGGGAAATGTAGTTATTCTTACAGAACACGACTACTGTGGAAGTCATTTGCAAAACTACACAGACATGGCCTATATTGAATTGTCTGCCTTCCCAAAGGGAATGGGTGGGGAGGGAGCGAAGGGCAGAAGTTGGAACTCAAAGTTTTAAGAACAAATGTCGAGTATAATAAATACAATTAATGGGGAATAGAAAGTTATCTGGCCCTACAGGACAAAAGAAAAATAGGACATGAGAAGGGAGGGATGATAGAAGAGAGGGTAGATTGGGATAGGGCAAATTATTGGGGGGAGCAGACAAATGTGGAGAAAATTTGGATCCCCAAGTTTTGTGAAAATAAATGTAAAAATTTAAATAAATAAATTTATATTAAAAAAAAGAAAGATAATGATCTTGTGGTATATAATTTTGACTAACTAATATGACATTTTTGTGTTTTTTATAAGGGTTATATTCTTGCCAACTAAAATGTTCCGTAATTTCTGAGATTTCAAAAAACTTTTTTTTCTCAAAAAGTATTTATTAAGCACCTACTATGTGATAGGTACCATGCTAAGTACTAGAATCATAATAATGCTGCCACTCCTGTTCTTTTACTCATGATGGATTTACTCTCTAGTATTTCTTTTATAATCTGCATCAGTCCAAGTCCAGCCTTAAAGTTAATCCTTCTGTATGGGTTTTTGTCAATGACTGAGAAACAAACTGTCATAAATTTCTCCTTTCTCTCAAACAAAATAGTTTATGATATGTAGTTGTCCGTTTCTTCTTTGTCAATTATCAAGTTCAATTGGGCATTGTCCATGTGAACCTTTTTATTCTTCTCTTAAAATTTAGCCATTTCTTAAGCTTGTTCTATTAAAAAAAAAAAAACCCTTTAGATTATGTTGAATAATCGAATGTCAAATAACTTTTTATCTTTTCTTTATTGCATATATGTGCCCCATATGTACACTCATGTACATGCATACATATGTGTGTATATGTATATGCATATGCGTATATGTCACAACTTAATTTGTGCAGGTAGTAGCAGTTCCAAAAATTTCCAATTGAAATTATCTGCTGTTTGCCTGTCAATCACTTTATAAATAGAGCCTCAACTTTCTTCTTGATAGTCTATCATGCTCATTATGTTTTGCATAGAGAACAAGATATTCGCAAGTATCACATTTTTCATTTGGTCCGATGTAAACTCCAGGTTCAGTCTGGAAGCCTTCATTTTGTTCTGTTGTTATTTTTGCTGAGTATTTTTTGTAATTCACTATGCAGCTGATGTTTGTCGAAACTTAATGAAATTTTAAAATTAGTAGAGAAAGATAAAAATTACATTAAGGGTCTAGAAGCCAAAATCGCTATTTTTAGATGAAGAATTCATTATTATGAGTTTATCATCATCATTGTTATCATTATTGATGTTCTGATGTAAGGAATTTCTCATGAGAAATGTTCCTCTACCAGTGTTATTAAGCAATATTTTTCACCTTGTAATGTCAAAAAAATTGCCTCATTAAAGCGTTATAACTTGATTTCCTTTAATCTAACGTCATTACCTTATTCGGCATGGCAGGATATCACTTATACTTTTATTTGTTGTTATTTTTGTTTTTTATTCATTTGTTTCAGTTTTGCTTTACTCTTCGTAACTCAATTTAGGCTGTTCTTGGTAAATATTTTTTAGTGTGATTTACCATTTTCTTCTCCAACTCATTTTACAGAGGAGGACACTAAGGCAAACTCGGTTAAATGACTTGACAAGCATCATAAGCTGGCATAAACCTAAGGCCAGATTTGAAATCAAAAACTTGTGTATTCCTGACACTGTGTGTGACACTCTATTCACTGTGGAGCATAGCTGGCCTATATTTTATTTACCTACTCTTCAAAACTAATATTCGAAAAAAATGTACACAACTTTCAAATAATCATTTCATGGCATGAAGAAATCAATTCCAAAACACACAAAGCTGAAAAATTCCACATAATTCTACCACAGAAACTAATATTTAGTTTTCCTATTGAGTATTGGCATTGCTAATAATTATAACCATGAATTATGAGGCTGCCATGTATGTCCAATATAGCCTTTTATATTTTTATTTCAAAAACTAGTATCTACAGGATTCATTTCGACTAATTTATTCAGTTCAGATACCAGGCGCTTGTGCACAGCAAATAGTGTTGCATCAAGGGAAATGAATCATGAATGATCAATGGAACAAAGATCTGTTCTCTGGCATAAGTAGAGCACCCTATTTTGTACATTAATCTTCAAGGTTTCAGGGTAGATTCTAATTTATAGAAAACCCAGTCAATTTGTCAGACTATTAGATTATTCCAAAATCAATCTTTTTTGAAGATATATAAAGATTTATGTATAAGCAAATAAGAGTCATTTGCAGTTGGTAACAATGTGCAATAACGAGATCTCTATGCAAAACAATACCCTTTAGGTCTTTCCCAGCTTCCATATCCTCCAATTGTTTTCTCTCTTTATTTTTTTAACTGTTTATCAAATGATAGCCTTTCCTTTTTTACTCAGTAGTGCTGGAATTCACTGCTTGAATCTTCAATCCGTATCTTTTTATATTTCAAATTTTTGCTGTTATTGCTTTCAACTTTTAGGTTAAAACTTGAAAAATTTCCCAGGTCTATTGCCCTGAATATGCCATTTGACTCTTTATGTGACCCTTGGTCATCACTCCCAAATTTCTTTTTCCCTTTCTATTTTTGAAGATTTTTGAAGCTTTCTGACTTATTTCTCTGAATAACAATGCAATCCTTTGCAGTCTCTAGTTACATATTTTCTCTCCTAGAATGTCCTCTGGAAGGTCCAGTTGTTTTTATTCACAGTGTTGAAAGGATGAATAAAAAAAATTAATGGGACATCATGACCTTTCTAAGGAATAGTGAGAGAAAAATTATCGACTGTTTTCTATATTTGGGCACATACTTTGAACCAAACTCTATATAAACTGTGGATATAACATGCTCGTCAGGCAAGGACGCATGATATTGTACCTCAATTTAATTTAAATTTGCAACTTGGAAATCTAAACATAATGAAACCCTCACTTCACAATATGGCAGACAACATTGTCTTCTTCAACTTGATGAGTGTCATACTATAGAAACTATCCTATGATTAAGTGTTAAAGACTTTTCAAGTTATCAAGAATATCAGAACTGTATTTAATTGTTTTAATAGTTGTTGGTGATAATGATAATGAGGTCATAAACATAGAGTAGATAGGTCTGCACCATTTAATAAATGTTTCCATTCAATTTCATTTATTCCAATTTCAATTTGAATCATGAGTTTTACTTGAGACTTAATGATGTGTGATCAAGACACAGATCTTTTCAAGTTTTCACCGCATAATCTGATTGTAAGCTAATAGTGTTCTTTCTATAAATATGTCTATGTTTAAGTGGATATTATAGCCAAAGTTAGTCCTTTAATTTATCTCTAGGTATTTACCTGTCTCACATTTAATATATTCCAACATTTATTGTTAATTGTATTTGCTGACTAGCTTTCATTAAAACAGTAACAAATTCTCTGAATATATCAATGCTTAAATTGCTGGAAGCTATTTTAAATCCACTTAGTAGGAAGCTGCATAATTCACTCACAATTTGTTCTGACTACCTTATCAGTTTACTTAGTATCTTAGAAAATTATTCAAACTGCGACTCATATAGAGCATAAGAAAACATTAATGTTATTTTCAAGTTAATGATTATACAAATATAAATGTATTTGTGAAGGTGAGGGAAGTAAAATATTTGGAGCTGCTCAATCTCTTGATACTTTGAGAACTTAGTGTTTCTTTGCATTTACTAAGGCAGCTGACTTTCTATTAAAGAATATTTTGTTACTTTTCTCATTTATCACCATTAGGAGTTTTTATAAAATATAATTTTTGGCAAGCAAACCTCTTGCTTTTTGTAGTTCATATGCCTCAATAATAAGAAAGTGAGAAATGAAACTTATTGGAATATTTATTTAACGTTAGCTTCTGTTATCTGGTTCTCTCATAAGCTACGTAACGGAAAAATAAATGCAGGTCTTGGGGAGATGTTATCTTTCTTTTTTTAAGTTGCAGTTTTTATCCCATTTGCAAATTATTTTGAAATCTGTGTCTCTAACACTAACATCTCATGAACTTGAGTCCTGTTTTGATACCTGCTTGCTAGACATCACCATTCATATGTACTATGGTGTTTCAAACTCAACAAATCAGAAAAAGACCTCATTAGGGTTTCTGAGTTCCTTGCTCACTTACCTTAACAGTGTGCTTTCCAAGGATGTACATTTAAGTTATCCGTTTCATGTATGCATTTCTGTAGCAAGCTCAATGTTTGGGAGGCTCCAAAAGAAAGTGTGAGAGAGAAGAGGTATACAGTTACCTACCAAACCAAAGGTCTGCACAGATATTGTGCTGATCTAATTCTTGTTTGACTGGGAAACCTAGACTGAATATCAGTGCCATGCCAGCAAATCAAACTGCTTCCTTTTGTATTGTATTCTGAAGACACTAAAGATCACCTAAGAAGTTAAAATACCTGACATTGATATCCTTCCTGAAGCTGAATTGCCAAGCATTCAAACTCTACAGTTGAGTGAGCAACACTGATGGACAGGTCATGTTGTTTGAATGTCAAAAGTACATCGGCCTAAAAACTTACTTTACACAAACTTATGGAAGTCAGACGTTGATATAGAAACCAGGAGTGACATAAGGACATTTTCAAGATCCCTCTTAAGAAATTTGACATTACTTTAAGGCATTGAAAACAGTAGCACAGGACCATCCAGCATTGTGTGTCCTTATCAAAAAAGTGCTTTACACTTGTAAATCAGAATTTCAGTTCTTCAAAAAAAAAATTCAGATAAGCAAATGTAAAGACATCTCCATTCCAAATATTCCTATTATCCATTTGTGCTTGACCTCTGATTGAATTTCCTGAGCTTGTATTGGTTTGATCAATCATAGTTAGACACTCTATACATTGATCCCAACATGATGATTTCATTGTGGTCATCTCTGAGCATGAAAAACAAAAATAATTCTCTTTTTAAATAATTTTCTTACATTGCTCTCATTACTTTGCCCGATGTTTGTGCTTTTTTAAATCTCTTCTTTTCTTTTTAAAATTTCTCTCCCTGTCTTTAGCCCTTCTAAGAATTCTTTTTGGGCTTGTGTCCAATCTGTCTTTTCCTCTAATACTTTTCTTATAAATGTTTTCAAAACATATTCTATATATGAATTTGTGTCATGAGATTCCCTGTTTCCATAGAAGCTTTTAATTCTGTTTATTTGTTATAATTGTTGTTGTGTCATTTCCTCATCTACTTCTTGTTCATTTTTACATCCTGTTGCTTGTCTCTGAATGTTTTGTTAGTGTTGGGCTCTGCTCACATTTGAGAGCATATAGGATTTTAAGTGTTCCAAGGTGGTATGATACTCGGAGAGTTTTCATCACTATCTTCCTGGTTTTTATTCTGGTTCTTAGCCAGGTAAAACTTCTATCCCTTTGTTACCATAGGCATCAGTTGCTCCTCTCTGTCCTGAAACTGTTACCTGAAGTTGACTATTTGAAGAAGGATATAACAAAGAAATCCTTTCTAATACCTTTTGGACCAAGCGTTTATGTCTCTTACTGTCTGTAGTTGCTGATGAGTTAGTGTTGCCACTGCTATTGCTGCTACATCCTCCAGGTCCAAGAGCCAATATCCATTCTTCGCCATGAGCTCCCTGTCAGCTCCAACATAGTGTCTGGAAGCAAACATCTCTTTCTATCCTCCTGAGCTTTCCTGGACTAGAAAAATCAGAGACTCTGAATTGTTATTTGTTCTTCTTTTTATCCTACTCAGACTTTCATTTGAGTCATTTTAAAAACAACGTTGTTTAGAAAGTTAATCTGGGAGAATTCAGCAGAAATATGTAATTTCTTCTGCCATCTTCACTCCCCCCTCAGTTTTTAATGGGAAGAACAATTTAGTATTATTTTTTGCCTGCCATATAATACTATTGAGTCACATTTACAAGCTACTAAATTGAGATTCCCAGATCTTTTTCAGGCAAATTATTTTATAGCCTCATACTTCCCCTGTTTATACTTACAAAGATGAATTTTCAACCAATTGTACTATTTTGCACTTATTACTATTAAATTCCACCTGATACTATTTGGCAAATTATTCTTATCTTATGAGGCTTTTAGGATCCTAACAGTGGTATTCAGTGTGTTAGGTATTCCCTTAAGTTTTCAGTCACTTGTAAATTGATTTTTTCCCTTTGTGTCTTTAAGTCATTAACAATGACAACAACAAGAAAAGTAATGTAACCTTTATCCAGAATTTTATTTTTACTTGATGTTACATTATTGTGGTCAATTTGCATATTTCATAAATATAAAGTCATAGATTTGGAACTGAAAAGGGACCTCTCTCATGTTTCTCATTGTTTTCTTCCCTTTTCAGAAATTGAAATTGATTGTCCAATGTTCGTGAGTTAATCAGACTTGCCATATGAGACTCTTATCTCTTCTGTGCTTAGGCTCAACAAATTACCCGGAATCAAAAACTTGAACAACTTAGTAATTCTTCTTTCATAATTCCACATTGTTTCTAGAGTAGTTGCACCAATTCATAGTTCCATCAGTAGAGAATTCGCATTCCTACCAGATATTAACAACCAAATATTCACTTCACATATTACCCTTTTTTCCTCTTCTGAAATTCTTCATTCAAAGAAGAGCTGTAATGAATTTACTCTGTGTAACGAAAATGTTCTTAATATGAAGCCTAAGGTTTCTTTATCCCTAACATTTTTTTAATATTATTTTCAGTGTTCTTGCTAAGATAATAATTTATGTATGTGAGATGTGTTACTCATTGAACAATGAATAAAAGAAGGTTCACTTTGCCCCAAACACAATAAGGACATGAAACAAGGCTAAGGTGTCATTTAGAGTCCATAGATCCTGCATTCCTTTGATCAGCAGAGCATTGCATGGTGACTTGAGAGGTCTTTAGACATCTATTAAACAAGAAGAGCCTTATTTTGATGTGGGGAAGATTTTTTTTACCAGAACATTTCGTCAAGAGAGGTGAATGCCTATCAGGTTTCAGAAGCGGCTTTTCTAAATTGTTTTTGGCCTTTTATGGAAAAGTAAACCTTGTTTGGGGACTTGGGGAACTATGATCATATTGCAGACTTTTATAGAGCTTTCCATCATTCATTTTATTTCATAGACAGAGAAAAAGAAAGAAAAAAGTGATATATTAAGATATCTATCTATATAAAACTACGTATAGTATTTTGCGTAGATGGATGGATGAATAAAATCTCCTACCTTCTCCCCAAAGTATCATCATAAAAAAAAAGAAAAATATCTAGAGGAGGACAAAGGGCAGAAGTATCACTCTTTTATGCTTTGTTCAGAAAGATCCACCACAGAAATTATCTCTTTCATGAGGTGAGTGGTTATATTTGACTTTTAACCATAATTCCAATGTAATGCTAAAATTACATGGTGATAATGAGCTGGAACAGTATTAGGGATAGCAATACCAAGTATATCAAAGACAGATAACTGATGGTGGCTCTTCTGGCACAGACAGGTCAATTCTTCATCACACATCAGGGCAATCAATTTGGTCTCAGCTTTTTACTGAGGTGTCATCTTCCCCTGTCAACATTATGTCATTAGTATACTGCCATACCTCAACATCTCTGGGCAAGTGAGGCTTCATTTAGGTTTCTACTCTGAATAATATCATAGTATGAGGGAAAATTAAGGTAGACCTAGGGAAGGTCAACGAAATCATACTGGACTCCTTCCCAGGTGTAAGGAATGACTATTGACTTCTCTCAGACATAGGGATAGAAAAAGAAACACTGGTAATGTCATTAACTCAATATCACTTATCCCGGACCTGGGTTACTCAGGTTTGAAATATTTATGAGGTCAGATTAGCTGTAGAGATGAGCATAACATCTTTGTTCAACTATTACTAATCCATGATCAGCTGTCCGGTGCATCTGTCTTTCTCACAAAAAATACAGTTTGTAAGGGGAGTTGGTATAGCAAAGTACTCCAGTTTCTTTCGTTTCCAACATTAGAGAGGGAGATAAACATATTTGCATAAATATTCACACAATGTTTCACATTTTAAAGTACTATACATATTCACACAATGTTTTCATATAGGCATGTATGTGCAGGTATGTACATATATACATGTACACTCACATATGGGTGTGTGCGTGTGTGTGTGTATATATATACACACACACGCACACACATACACACACACATACATAAGCACACACATATTCTCTAGGTTTCAGAACAAGGCAAAATTATTGTAACTAGGTGATATAGAGGATAGAATGCCAGGCCTGAAGTCAGGATGACTTAACTTTCTGAGTAAAAATCTGACCTTTGAAGTTAGAAGCTGTATGACCATGGGCAAGTCACTTAACCATGTTGACCCTAGTTCCCCACCTGTAAAATGAGTTGGAGAAGGAGACCAAACCCAAATCTACCTCTGAGAGAGTGTGTCTTCTGTCTACCTAAGCAAGACTCCTTCCTTTCTGTTCCCAGGTTTGCACTGGCATAAGCATCATCACAACTTTCCTGACCTCCTCATTATATTTCACCAAATGACCTGTTTATGCCTGTATTGCTGTATAATGCAGGAGGCCAATAGTTGAAGTATAAAGCCAATAGTTGAAGTATAAAGTGGCACTATACTCAGGAGATGAGATTTAGTCTCTTTTGAATTAAGCTGTTCATATGGTGCCAGATCATGAAGGTTAGGGTGAGCATAAATCCTATTTATCAATTATGCTATCTTTAGGAATTTCCATTACATCCCTGAGAAAGCTAATGTTAAAGGATACTAATATTCCTGAAGCCAGGAATTAGCATCTCTCCACCTGATGGTCTAAGAAATTGAACTAATTTTACAAAATTTAGCCCTTAGGTGTCTCCCCAAGGTCATGTAACTCAGCTGCAGAATGTATGCATTACAACACACCTTCAAACAACACTATAAAGAGTACTTATAAAAATTTCTCTTTCAAACTCTTATACACTACTGTAATTTCTTTTTAGCAAAGGTCCATCCACCCCTGGGCAAGGTACTCACTATTTCTTAAAATAAGTAGTGAGAAACAATTATTTACACCACTGGTGGGAAGTCATGGTTTTGCTCTCATTCTTCTTTCTCATGGTTCTATTACATTGTCAGTCATAAAACCATCTTATCTCATCCCTGTTACAGACCGCAAGAAATGAGAAAGATGGAGCCAAGATGACAGAGAAGAAAGATGAACCTGTAGAAGCTCCCCACACTCTGTCAATAAAATACCTGTAGAAATGACTCTCAACAAAGTCTAGAGGAAAAGAAGCCACAAACCAAGAGAGTGAAAAAGACATCCTGGAAGGCTGACAGGAAAGGACTATTGCACCAGGCTTGGCATGGTGGTGTGGCAGGGACAAGACTCAGATTGGCTTCAGGGTGCCACCAGCAGAAGCAGTTCACAAATTGTTCAAAGAGAGTTTCAAAGGCCATTGAGAAAAAAAAATCTTTCACTTGGGTGAGAAGGGAACATGGTTTGGATCTTCCAGCAGCAGCCACTGCGATGGGAGTGTGAATTTTTGGAGTTGTCTACCTAAGGATCCTAGGGAAATTGAGCCACTGATCTGGATATCAGTCCTGAGTGGCTATTCTGTGTGTCAGTAGATCAGGAGGAGGCTCTGGAGAGTGAACTCTGCAGTCATATCCTGGGCAGAACAGAGTGGCTGTGGTTACTCCCAGACCAGAGTGCAGGCCAGGAGAGGAGTAAACTCCTCCACTTGATTGTACAACCTTGGAGGAACTGAGAACTTACAGGACCCCAGAGTTTGCCACTCTCTTGAGAAAGGACTCAAAAGTCAAGTAATTGGCTGGGAAAATGTCCCAAAATGGGAACAAAATAAGACTATAGAAGGCCACTTGCTAGAAGAACAGGTATTTTCTTCCATCATTTGCGATGAAGAAGAACAATGTAGAACATCAGAGGAAGTCCTAAAAGTCAAGACTTCTGAAAACAAAACTACCAAAATAAATATGTAGTGATCTCACATCATGGAAGAGCTCAAAAAGAGTTTTAACATTAAGTAAGAGAGGTGGAGGAAAAATTGGGGAGAGAAATGAGAGAGATGTAAGAAAATCATGACAAGCAAGTAAACAGCTTGCTAAAGGAGATGCAAAAATTTTGAATATATTAACACCTTTAAAAATAGGTAAACTCAATTGTCAAACGAGGTCGAAAAAGCCAATGAGGATAGAAATGCTTTAAAAACAAAATTAGTGAAATGGTACAGGAGGCTAAAAAACTCACTGAAGAAAATAAATCTTTAAAAATTAGAATGGAGCAGATGAAAGCTAATGACTTCATGAGAAACCAAGAAATTACAAAAGAAAACCAAAAGAATGAAAAAGTTGGAAATAATGTGAAATATCTCATTGTAAAAACAACTGACCTGGAAAATTGATCCATGAGAGCAAATTTAAAAATTATGGGGCCCCATGAATGTCATGATAAAAAAGCATATTCTATGCACAATCTTTAATGAAATTTCCAAGGAAAAGTGCCCTGATATTCTACAACCAGAAGTAAAATAAAATATTGAAAGAATCTACTGACCACCTGCTGAAAGAAATTTGAAAATAGAAATTCCAAGGCATATTGTAGCAAAATTCCAGAGTTCCCAAGTCAAGGAGAAAACGTTGCAAGCATCAAGAAAGAAACAATTTGAGTACAGTGGAAATACAATCAGGATACCACAAGATCTACCAGTTTCTACAATAAGGGAAAGACGATCTTGGAATATAATATTCCAGAAATCAAAGGAACTAGCATTAAAACCAAGCATCCCCTAACCAGCAAAAGCTAAGTATAATACCTCACAGGAAAAAATGGTTATTCATTGAAATAGGGGACTTTCAAGTATTCTTTTTTTTTCTTTAAATTAATTTATTTAACTTTTTACATTCATTTTCACAGGATTTTGGGTTCCAAAATTTTCTCCCCATTTGTCCCCCCCCTCCCCAATAAACTGGACATTCTAATTACCCATATCACCAATCTGCCCTCTCTTCTATCATCCCTCCCTTCCCTTACCCCATCTTCTCTTTTGTCCTGTAGGGCCAGATAACTTTCTATTCCCCATTACCTGTATTTCTTATTTCCTAGTAGCAAGAACAATACTCAACAGTTGATCCTAAAACTTTAAGTTCCAGTTTCTCTCCATCCC
>CM053769.1:635572408-635617011 GCA_028658325.1 Potorous gilbertii
GATTGTAAACAGTTCAACTTTGGTAAGTCCCTTGTGACTTCTCCTTGCTGTTTACTTTTTCATGCTACTTCTCATTCTTGTGTTTGAAAGTCAAATTTTCTTTTCAGCTCTGGTCTTTTCATCAAGAATGCTTGGAAGTCCTCAGTTTCATTGAAAGACCATATTTACCCCTGAATGATTATACTCAGTTTTGCTGGCTAGGTGATTCTTGGTTTTAGACCTAATTCATTTGACTTCTGGAATATCTTATTCCACGCCCTTCGATCCCTTAGTGTAGAAGCTGCTAGATCTTGTGTTATCCTGATTGTATTTCCACAGTACTGCAACTTTTTCTTTCTAGCTGCTTGCAATATTTTCTCCTTGACCTGGGAACTCTGGAATTTGGCCACAATGATCCTAGGAGTTTCTCTTTTTGGATCTCTTTCAGGTGTTGATCGATAGACTCCTTGAATACTTATTTTGCCCTCTGGATCTAGAATATCAGGGCAATTTTCCTTGATAATTTCATGAAGTATGATGTCTAGGCTCTTTTTTTGATCATTGGTTTCAGGTGGTCCCAGAATTTTTAAATTGTCTCTCCTGGATCTCCTGGCCTAGATTTGACTAGCCAGTGCTTGGGGTCTGAGATTCAAATGCTGCTCCCCAGCCTCAGGGCTTTTGGTGGGAGGTTTGACTGCTCTTCAAAGGGGGCTTATCTGCTGATTCTCAGGTGGGGGCAGGGCCGCCTCTCAAGCTCAGTTCCCTCAGGGTGTTTATACAGAGATCCTTTGTAGTGGAGCTGGGGTGGAGCTCCAGGCCGCTTGGGGAGTCCCTGGCCGAGCTGCCTCAGCCTCTGCCGCAGCGGCGGCTTCCCAGGTGGTCCGAGTCCCGGAGATACCCCGCCCGCCTCTCAGCCCGTCTCTCTCACTGACCTGTGCGTCTGTGGGTGGAGGGACCTTTACTGCCGCCAGAGATTCAGGTCTCTGTCGCCTGCTGGGCTCTGCTCGCTCCTCTCAGTGCCGCGTGCCCGGGGTGGGGGAGGGGAGCACTCGGCAGGACAGGACTTGGTTCCCGTCTGAGGTACCTTTGCGGTCGGTTTTTCAGGGCTCTCTGCAACGGAAATCTCCTTCACTGTGTTGCTGCGCGGCTTCCACTGTTCCAGAATTTGTCAGGAGTTCTTTTCACAGGGAATCTATGGGCTGTGGATTCGGAGCTAGCAAATGTGAGTCTTTCTACTCCGCCATCTTGGCTCCGCCCCCCACTTTCAAGTATTCTTGCTGGGAAGACCAGAACTGAATAGAAAATTTGACTTTCAAACACAAGAATCAAGAGAAGATTAAAAGGTAAACAGGAAAGAGAAATCATGAGGAACTTTCTAATGTGTTACTCTTTACATTCATACATTGAAAGATAATATTTGTAACTCTTGAAACTTTTCTCAGTATTTGGATAGTTGGAGGAATTACACCCACAGATAGAGGACAGGGTGAGTTGATCAGGAACGTATGATATCTAAAAAAATAAATTAAGGGATGAGAGAGGAATATATTGTGAGGGTAAAGGGACAAATGAAATGGGACAAATTATCTCTCATAAAAGAGGCAAGAAAATGCTTTTTCAGTGGAGGAGAAAAGAGAGGAGTTGAGAGAAAAAATGAAGCTTACTCTCATCACATTTGACTTAAGGAAGGAATAGCATGCTCACTCCATTTGGTATGAGAATCTATCTTACACAACAAGAAAGTAGGGGAGAAGGGTGTAATTGAGGTGGGTGGATGATAGAAGGAAAGGAAAATGAGAGGAGGGAGTTATTAGAAGTAAACAATTCTGGGGAGGGTCAAGGTCAAAGAGAGAATAGAGTAAATGAAGGGCAGTATACAATGGAGGGAAATATAGTTAGTCTTACACAACATGAGCATCATGGAAGTCTTTTACCAAACTACACATATACAGCCTATATTGAGTTGCTTACCTTCTGAGTGCCAAAGAGTGGGTAGGGAGGAAGGGAGAGAAGTTGGAACTCAAGGTTCTAGGAACTAATGTTGTGAATTATTTTTCATGTAATTGGGAAATAAGAAATACAGGTAATGGGATATGGAAATCTGTCTTGCCCTACAAGAAAAGAAAGAAGATGGGGATAAGGAAAGGCAGGGGTGTGATATAAGGGAGGGAATATTGGCAAAAGGTTAATCAGAATGCACGGTGTTTTGGGATGGGAGTAGGGGAGAGTTGTGGAGAAAATTTAAAACTCAAAATTTTGTGGAAATGAATTTTGAAAAGTAAATATAAAAATTAAAATGAAAAAATCAGAAGACGTCTTAAAGCTGGTTCTGAAAATAGTATTCTGTTAGTTTAAGTTCAATTTTGGCTTAGATGGGATACTCATTAAATCTTTCAACAGTTCAAAAATGGGATTTACTTTGACCTAGGAAAGCAAAAATTTGCCACAAAGAAACAGTGTCACATAACTTCTTTTATTTATTTCCCCTGTTCTCTACATGGAAATCTTCTGGTCAGTAGGGCAAGGTTGAATAACTCACGGTTTTTAATATGTACCAAGTCAAAGGGGTCTCAATTCCATATGATTGGGACTTTTTTGCTTAGGGGACAAAGAATCTATATTAAAGGAATCAGAGGCCCATCAGAGTGCAATGCCAAATTTATGTTCTTTATGAAGAACTAATTTCTCTCAAGCAGAAAGGAGGAATGTTGTTCCCATCACACTCAACTGATTTAAATTCAGTGAATTGTTTCTTTTCTATCTCAGAGTATAATGCTTTGATATGAAAGAAGAGAGTAAAAATGTTTAGTAATATGTAAAAACCAGGAAGTTTGTGAGGTTCAAATGAGATGCTTAATATAAAGCACCTTTCAAACTTTAAGTATTATGTACATAAATTTGGTCATTATCATCATCATCATCATCATCACCATTAACAAGTATATTGTCACCAGTCCTCTAGGCTGGATATTTCACTCCTTGAACCTTTTAATTTTATATGTTGAAATCAATTAATTCTTAAAAAGTGATCTAGGAGTTTGCTGGTGATAACTGGTCCATCTGCAAAAAAAGTGTGCCCAGTGTTTTAAGATTTATCTTCATTATTAATATTTTTCTTAACTCTCACAGCTACACAAAAAAATCAAGCCTTAACTTTTCTGAGATATACATATTCCCGTCAAGGACTTCTGATAAAAGATTCATGTCAGACTGGTTGAAGATCTGCAGAACTTTCCACCTCCAAATTAATGCAGTTCCAGGTTGTACAGCGTCTAGAATTAAGAAAATGAAGATTGGGGGCGGAGCCAAGATGGCGGAGTAGAAAGACTCACATATGCTAGCTCCGAACACACAGTCCATGGATTTCCTCTAAAAAGAACTCCCAACAAATTCTGGAACAGTGGAAGCTGTGCAGCAACACAGTGAAGGAATTTCAGTTCCAGAGAGCCCTGAAAAACCGATCCCAAAGGTCCATCAGGCACCAGACGGGAGCAGAGCCCTGCCCTGTCCCAGGAGCGTGGCACTGAGAGAAGAGAGCAGATCCGAGCAGGCTTCAGGGAGAGAATCTCCAGTGGCCACGAATGTCCCTCCACCCACAGACGCACAGGTCAATGACAGAGACTGGCTGAGAGGGGAGTGGGGTGCCTCCGGGACTTAGTCCCCCTCGGGAGGCAGTAGCAGAGGCAGCAGCAGAGGCAGCAGGCAGCCAGAGGGTCCCAGAGCAGGCAGGAGATCGGCAGGAGCTCCATTACAAAAGGTCTCTGCATAAACCCCCTGAGGGAAGTGAGCCTGGGAGGCGGCCCTGCCCCCACCTGAGCAAAAGAAATTAAGCTTCCATTGAATAGCAACCAGGCCTGCCACCAAAGCCCTGAGGCTGGGGAGCAGCCCCAAGCACTAGCTTGGCAGACCTAGGCCAGGGGTGGAGACGACTCTCAGAAGTCAAGTAACTGGCTGGGAAAATGGCCAGAAAAGCGAACATAAGACCATAGAAGATGATTTTATTGGGGAACAGATGATTGCTCCATTCATCTGTGACGAAGAAGAAAACTGCTTACCATCAGGTAAAGACATAGGAGTCATGGCCTCTGTATCCCAAACCTCTGAAATAGATATAATATGGGGTCAGGGCATGGAAGAGCTCAAAAGGATTTTGAAAATCAATTTAGACAGGTGGAGGAAAAACTGGGAAAAGAAATGAGAGGTGTAAAAAAAGCAAGAAAAACGGGTCAATAACTTGATAAAGGAGACCCAAAAAAATACTGAAGAAAACAACACGTTGAAAAATAGGCTAACTCAACTGGCAAAAGAGGTTCAAAAAGCCAATGAGGAGAAGAATGCTTTCAAAAGCAGAATTAGTCAAGTGGAAAAAGAGGTGCAAAAGTTCACTGAAGAAAATAGTTCTCTCAAAACTAGAATGGAACAGATGGAGGCTAATGACTTTCTGAGAAAGCAAGAAATCACAAAACAAAACCAAAAGAATGACAAAATGGAAGAGAATGTGAACTATCTTATTGGAAAAACAACTGACCTGGAAAATAGATCCAGGAGAGACAATTTAAAAATTATGGGACTACCTGAATGCCATGATCAAAAAAAGAGTGTAGACATCATCCTTCATGAAATTATCAGGAAAAACTGCCATGATATTCAAGAACAAGAGGGCAAAATAAGTATTCAAAGAATCCACTGATCACTGCCTCAAAGAAATCCGAAAAGAGAAACTCCTAGGAGCATTGTGGCCAAATTCCAGAGTTCCCAGGTCAAGGAGAAAATATTGCAAGCAGCTAGAAAGAAACAATTCCAGTACTGTGGAAATAAAATCAGGATAACACAAGATCTCGCAGCTTCTACATTAAGGGATCAAATGGCATGGCGTAGGATATTCCAGAAGTCAAAGGAACTAGGTCTAAAACGAAGAATCACCTACCCAGCAAAATTGAGTGTAATACTTCAGGGGAAAATATGGTCTTTCAATGAAATTGAGGAGTTTAAAGCATTCTTGATGAAAAGAGCAGACTAGAAAAGAAAATTTGACTTTCAAACAAAAGAATGAGAAGAAGCATGAAAAAGTAAACAGCAAGGAGAAGTCACAAGCGACTTACCCAAGTTGAACTGTTTACATTCCTATGTGGAAAGACAATGTTTGTAACTTCTGAAATTTTTCAGTATCTGGGTAGTTGGTGGTATTACACACACACACACACACACACACACACACAGACCCACGCGCGCACACACATGCACACATGCACTCCCATACAGAGACAGAGAACACAGAGTGAATTGAATAGGATGGGATGATATCTTAAAAGAAATCACGGTAAATGGTGAGAGAGAAATGTAATGGGAGGAGAGAGGGCGAAATGGAATTGGGTAAATTATCTCTCATAGAAGAGGCAAGCAGGAGACTTCTTAGTGGAGGAAAAAAGAGGAGAGCTGAGACAAAAAAAGACATGAAGTTTACTCTCATCACATTCGACTGAAGGAAGGAATAAAATGCACATTCATTTTGGTATGAAATCCTATCTTACAATACAGGAAATTGGGGGAGAAGGAGGTAAGCATGGTGGTGGTGGATGGTGGAAGGGAGGGCAATGGGAGGAGGGAGGAATTTTGATGTCAACACTCGGGGAGGGACAGGATCAAAAGAGAGAATAGCAACAATGGGGGGGCAGGACAGGATGGAAAGAAATATAATTAATCTTACACAACATGACTCTTATGGAAGTCATTTGCAAAACTACACAGATATGACTTTTTGAATTGCCTGCCTTCCCAAAGGGAATGGTTGGGGAGGGAGGGATGAGGAGAAGTGGAAACTCAAATTTTAGGAACAACTTTGAGTATTGTTCTTGCTACTGGGGAATAAGAAACCCAGGCAATGGGGAATAGAAAGTTATCTGGCTCTACAGGACAAAAGAGAAGATGGGGACAAGAGAAGGGAGGGATGAAAGAAGAAAGGGAAGATTGGTGATAAGGGTAGTTAGAATGCTCAGTATATTAGGGAGCGGGGAGGGGACAAATGGGGAAAAAATTTTGGAATCCAAAATCTTGTGAAAATTAATGTAAAAAGTTAAATAAATAAATTTATTAAAAAAATACTCTTTACCTGTAAGCTCATCAGTTTCTATATAAAGTTATCCTAATCCATATTCTTTATGACTCATGCTGACCCACAACTTGAAATTAATGCATATTGACTTTTGAACTTATAGTATTCTTGAGTAATTCAAGAGGAGAATACAAAGAATGTAATTTAATTATTTTTTTTCTTATTTTACATGGCCAATAAAATCAACTATTACAAATTGTTATTTGTCTTTCTAAGAACTTCTGAAATTTTTATTTAGCCACAGTATCTTGTCTTATGAACTCATTAATGAAAATGTCAAATTTGTATACGTCTTTTTAGTTATGCTTTGTAGGAATTCAAGGATCATTGCAGAAATATCTCATATTAAGGATAGCAACAGTCTATCATATGATTTTTAGTATGTTCTACTTTTTTCTCACATAACTCTGATACTGTCACAACAGGAGCTTAATGGATCTACATAAAATTTTACTAACTTCATTATTTTCATTGATTTCCATGACCGAAAAATTCGTCAGGATGTGTCTAACATATTGCAAATGATCTTCTAAATATTTAATTTTGTTTTCCCTTCAACAGCAGAGTCAGTCTGTTGTTGTGACCATAGGTGAAAACTTTCCCTCTCATTATGCTCTGGCATGGCTTATATTCTGATAATATAGCCTGGCAATATCCATGGACATTTCCATATCCTCAACATTCTTTAGAGGTAATACTTCTGTGGATTTCCTGCACCTGATAATTTCTGAGTCATTTTTGGGCTCTGATAGCTCAGTGTAAGTGTAAATAGATATTATTTCTGTTTTGAGTAGAAACTCAGGTGGTCTTTCCCACCCAAACTGATTTTTGATTCTTTGCTTTTGAACAGTTGAAACAGGCCATTCTTGCCTTCATTTTTTATCTAGCCTTAATCACTGAATGGGTGCTGCCTCAGTCAGACTGAAACCTATAGAAGATCTTAATTTGAAAAGGTTGAGTTCTCCCGCTGCATCGTGGACCATCTTCAATAATCTTGATCTATATCCTCGCACTGGAATAGTATTACTCCTGTGGACAGTGAGACTGGTGACTTTGCACAGCCCTCCCTGACTTAAATCCAATTCACTTGCAAATCATGACCTCACTTTGCTTATGTCATGGTCGTCTTCATGAATGAAAGACAAACAAGGAAGTAACAATGATCTTCTTAATACATTTTTGTAGCATTTAATGCATATTTAAGATTTCCAGCATTTGTTCATTTTCCAATTGAGACAAGGATCTAATATCTTTGTTCCTAAGAAGTATCTCGGAGCTGAATTTAGCAGCTTTAAAAATAGGAAGAATCAAGATACCTTTTATGTATCGGTGTCAATATGTACATAACTCTGAAAATAAGTCCTGGACTAATGATTCATTCACCTAAAGTTCTGAGTCAGAAAGGAATATGAATCTCAAATTCACATATTGACATTGATATAAATTGCTTCAGTGAACTATGAATATGCTCAATACAATCTTGACCGACTGAAGATATTGCACAACTGTGGCAGGACTTAAATCTAGCTGTTATTACCAACATTATGGTAAATGAAGTGGCTGATTTTAATTTTTATTACTGCCTATGGTTATTAAATATTTTCCCAACTTTCATTCAGTACTTCTCTACTTTGCTTTCACACAGTTGTTTTAGTGGGTTGCTGAAGAGGATGAAAATGATGAAAAAATTTTAGATGGAAAGGCTTGAAATTATTCCTTGTCATTCCACTAAAATTCAAGTATCTTTGCAGTAAAATATATCACAGAGGAAAGATTGCAAAGTCTTTGTATGAGCAAGATGCTTCATTTTTTAAGTTCTCTACTTACATTTCTGAAAAAAAAATGGTTTTTAGAAAACTTCTTCACGTGAAACGCATTTCTTTTAAGCATGTTCCAAGAGCTTCAGGAACTTACTAATTTTTAACTTGAGTAATGGCTTCCGACTGTAGTTGCATGTCCAGGGTCAAGTTCCTTAACCCCATTTTCTTCAATTTCCTCATCTATAAAATGAGTAGGAGAAGGAAATAGCAATATACTCCAGTATCTTTTTCAAGAAAATCCCCAAATGTGGATTACGAACGTGAAAACGGAAGCACATAGGGTTGTGTCATCTATATTCAGGTATCTAGTGCCAAGTCTAGCATTCAAGCCAAGACCTGACTCTTCCCAGATACATTCCATTATGATAAACCACTTCTTTAACAATCCTTGGCATGGATTTATATTAATTGAAACAAAATGATAACAACAATGCTCAGAGATATGGAATGGGAATTAAATTTAGTAATGTACTAACAACAATACAAAGGAACGGTTGAAACTATCAAATGGCCTTTCTTATTGGTCACTTTTTAATTTTTGTGTGTTTTTTAGCTTAAATACATGATTTTATCTTTTTGGGATACTGACAGGAAGGAAACTACCTATACAGATGCAAATTATAATTTTTTCCTTACCTGATAATCAGATTATTGTCTAAGACTTCAAAAATAAAATGGTACTCACTTTGTACTCGCAGGTAGCAAAAATCAAAGGCAAAACTTGAACCAAACTCTTACTGTTTTAAAAGAGGTCACCCTATTTTAATGGAAATACCAACTGAATCAGAAAAAAAATTATTAAATTAATCTATTTCTAGTAGCAATTACATTTGAAAATGGTATAGAATTTAGCTTAATTTGAATATTGAAATCACTTTTGTGCCAAACCATCTAATTTTGTTTGGCAAAAATACAGTTCATAATAACCACAGTAATTAGACAACTGGAGATCTTTTATTTAAATGAAAATTAGACTCCAAACACTCAACCCAGGTAGATAGGTAGTATTCAAAATATTCAAAGTAACACAATAAATGTCAGACTTAGAGTTTATACTATTGATAGCTTTTCCAAAATATTCAAATTATTACAACAAATTTGTGAATGCTAATTATATATTTCAATGGACAGAAAGTGTAATTATAAAGATGGAACTTACTGTGAAAATACACATTTAAAACAATTAACTAGGCTTAATTACCTTTAACATTAGTATAGTATAAAATGTCCTCTATAAATTAGGTTTACTAGATAATTAGAGATTATAAAGAAATTCTGATTTTCATTAAACTCTAAAAAACAATATCTTATGTATACATTCCAACACAAATGGGAAAATAGTGCATATATGGCTGATAATAAAGTTCATTACAAGGTGCTACTGGTGACCTTAGGAATTCATTAAATCAGCTGGTTGTCAGGAGTCACTTTATATTTAGTTTGTTCATCCACCAGTCAATAAACACTAAATATAAAATGTTATTTTGAAGAAGTCCTTATTTCGTCAAAATAAGTTGTTATAAAAAATATCTGTATGTGTATTAAGGAGTCAATATCCTGTTTCTTAAATTTTGAGTTTAAAAAACACGTAGGATAGAAAATCAAGTTAATTTGTTTACTTTAGTAGTGTCTAAATTTGAAATCATGGCTCTTTCAATTAAGACTACATTTATTTCATATATATATATATATATATATATATATATATATACATATATATATACATATATATGTATATATAATATAAATATATATATGTATATATATACATCCATGTATGTAAGATATATATGTGTGTGTATGTACATATACGTATCTTCGTTTTCTTTCCCTTATATTCATTTATTTGCAAACTCTCTTCATTTTCGTCGTTATTTATTGATACTTTTTCCTTTTGTTTTGTTTTTCCCTCTCTTCAGGGCAGTAAAAATTTCTTGTAAAAGAAAAACATTGTAAGTTACCTGTGTTGGCAGAAAAGAATTCACTCTATATTCTGAGATCTCTCTCTAATCTGTCTCTATTTCTCTGTCTCTGTCTCTCTCTGTGTCTTTGTGTCTCTGTCTCCCTCTCTCTGTCTCTCTCTCTCTCACACACATATATAGGTATAGATACAGATATATAGAAATATGTATGTATGTATGTTTGTATGTACATATGTATGTATATACATACATTTCTATAACTATGTATTTATCTATATTCTCTGACAAGGTATATTTGTCCACAAATAATGTCATTCCTAAGGATTAAAAACTGTTTAGTGGGGAGGAGCCAAGATGGTGTGTTAGAAAGTTTCACATATGCTAGTTCTTAATCCACAGCCCATAAAATACCTGTAAAGAAGAACTCCCAACATATTCTGGAGCAGTGGAAGCCAAATAACAACGGAGTGGAAGAGAATTCTGTTACAGAGAGCCCTGAAAAACTGACACCAAAGTTCTGTCATGCACCAGACCCAGAGTAGAGCCCAGCCCTGGTTTGGCCTTGCGGCACTGAGGGAACCAGATGCTAGTAGGTTTCAAGGATAGAATCTCCAGCAGTCATGCAGGTCCCTCCACCCACAGACGTCAAAGGTCAGTGAGAGAGCCTGTTTGCCTGATCAAATTGGGAGCAGGCTGTCTCCATAACTCAGGCCCCCTCGAGAGGCAGGAGCAGACAGGGGCTCTCGAAGGAGACAAGAGCTCTGATCCATTATTGAAGGTCTCCACATAAACCCCCAAAGGTAACTGATTCCTGTGTGGCTGGCCTGCACACATCTGAGCATTTGAACTTAATGTCACACGGAATAGCAGTCCTACCTTGACCTGAGCGCCTGAATTTAATCTCACACTGAATAGCAGTCCCGCCCTGGGCAAAAGCCCAACGGCTGGGGAGCAGCATTTGAATCTCAAACCC
This sequence comes from Potorous gilbertii, assembly GCA_028658325.1. NCBI lineage: Eukaryota > Metazoa > Chordata > Mammalia > Diprotodontia > Potoroidae > Potorous > Potorous gilbertii. The sequence goes on from CM053769.1 coordinate 635,583,215, forward strand.
TAAGAACTAATTGGGCAAATCTGGAGGCAAGACAGGGGTGATGAGGAATCACAGAAGTCAAGTAACTCGCTGGGAAAATTCCCAGAAAAGGGAAAAAAAATAAGACCATAGAAGGTTACTTTCTTGGTTAACAGAAATCTCGTCCCTTCCTTTCAGATGAGGAAAAACAATGCTTACCATGATGGAAAGACAGACAACTCAAGGTTACTGTATCCAAAACATTCAAAATAAATATTCAATGGGATCAGGCCATGGAAGAGCTCAAAAAGGATTTGGAAAATCAAGTTAGATAGGTGGAGGAGAAACTGGGAAGAGAAATGAGAGAGATGCAAGAAAAGCATGAAAACGGAGCAATTCCTTGTTAAAGGAGACCCAAAAAATGCGGAAGAAAATAACACCTTGAAAAATAGGCTAACTCAATTGGCAAAAGAAGTTCAAAAAGCCAATGAGGAGAAGAATGCATTCAATAGCAGAATTATCCAAATGGAAAAAGAGTTTCAAAAGCTCTCTGAAGAAAATATTTCTCTGAAAATTAAAAGAGAAGAGATGGAGACGAATGACTTTATGAGAAACCAAGAAATCACAAGACAAAACCAACAGTATGAAAAAATGGAAGATAATGTGAAATATCTCATTGGACAAAACAACTGATCTGGAAAATAGATCCAGGAGAGACAATTTAAAACTACCTGAAAGACATGACCAAGAAAGAGCTTAGATATCATCTTTCATGAAATTATCAAGGAAAACTGCCCTGATATTCTAGAACCAGAGGGTAAAAAAAGGATTCAAGGAATCCACCAATCACCACCTGAAGGAGATCGAAAAAGAGAAACTCCTAGGAACATTGTGGCCAAATTCCAGAGTTCCCAGGCCAAGGAGAAAATATTGCAAGCAGCTAGAAAGAACCAATTCAAGTACTGTGGAAATACAATCAGGATAACACAAGATCTAGCAGCTTCTACATTAAGGGATCAAATGGCATGGAGTAGGATATTCCAGAAGTCAAAGGAACTAGGTCTAAAACCAAGAATCACCTACCCAGCAAAAGAGAATGAAATAGAAGACTTTCAAGCATTCTTTTCGAAAAGACCAGAGCTGCAAAGACAATTTGACTTTCAAACACAAGAATGAAAAGAAGGATGAAAAGGTAAACAGCAAAGGGAAGTCATAAAGGACTTCCTAAGGTTGAACTGTTTACATTCCTGCATGGAAAGTCAATATGTATACCTCTTGAAACTTTTCAGTATCTGGGTAGTTGGTGGGATTACACACACACACAGAGCACAGAATGAATCGAGTAGGATGAGATCATATCTTTAAAAAATGAAATTAAGCAGTGAGAGAGAAATGTATTGCAAGGAGAGAGGAAGAAATGCAATGGGCCTAATTATCTTTCACAAAAGAGTCAAGCAGAAGACTTTTTAGTGAAGGGGAGAAGAATGAGCTGAGAGAAAAACATGAAGTTTACTCTCATCACATTCAATCAAAGGAAGAAATAAAATGCACACTTATTATGGTATGAAAACCTATCTCACAATACAGGAAAGTGGGAGAGAAGGAGATAAGCTGGGTGGGGGTAATGATGGAAGGGAGGCCAATGGGAAGAGGGAGCAATTTGAAGTCAACACTGTTAGGGAGGGACTGGATCAAAAGAGAGAATAGAAACAATGGAGGGCAAGATAGGGAGGAGGGAAACATAGTTAGTCTTACACAACACGACTATTATGGAAGCCATTTGCAAAACTACACACATATGGCCTATATTGAGTTGCCTGCCTTCCCAAAGGGAATGGGGAGGGAGGGAGCGATGGGTAGAAGTTGGAACTCAAATTTTTAGGAACAGCTGTCGAATATCGTTCTTGCTACTAGGAAATTAAAAATGCAGGTAATGGGGAATAGAAAGTTTTCTCGCCCAACAGGACAAAAGAGACGATGGGGACAAGGGAAGAAAAGGATGATAGAAGAGAGGGCAGATTGGTGATAGGAAAAACAGAATGCTCAGTGTATTGGAGTGAGGGCAGGGGACAAATGGGGAGAAATTTTGGGACCCACAATTTTGTGAAAATGAATGTAAAAAGTTAAATAAATAAATTTAACTAAAAAACTATTAAAAAATGAAAACTGTTTTGAAATATTCAAATACCTCTGTAGAATGAGTAAATAGCTGTATCTTACCTCACACACTTTAATTTTCAATGACATAATCATGATCATTTGTACTTATAGCATTAAAAATGTTACTATCTGTCACACAAACTGCAACTGTCTAGGTATCCGTAATATGATTCATGTTTATTGTAATTAAGTGTACGGTTAATTGTAATATGAAACGTTTATGAAAATCTACTAATTCCTCAGAGAATCTTAGAAAACAGAAAAATTGCTCATTGGTCCATTTATTTTTTCTTTACCTTTATTTTTGTTGTCATTTTTTTTGTTTTGGTTTCATTTCTCTTCACTCAAGGTAAAAAGATATAAATACATAGTGGCAAGAATAAACATGAAAATCATTGGAAATTTTCAAAGGGACAATGATGTTGTCAGAAACACATGCAGACACTTAAGTGATCACCACCACGTATTGAAGGTCCACTTCATATAAAGCTTTGTGTAAAACGGGGTGAAAGGAAAGGAGTAAAAAGCACTCTCTTCTTTTCATTAGTTTTAAGTTTTCTTTACTTGTAGATTTTATAATATATTTTAAATTCTCATATGTGCATATCTATGCATACACACATGTGTATATGTATATATTTTATGCTCATTTACAATAAATTTTCTACATATTATATATAAACATATTTACATGCATTCAAAAACATATAATGCACACACATACACATGTAAATATTTAGAATCCAAGCTTACCACTGGAGGTTATCTTGTAACATTGGATAAACCGCTTAATGTCTCAAATCTCAGTTGACTTATCAATACAATTATAGTGTTTGACTAATCATTGGGTATTTGTCGATATCTTTACAGTTTCTGCTTCTTTGAAATTAGGAGCATTGTCTATATCCACATGTCTGTGTATCTTCATGCATAGATAAAACATAAAAACTTTGAGATACAAGTATTGCAAATTAATATATTAGATGTTTAATTTAAATGTTATTTATTTGTAGTTTTTGATAATTTAGTTAGTTTTTGTCCAAAATATACTCTTCCTTGGAAAACCTTTTCATTCTTGTGTAAGTGTAATGGTAATTAAATGGGAAAATCTTTCCTGTTCATTAATAGGCCCATTTGACCTGTTTAAATCACATGAAAGTCTAAGGCACATGTGGTGGAGTGAGTCAGCTAAATGAGTGAGACAGGAAGGATGGATCACAGCTGGGAAGAAATTGGTCAAGCTAGACAGAGCTAGGAAGGATACAGACAAGCCTACAGCTAGGCTTGTGAGTGTTTGTTTGCGAGAAGGCCCCAGCAGGGGGAGTAAGGAAGTCTTGAAAATACCTTTGTCACCTGCAGAGGTAATACGTGTGAAATCTTGGTTACTATGACTGATTTGGCCTTCTGGTTTTTGGATTCGAATTTCTGATGTCTGAAAAAAATCTGTTGTTCTTTTTTCTTTCTTTTTTTTCTTATGCCTTCTGTATGGAGTGTGTGTTATACTATGTGATTGAGAACTATTCTGGCATACTAATAGCCAATAACAGTGCTCTGAATGTTGCCTTAATGATACAGTAAGTTCATCAGTTCATTAAAATGCTCAGTCATTTTCAGGTTCTCATATTACTTTGTTATTTTTTTGGGACAAATAATTAAAAGGCAAATTTAAAATGAACAAGCTTTACTATTCATTAATACAATTCTCTAAGGACCTCCCTAATATATGGTTTGAAAGAACAGGTCGATAAAAAGAATCAGTAAATGAATTGTCAAATTGTTTATGAATTGTTATAAGCACTGCATTTGAAATTGTAAAATGAGATTTCTTAAAATATTGCATAGAAGAATTCCTAGTTTTTCTTCTTTTCATGGACTTGTCAATTATTTTTCTAAAGTTTTGTGATGGAAACCACTACATGAGGAAAAAGAAAAGCTGAGGGTGATTACTTTTTGATAGATTAGCATATGTTATATAAAATGTAATTGAGAATTTAAATATCCTTAAGTATAAGTTACAATGAGGCTAGTTATACCAACAAAATAGAATTTTTGAGGATTGTATAGCAATTAGTGAATGTTGGTTCAAATAATATATTACCAGACTACAGGAGGTGGAGAGAGCCACCTTCACTAGTACTGTTACTGGCTAATCAGCTGGAAAGGGGAGCTATGATTACTACTGTGGATAAAATTCAATAAATTGTATTAAAAATAATTACCACTTCCACAATCAATACTCCATATGCCCTAACCATAAATGTGCAATAATCACTTCAGGAGTCTAAAGCGTTTTGTAGAATACTTGGTCTAATATCCTAATTTTAACGATGAAGAAACTGAGTCCCACAGATGTTAAGTGGTATGATCAACGTACAAAGCAACCTCACATGATGGAGCTAGGATTATAATCTATTTCCTTCAATTCCAAATGCAACAATGGGGAGAAGTTACATGGACTCATGCACTTTGAATTTAGAGCAATGATTTACTCTTCAGAAAAGTAACCTCAGAAACTAAACCCCTAGGCTATATTGTATTTTCCTCTCTACTGATGACTAGAGGATAAAGAATAATCCTACAAATTTTAGATATTCACTGTAAATGAAGGGATTTCTGCTAAGAACAACCATAGATTCTTTACCACTACACTAAGTTGTCTTTTTTAATGCACTAATTAATTTCCTTTTGACTTGACTACTCATTTTGTCAGACAGTTTAACAGACCTCATGAAATTTTAAATTTTTACCGGGTCTACAAAAAATCCAGGCAAGGAAACTATCGTGATGATAATTCCCTCATTGTCCTGTAGTATGTTTCTCAATGTTCGTTAACTGATTGATTTTAAGACTTAGCTGATTTAGAATGAAGTGTGATCCTTATGCTGCGTTAAAAGAAATGATTAATCCAGCGATCAAGGAAGTGTTATTGTCCTGATAATAAAGAGAAAATATGGCATTATGATTAGTTCTGTCCCATGAAACACTGATAGCTGAACTTCCAGTACTCTTTTCAAAAAAACCAAACAACTTGGTATGTTAAAGCAGAGACTGGATGTAATAGGAATTATAAAGGCCATTGCAGCATTACATAAGAATTTTTAGATGGTTGACATTTGTAAAAACTCTTGTAACTTTAAAATTATATGACTCTTATGTTGAATTTTAAATAGGTGAAAACTGAAATAGAATGATTTTATTAAAAAGGGCAAATTACCTCTGCCTTTAAAAAATATATATTTTTTGTTATTCATATTGTTGCATTTTCCAAAAAAAAAGAGTTTATTAATGCAAACTGGCCAAGCATTTGGATCTAGCCACATATAGAAAATTGAATACTGTCACTTTGCCAGTAGAGGGGTGACGTGTTTCACCATTCGTTCTGTGGAATCAAGATTAAACAATGTATATAAATTGGTGTTGTGAGACTAACAAGACAGTAGGAAAAAGTTAGTGATATTAGCACAACCAATGGCATTTTAATTTAAGCCTCCATTTTGTGAATTAATTTAACAATTCTTTAAGTTTTAGTAATAATCCAAGCACTCTTAAAATGTGATGTAGTAAATATAGGTGTTCTTAGCCAATTAAGCGATATCATCACTCTGATAAGATAGGCCACCCATGGAAAAAGAAAATAGAACCAGATTTATTCATAATTCATGCAGTAAACTATAAGGTAAACCACTTTGGAATTCCTATAGGTGGGAATATAAAATAAAAACCACAAGAAGTTTCAGTTATCATTCTTTATCTTATTTTTCATGTGGTATGGTATGACTGCTTCTGTTTCCCCAACTTGAAATTCAAGGTATCCTGTGCTTGATTGAAAGCAATGTTGATTTATTGGAGAGTTGTCAGAAGGTACACAGTCTCCCTGAGTAAAGAGGAAAATTTGTCAAGATATGATTATGAAAAAAGTTTCCTGGAATCTTTAAAATTTAGGTTGTTGGATGGTTATTTGTACTATTTGTTATTTTGATAAATAAAATTTGTTTTCTTATACTGAGAAAGTGACAGAAAAAGTTTTAATAATTCACATAAAAATAAATTTTTTTAAACACATTTTTTTGCTATTTTCAAAGCCTCTTATTAAACATTTACCAGTACACCCCTGCTTCCACCTTTCAAACATTATGAGTATTTTTTCAAGTAAAAGGCTTTGGAGAATTTGTAGTGGAAGCAAATTACAAATAAGTTCTGAATACAGATGTAATTGAATTACATCAAATAATTTCCCATAATCTTTGATATATTTATCCTTTCTTTCTCCAAATTTCCATTCTCCTTCAAATTGTCTTCCCCTATTTGAATTTCAGTGGAAAATTCACGCAAGTCATTATATCCCCGGTCATTTAATTAGTGGAGCTATATTCCAAGGAATATCATCAGGTCAGAAACTACTCTAATATGCTTGACACATATCATTTACTATGTTTTGGAAAGTTTTCTACTACATTTAAAGCACTAGATCCGTAGTCAAATGATTGGGATTCAATATCTGATCAAATATCACTACTATAACCTTTGGAAACGTTCCAGACACTACTAAATTCTTGAGAAATATTATCCTATTTAATATTTTTTCCAATCAGGAAAAACTGATGTATGTATACACATATATACGTGTGTGTGTGTGTGTGTGTGTGTGTGTGTGTGTGTAACAGATAAGGAATTTCTTTTCTTCCTTGATGTGATATAGGCCAACAAGTGGTATAGCTGTGAGTTAACAGAGAAAAAATATTTAGGAATTTTTTGTATAGAATGATTTTGAACACAATTCTAATTTTTTCAAGAGTGGCTATACCCCATTCAGAGATCCACTAACAGTTCATCAGTTGACCTGTTTTCCCACAGCTAGCCCCTCAGATATTTACTTTCTTTTGGATGTAAGGTGAAACACATGAATTGATTTATATATATATATAATATATATGTGTGTGTGTGTGTATATACACGTATATATACACATATATGTATATATACACATATATGGGTGTATATATATATATATACACACACACACATATATATATATAACTGATTTATTTTTCATTTCTTAACATTCACTTCCAAAAAACTTAAATTCAAAATTTTGTCCCTGTATTTCCACAGCCCCATAGCAGAAAAGTGTTTACCCCATCTACCTATTTCTTCCATCTGTCTCTTCTTTTATCTTCTTTTGCCTCCTTTCTATTATATATACCTATATATGTACATATATACACACACATACATAAATGTTTACATACGTACATACATGGGTACATACACACATACACCCATGTGCATAGATACACCTTCACATATAAAATATACACATACATGCATACCCATACAGACCTGTGTATGTGTGTGTCTATATGTGTATTCCCTCTGTCTACCCTAATACAGAAAAAGTCCTCATGAGTTCCTTATGGTTTTTATTTCCTGCTTACCTTTACATGTTTCTTTTGATTTATGTATTTGAAAGTCAAATTTTCTATTCAACTCTGCACTTTCCAGCACAAGTGCTGGCAAGGTCTCAATTTCACTGAATATTCATTTTTTCCCTAAGGGATTATACTCGGTTTGGCTGGGTAAATTATTCTAGGTTTTAATCCTAGTTCCTTTGACCTCTGGAATGTCAGAATCCAAACCCTCTGATCCCTTAATGTAGAAGTTAATAAATCTTTTGAAATAAACGTTGTATTTCCATAATATTTGAATTCTTTCTGGTTGAATGCAACATTCTTGATTGCAGAAGTCTGAAATTCGACCATAACAGGCTTAGGAGTTTTCCTTTGGGAATCTTCTTTAGGACGTGATCAGTGAATTCTTTCACTTTCTATCTTGCCCTTTGGTACTAGAATATCAGGGCAATTTTACTTGATAATTTTTTTCTTTTATTTTTTATTTTTTTAATATAAATTTATTCTTTACCTTTTTAAATTTATTTACACAAAATTTTGGGTTCCAAATTTTCTGCCCCTTTGTGCCCTTCCACCTCCCAATACACCGAACATTCTAATTTCCCCTATCACGAAAATGCCCTCTTTTCTCTGGTCCATCCCTTCTCTTGTACCCAACTTCTATTTTGTACTGTAGAGCCAGATATCTTTCTAATCCCCATTGCCTGTATTTCTTATTTCCTAGTAGCAAGAACATTACTCAACAGTTGCTCCTAAAACTTTAAGTTTCAACTTCTCCCCATCCCTCCCTCCCCACCCATTCCCTTTGGGAAGGAAGGCAATTCAATATAGGCCATACCTGTGTAGTTTTGCAAATCACTTCCATAATAGTCGTGTTTTGTAAGACTAACTCTATTTCCCTCCATCTTCTCCTGCTCCCCATTATTTCTGTTCTGACTTTTGATCCTGTCCCTCCCCAGGAGTGTTGACTTCAAATTCCTCCCTCCTACCATTGCCCTCCCTTGCATCATCCCGTCCATCCTGCTTGTCTTCTCCCCCACTTCCCTGTATTGTAAGATAGGTTTTCCTACCAAAATGAGTGTGCATTTTATTCCTTCCTTTAGTCGAATGTGATGAGAGTGAACTTCTTGTTTTTCTTTCAATTATCCTCTTTTCCCCTCCACTTGATTGTCCCTTGATTGTCTCTTCTATGACAGATAATTTGCCCCATTCCATTTCAACCTCTCTCCTCCCACTACATTGCTCTCTCGCCATTTACCTTGATTTCTTCAAAGATATGATCCCATCCTATTCAATGATCTCTGTGCTCTCTGTCTCTGTGTGTGCCTGCATGTGTGTACATGTGTGTGTGTATGTGTGTGTATAATCCCACCAACTACCCAGATACTCAAAAGTTTGAAGAGTTACAAATATTGTCTTTCTATATAGAAATGTAAACAGTTCAACTTTGGTAAGTCCCTTTTGACTTCGCTTTGCTGTTTAATTTTTCTTGCTTCTTCTCATTCTTGTATTTGAAAGTCAACTTTCCTCTTTAGCTGTGGTCTTTTCATCAAGAATGCTGGAAAATCCTCAATTTCATTGAAAGACCATATTTTCCGCTGAAGTATTATACTCAGTTTTGCTGGGTGGGTGATTCTTGGTTTTAGTCCTAGTTCCTTTGACTTCTGGAATATCTTAATCCACGCCCTTCAATCCCTTAATGTGGAAGCTGCTAGATCTTGTGTTATCCTGATTGTATTTCCACAGTATTGGAATTGTTTCTTTCTAGCTGTTTGCAATATTTTCTCCTTGACCTGGGAACTCTGGAATTTGGCCACAATGTTCCTAGGAGTTTCTCTTTTTGGATCTGTTACAGGCTGTGAACAGTGGAATCTTTGAATAATTATTTTGCCCTCTGGTTCTAGAATATCAGGGCAGTTTTCCTTGATAATTTCCTGAAAGATGATGTCTAGGCTCTTTTTCTGATCATGGCTTTCAGGTAGCCCCATAATTTTTAAATTGTCTCTCCTGGATCTGTTTTCCAGGTCAGCTGTTATTCCCGTGAGATATTTCACATTGTCTTCCATATTTTCATTCTTTTGGTTTTGTTTTGTGATTTCTTGGTTTCTCAGAAAGTCATTAGCCTCCAATTGTTCCATTCTAATTTTGAGAGAACTATTTTCTTCAGTGAGCTTTTGAAACTCTTTTTCCACTTGGCTAATTCTGCTTTTGAAAGTATTCTTCTCCTCATTGGCTTTGTGAACCTCTTTTGCCAATTGAGTTAGCCTTTTTTTCAAGGGGTTATTTTCTTGTGCAGTTTTTGGGTGTTCTTTAGCAAGGTGGTGACCCGTTTTTCATTCTTTTCTTGCATCTGTCTCATTTCTCTTCCCAGTTTTTCCTCCACCTGTCTAACTTGATTTTCAACATCCTTTTTGAACTCTTCCATGGCCTGAGCCCATTGGGTATTTATTTCAGATGTTTGCGATACAGTGGCCTTGACTCCTAAGTCTCTCCCTGATGGTAAGCATTGTTCTTTGTCATCAGAAACTAAGGGCGGAAACATCAGTTCCCCAAGAAAGTAACCTTCTATGATCTTATTTTTTTTTCCCTTTTCTGGGCATTTTCCCAGCCAGTTACTTGACTTCTGAGATTCCTCTCCACCCCTGCCCAGGTCTGCCCAGCTAGTGCTTGGGGTCTGAAATTCAAATGTTGCTCCGCAGCCTCAGGGCTTTCAGTGGAGAGCATGGCTTCTATTCAATGTGAGCTTAAATTCTGGTGCTCAGGTAGGGGCAGGGCCACCTCCCAGTCTCAGTTCCCTCAGGGGTTTTATGTGGAGACCTTCTGTAATGGTCCTGAGATGCTGCCTGCTCTGGGAACCTCTTGCCGCCCACTGCCTCTGCTGCAGCCTCCTGAGGGTGCCTGAGTTGTGGAGACACCCCACTCCCCTTTTGGCCAGCCCAGAAATCTCTCTCACTTACCTGTAATGCCTGTGAGTGGAGGGACCTCTGTGGCCACCAGAGAGTCCATCCCTGAAACCTACTCAAATCTGCAGGATCTGCTCCTCTCAATGCCTGGTGACCAGGGAAGGGTTGGGCTCTTCTCCTGCCCTGTGTGCAATGGACCTCTGGGGTCGGTTTATCAAGGCTCTCTGGAACGGACATCTCCTTCACTCCGTTGCAGTGTGGCTTCCACTGTTATAGAATTTGTTGGGAGCTCTTTTTAGAGGAAATCCATGGACTGTGGGTTCGGAGCGAGCATATGTGAATCTTTCTACTCTGCAATCTTGGCTCCTCCCCCTGATAGGCTTTATTTGATAATTTCTTGAAAAATAATAACCTGGCTCTTTTTTGTCCGTCATGGCTTTCAGGTTTCCAAATAATTTCTTAATTAGCTCTCCTGCGTCAATTTCTCCAGGTAAGTTGTTTTTCCATTGAGATATATCAGTTTCTATTTTTTCATTTTTTGGGTTCTGTTTTATCATTTCTTGATTTCTCATAGAGTTATTAGCTTCCACTTACACTATTCCCATTTTTAAGGAATTATTTTCTGCAGTGAGCATTTGAACTTCCTGTTTCATTTGATCACTTCTTCTTTAAAAGACGTTCTTCTCCTCATTGGTGTTTTGGACCTCTTTTACCATTTGACTTAGTGTGGTTTTTAAGGTTTCTTTTCAGCTTTTTTTGACTCTACTTTATCAAGCTGTTGAATCATTTTTTCATGATTTTCTTGTATCACCGCCATTTCTCTTTGCTGTGTTTCCTCTACACCTCTTACTTGATTTTCAAAATTCTTTTTGAACTCTTCCATGTTCTGAGAGAATTGCATATTTTTCTTGGAAGCTTTGGATGTCGGAATTTTGACTTTCTTGTCTTCTTCTGATTATATGTTTTTATATTCTTTCTCAGCAAGGTATGTTTCTATAGCTTGGGGTGTTTATGCTATTTCTTTATTTTCCCAGCCAATTATTTGACTTTTTAACTCTTTTTTAAGGTATGACTCTACTTGCAGTGTGGAAAACAAACTCAAATCTTTTCTCTGATCAATAAGTGACATAAGCACTCTTTTCTTCCTTGTAGTTTTGCAGAGAGTTCTGTCTCCACCAACCTTCAAGCCTTGCCATGCCAGAACTCCTCACCCTAGGCTTTTTAACCCTAGGCCTGCCACCCAAGGCAGCAACCAAGATACAAGCAGGGCAAAGCAAGAGAATCATGCTTCAATACCAGGAAGTTGATCCCTCTAATTCCCCTGTAATAAGTCTCGTTTTCCTCCACTGTGTTTGGGCCAGGAGAGCTGGAAGCATCTGCTGCTGCCACTACCACTACTGCCCCAGTATTGGAGCCCTATTATCCCTTTTTCTTACCTACGTCCTGGCAAACATTTCCTACTGTCCTTCTAAGTTGTCTTTGGGATTTTTGGGTTGAAAAGGCTGAGAAATGCCACAACTACCAGTGATTCAGTCCGATGAGTGCTGCTCCAGCTTTGCTGGGTGACAGTCTATTCTGGATCTGGCCACACTGGACTGTGCTCCTTTTCCAGCCTAGTGCAATAGACATTTCCTGTCAACCCTCCAGGTTGTCTTGGTCAGGAAATTTGTTTTGCTCTGTCATTTTGTGCACTCTGTTACTCTAGAATATATTTAGAGACATTTTGTACAGGTATTTGGAGCAGTTTGGAGAAGAGTTGAAGTATAATCACGCTTTCACTCCAACACCTTGGCTGCAACCTCCCAAATTGTTATAATTTACATTTCTTTAATTATTATGGATTTGGAGCATTTTTAAAAACATAACTAGCTTTGATTTCTTCCCTTGATTGATAGTATATGGACTGATCATTTATATAAAAAAACCATTTATAAATTGGAGAACTGCATGCTGTTTTAGAAGTTTGAATCAATATTTTATACATTTTGGTAATGAGATAAGCTATAGATTGACATTCAAACTCGAGAGAAAAGATAAAATAATAAACTAGAAAAATTGAAAAAAATGCCTATCAGATCTATAAATATAATAATTGTTATTACATCTGTGGTGGGTTATGTTACTATTGAAAATTTTTGTCTCACATTCAGCTGGAAAACATAAGGGTCAGGTAAGTTCTGTAATCTCTAGAGAATGCGGTGCTGCATATGTATTCAAGATACCTTGAGTCAGGTTTGCTGAATCCATTGCTATGTGATTCTGGAAAATTTATTTAAACTCTCTGTATTTCATATTTCTCATTTATAAATTTAGAAGTTATATCAGACAGCCTATCACAACCTTTCATAATCTAACATTATGCTTCTATGATAAATTCTCCTTTTTTCTAAATTACAACCAATTTTCCCAACTACATTGTGTACATAATAAATCCTCATTCAAATTTTAATTCTCTCTCAAAGTTTACTAAAGATACAATTTTTTTCTATTCATCTGGTTGGAAATCTAGTAAAATCCATTTTCTTCCATTTTATTTCTCTATTTCTTTTTTTGTTCGGATCTACACAGTTTTGATAAGACTTCTTAAAATATGCTTTTTAGGGATGAAAGTACAAGATCTAATTCACCTGCCTTTCTATTGAGTGTGAAATAAATATTTGCTTCTTTCATTTTATCATATTTATTCGATAATTTATCATATTTATTCATCAGAAGATTCTGAGGATCACCTGGCATGAAAGGGAAGATTCTGAGGACCACCCATGATAAGGAATCAAATACTGAAGTCCTTCCTCGAGCTGAACTGCCAAGTATTCAAACTATGTTTCAGAGAGCACAACTTTTTGGCTGCCCACGTTGTTCACATGCAAAATGTATGCTTGCCAAAAAGACTATTTTATGGAGAACTATATTGGGGCAGTAGACCACATTGTGGCTAGAAGAAATGATACATGGACACTCTCAAAGTCTCTCTCAAGAACTTTGGTTTTGACTGGAAAACATGGGAGACACTGGCGCAGGACCACTAAGCATGGCGTGCCCACATAAGAAAAGGTGCTGTCCTCTTTGAACAAAACAGAATTGAGACAGCAGGACATAAACGCAGGATGTGCAAATTTGGTATATCTCCCCCAAATATTCAAATGAACTATCTGTGCCCAACGTGTGGTAGAGCATTCCAAGCTCATATTGCTCTGATCAGCCACAGTCATAAACATTGAAATTTCATTTTGCAATGGTGATGTCACTTTGGTCCTTTTTGAAGAGGAAGAACAACAAACAATTTTATCATAATTTTGTCTGTTAAACAAAGAAATACTATGGTACTTTTATAAATACTATACTAAATATGTTTTTTTTTGTTATAACTGTATTAAACAAACATGAGAAGTAACATGTCCTCTCCCTACTTAAGTATTTATAAGTATGTAGTTCTTTTTATCTCTCTGTAAAATAAATTATATTTACGTATTTTGATTACATATTATCAAAATTTCACCCAGCATGACTACCTTTCCAGCTTCCAGTAATACATCTCATAAAGCAAAGAGTCTTTTTTAAATATTTATGAAGAAAATAACATAATTTTAAAGAAATTTTGATAGAAAACAGTTTTAATAGAAAGATTAAAATTTCTAATTAATTTCCTTCCTTTCATTCTACCATAGTAGAATGACAGTCTTCACTATTGTTTGAAGAACAGGGAGCAACTTATATTGATCTATCATTGCTCTCTGGAGCACACATTTTATACACTCAAACAAGTACTTTTTATTGTCTATTTCAAAACTTCCTTATTTGCCCCCCTCCCAAACGTGGCACCTCAACAAATAAATTGTATTAAAATAAATTATTTCCTTTTAGTTTTCAGTTGCAATACTCAACTAAAAAAACAGTAATTTTGCCACCACAACTGACTTCAATAATGATGCTCTTCCAAGTTGGTTTAAGGAACGTAATTCAGGGGATGATAACTCAAACTGCTAAAGAGTTCACTATCTACCCTGCTTGGATTTTGTACAACTTCTTATATCTTAAGAATCAATGGGGGGCAGAGCCAAGATGGCAGAGTAGAAAGACTCACATATTCTAGCTCTGAACCCACAGCTTACAGACCTCCTGTAAAAAGAACTCCCAACAAATTCTGGAGAAGAAGAATTCTTGCAGAAACAGAACGAAGGAGATTTCCATTCCAGAGAGCCCTGAAAAACCGACCCAAATGTCCGTTGTGCAGCAAGTGGGAGCAGAGCACAGCCCTGCCCTGGCGACGTGGCACAGAGAGGAGTGAGCAGATCCGAGCAGACTTCAGGGACAAAATCTCCAGTGGCTGTGAAGGTCCCTCCACCCACAGACGCACAGGTCAGTGAGAAAGACGTCTGGATGGGCTGAGAGGGGAGCGGGGTGTCTCCATAATGCAGGTCCCTTTGGGAGGTAGTGGCACAGGCAGCGGGTGGCCAGAGGCTCCCAGAGCAGGCAGGAGCTCAGCAGGAACTCCATTACTGAAGGTCTCTGCATAAACACCCTGAGGGACGTGAGCCTGGGAGGCAGCCCAGCTCCCACCTGAGAACCTGAATTAATCTTACCTTGAATAACAGCTGGCCAGCCTGCCAAAATCCCTGAGGCTGAGGAGCAGCATTTGCATCTCAGACCCCAAGCACTTGCTGGGCAGACCTAGGCAAGGGTGGAGAGGAATGTCAGAAGTCTAGTAACTGGCTGGGAAATTGCAGAGTAAAAGGAAAATAAATAGGACCACAGAAGGTTGCTTTCTTGGTGATCAGATGATTCCTGCCTTTCCTCTCTGACGAGGAAGAAAACTGCTTACCACCAGGTAAAGACATAAGAGTCAAGGCCACTGTATCCCAAACATCTGTAATACATATCCAATGGGCTCAGGACATGGAAGAGCTCAACAAGAATTTTGAACATCAAGTTAGACAGGTGGAGGAAAAACTAGGAAGAGAAATGAGAGACATGCAAGAAAAGCATGAAAAACAGGTCAACACTTCGCTGAAGGAGACCCAAAAAAATGCTGAAGAAAAT
This sequence comes from Potorous gilbertii, assembly GCA_028658325.1. Taxonomy (NCBI): domain Eukaryota; kingdom Metazoa; phylum Chordata; class Mammalia; order Diprotodontia; family Potoroidae; genus Potorous; species Potorous gilbertii. The sequence continues at coordinate 635,598,684 of CM053769.1, forward strand.
AAGACTTTGAAAAATAGGGAACTCAAATAGCAAAAGAAGTTCAAAAAGCCAATGAGGAGAAGAATGCTTTCAAAAGCAGAATTGGCCAAGTGGAAAAAGAGGTTCAAAAGCTCACTGAAGAAAATAGTTCTTTCAAAACTAGAATGGAACAGATGGAGGCTAATGATATTCTGAGAAACCAAGAAATCACAAAACAAAATCAAAAGAATGACAAAATGGAAGAGAATGTGAAATATCTCATGGGAGAAACAGCTGACATGGAAAATAGATCCAGGAGAGACAATTTAAAAATTATGGGACTACCTGAAAGCCATGATCAAAAAAAGAGCCTAGACATCATCCTTCATGAAACGATAAAGGAAAACTGCCCTGATACTCTAGAACCAGAGAGCAAAATAAGTATTCAAGGAATCCACTGTTCACCACTTGAAGCAGATTCAAAAAGAGAAACTCCTAGGAACATTGTGGCCAAATTACAGAGTTCCCAGATCAAGGAGAAAATATTGCAAGCAGCTAGAAAGAAACAATTCCAGTATTGTGGAAATACAATCAAGGTAACACAAGATCTAGCAGTTTTGACATTATAGGATTGAGGGGCATGGTTTATAATATTCCAGAAGTCAAAGGAACTAGGTCTAAAACCAACAATCACCTACCCAGCAAAACTGAGTATAATACTTCAGGAAAAAATATGGTCTTTCAATGAAATAGCGGACTTTCAAGCATTCTTGATGAAAAGACTAGAGCTGAAAAGAAAATTTGACTTTCCAGCACAAGAATGAGGAGGAGCATGAAAAAGTAAACAGTAAAGAGAAGTCATAAGGGATTTATCAAAGTTGAACTGTTTACATTCCTATAAGGCAAGACAGTATTTGTAACTCCTGAAAATTTTATGTATCTGGGCAGTTGGTGGGATATCACACACACATACACACACATGTACAAACGTGCACGCACACCCTCACATACACACATACATGCACACACAGAGACAGAGAGCACAGAGGGAATTGAATAGGATGGGATCATATCTTTAAAGAAATCAAAGTAAACGGTGAGAGAGAAGTGTAGTGGGAGAAGAGAGGGTGAAATGGAATGGGGTAAATTATCTCTCCTAAAAGAGGTAAGCAGGAGACTTTTTAGTGGAGCGAAAAAAGAGGAGAGATGAGAAAAAAAAAAAACGTGAAGTTTACTCTCATCACATTAGAGTAAAGGAACGAATAAAATACACTCATTTTCATATGAAAACATATCTTACAATATAGGAAAGTGGGGGAGATGGAGATAATCAGGGTGGGTGCCATGATGGAATGGAGGGCAATGGGAGGAGGGAGCAATTTGAAGTCAACACTCTTGGGGAGGGACAGGATCAAAAGAGAGAATAGAAACAATGGGGGCAAGGAAAAGATGGAGGGAAGTATAGCTAGTCTTACACAACACGACTATTATGGAAGTTATTTTCAAAATTACAGATATGGCCTATATTGAATTGCCTGCCTTTCCAAAGGGAATGGGTGGGGAGGCAGGGATGGGGAGAAGTTGGAACTCATAGTTTTAGGAAAAACTGTTGAGTATTGTTCTTGCTACTAGGAAATAAGAAATACAGGTAATGGGGGATAGAAAGTTATCTGTCCGTATAGGACAAAGGAGAACATGGGGACAAGAGAAGGGAGGAATGGTAGAAGAGAGGGCAGATTGGTGATGGGGGAAATTAGAATGCTCAGTGTACTGGAATGCGGGAAGGGGATAAATGGGGAGAAAATTTTGGAACCCAAAATTTTGTGAAAAAGAATGTAAAAACATAAATAAATAAATTTATATTAAAAAAATAAAAAAGAATCAATGATATAGTTTGTAACAGTGTCATGTTTAGGTAGACTGAGCATTTCCTCCACATCAGTTTTGGACATTTTTGAAATTTCATGTCTTCCCCTTGCATCAAGTATAAGTAAGTACATTCAGCAATAATGGGAAATCATGGGAAACACAAAATTTTGACCAGTTTTATGAGTTCTGTGAAGGAAGATTGATTTTAGGAAAGTATAGGAATTTCTCTATCACTCTGTCCTGATTTTAACTGAAGCACTTCCTGAGTCCTCCTCATCCAAGGATACAACAAAATATATTTATTTTTAGCTTTCAACATTGACTTTCATAAGATTTTGAACTCTAAATTCTACCTCCTCCCTACCCTATGTTCTCTCTAAGACAGTATTGACTCTGATACAGGCTATACATGTCCTATAACCGTAGACATATTTCCAAATTTGGCATATTGTGAAAGAAGAATAGGAACAAAAGGGGAGAACTATAAGAAAGGGGAAAAAGAGGAAATAGTTTGCTTCTGTCTGCATTGATACTCCATTACTCTTACTCTGGATGTGTATACCATTTTCCATCATGATCGTTTTTGAATTGTCTGAGAACACTGCATTTTTAAGAAGAGTTGTCTATCAAAGTTGGTCATCACAGTGTTATTGTCAGTGTGTAAAATATTCTCCTGCTTCACACTTCACTAAGCATCATTTCATGTAAATATTTCCAGTTTTATTTCTGAAATCTGCTTGCTCATTACTTCATATGGAAAAATCGTAGTCCACTTCATTTGTGTACCCCAACTTGTTCGTCATTCCCCAAGTGATAGCAATTTCCTCACTATCCAGGTATTTGCCAACACAAAAAAATGCCTGCGATAAATATTTTTGTACATTTTGATCATATATATTTATTAGAGTGTCAAAGTTTTCTTAACATATGGGAAAATAGGAAGATAATTGGAAAAGATAAGGGAAAGTCTTGTACAAAGACCTGTGGATTCGGGAAGCAATTGTCAATAATAAATTAGATTGCTAAGAATAGATGAAATAAAAAGAGATGGAAGGATAAACAGTGAGAAAAAAAGAATGGAGGGAATGTACAACTACTTTATAACGGCTATGAATATGAATGAGAGGAAATTGCCCATAAAATCAAATAGATAGATTGGACAGAGTTCAACAACATGTTGTTTACAAAAATCACATTTAAAAATGAGAGATGCAGAAAAATAAAATTTGGCGGCTGGAGAATTTATTATACTTTCATTGTTTGGATAAATAATGGGATGGTATTAATCAATCTCAAACAAAATTAAAGCCAAAATATATTTAACTAACAGAGATAAGCAGGGAAATTACATCAGGTTAAAATGTACCATAGAGAATGAAGCAATAAAAATGCTAAATATACACTCATCAAATACTACAGCATCAATTTTTTTCAAAAGAAAATGCAAATTGATTGTAGGTGAAATAGTTAGAAAACATATAATAATTGTTTTTTTCCCAAACTTCTACTCTGGGGACTAGATAAATCTAACTAAAAAATAAACAAGCAAGAAGTCAAGGAGTTTAACACAATTTTAGTTAAGCTAGAAATGATAGACATCTGAAGAGAATTGAATGGGAATATAAACTAATCTTTTTTTTCATTTTATATGACATCTTTACAACAAATGAACATAAATAAGGCTATAAAACTTGTATAGTTAGATGGAGAAAAGGAGAAATAGTAAAGGCATCCTTTTCAGATAAAAATGGAATAACATTACCTTTATTGTAATCAACATAGAAACACATGAAAAATTGATTGGGGACTAAATAACCAAACCTTTTGTAAAATATTTTCAATATTTTTACTTAAAGTTTGAGACTCTGGAGGAGCCAAGATGGTGGATTATGAAGATACATATACACTTAGCTCTTACCCTACAGGCCATAAAGTAACTGTACAGAAGAAATCTCAACACATTCTAGAGCAGTAGAAGCCATAGAACAATGGAATGAAGATTTCTCTTCCAGAAAGATCTGAAAAACCAAAGGGAAATGTCTGTCATGCACTGTTCATGGAGCAGAGCCTAGCCCTGCCATGGCCACGTGGCACTGAGAGGAGCAGATCTGAGCAGGCTTCAAGGAAAGAATCTTTAGAAGTAGCACAGATCCCTCAAACCAAAGGAGCCAAAGATCAGGGACAGGGTCTTTTCATCTGGCCAAGAGGAGAGCAGTATTTCCGAATAATTCAGGCCCCCTCAGCAGGCAGCAGTAGAGGCAGCAGTGGACAAGGGCTCCCAAAAAAGGCAGTGGCTCACATCTGTAGAAGGTCTCCTTGTAAACCCCCTGATAAAACTAAACCCTGTATGGCTGCCCTACCTCCACCTGAGCAGCTGAACTGAATAGCACACTGAATACCAGCCACACCCCCACCAAAAACCCCTAAGGCTTGGGAAGAGCATTTGAATCTCAGCCCCCAAGAGCTGCCTGGGTATAACTGGAGGCAAGGTGGTTGTGGAGAAGAGATTCAGAAGTCAAGTAACTGGGGCACTGGGAATGTGCCCCAAAAAGGGAAAAAAATCAGACTTTAGAAGGTTCCTTTCTTGGGGAACAGGTGTCTACCCCCATACTTTCAGGTGAAGAAAAACAAGACATACTGTCAGAGGAAGTCAGGGTCTCTTCACCAAAAGGGAATTTAAAATGGGCTCAGGCAATAGAAGATCTCAAAGAACAAGCTAGCAAATTACTAAAGGAGAGCCAAAAAATAAATTATGAGGAAAATAACAGTTTTAAAAAGAGGGTAACTCAATTGGACAAAGAGGTCCAAAAAGCCAATGAGGAGAAGGAAGTTTTAAAAAGCAGAATTAGCCAAATGGAGGAGAAGGTTCAAAAGCTCACTGATCAAAATAATTCGTTGAAAGAGAGAATTGAGTTCAGGAAAATGAATGACTATGAGTTAAATCAAGAAGTTAGTAAACAAAACCAAAAACTTGAAAAAAATAGAAGATAATGTGAAACAACTCTTTGGAAAAACAACTGACCTAGAGAATAGATACAGGAGAAATAATTTAAAAAATTATTGGACTACCTCAAAGCCGTGATCAAAGAAAAAGCCTACACATTATCTTCCATGAAATTATCAAGGAAAACTGCCCGAGTGTTGTGGAATCAGAAGGCAAAATGCGTATTGAAAGAATTCATCGATCACCTTCTGAAAGAAATCTAAACAGAGAAACTCCTAGGAATATTGTGCTCAAATTTCAGAGTCCTCACATCAAGGAGAAAATACTGCAAGCAGCTAGAAAGAACCAATATGAGTCCTGTGGAAATACAATCAGAATAACCCAGGGTCTGGCAGCTTCACCATCAAGGGACTGAAGGGCTTGGAGTGAGATATTTCAAAGTCAAAGGAACTGGGATAGAAGCCAAGAATCACCTACCCAGCAATCTGAATATAATTCTGCAAGGAAAAAAGTGTTCATTCAGTGATATACTCGAATTACAAGATTTCATGTGGAGGAAAAGATCAGTTCTGTATTGAAAAATTTGACCTCCCAAGACAAGAATCAAGAGAAGCATGAAAAGATAAACAGAAAAGAAAAAATCATAAAAGACTCTCTAAAGGTGAAACTGTTTACATGACTACACGAAAAGAAAATATTTTTAACTCTAATCTTTCCTCAGTATTTGGGTAGATGGAGAGATTGTACATACACACACACACATACACACACACACACACACACACACACACACACACATAGATAGAGAGTACAGCCTGTGACATATCAGAAGAGATGATATCTACACACACACACACACAAGCAAATAATATAAAATAAAAAGTAAGGGGTGAAGGTGGAAAATTCTGGGAAGAGAAAGGGAGTAATGGAACAGGGCAGGCTATAACTCATAAAAGAGATAATAAAAATCTTTTAAATGGAGGAAATAAGAGAGAAGGGTAGAGGAGGGGAAATGAAGCTCTTCTCCCCATATGTGGCTGAAGGAGGGAATAACATGCCCACTAAATTTAATATGAAAATTTATATACATCACAGGAAGTAGGAAAGGAGGCAACAAGTGGAGTGAGGGGAGCGTTAGAAGGGAGGGCAAATGGGACAAGGGAGTCACCAGAAATAAACACTTTCGAGAAGGGACAAGGTCAATTGTAGGGGGGAAAAATAAAGGGGGATAAGGTAGGTCAGAGAGCAATATATTTAGTATGACACATTATGATTACTATGGAAGTCTTTTGCAAAACAACACATATTTAGTATGTATTGAATCGCTTCCCTTCTTAGTGGGGCTGGGAAGGGAGAGGGGAGGGAGAGACGTTGCAATTCAAGGTATTAGAAACAAATGTTGACAATTTTTATTGCATGTAATTGTGAAATAAGAACTACAGCGATAGGGTTATGGAAATTTATCTTGCCCTGCAAGAAAATAGAAAGATGGGGATAGGAGAAGGGTGGGGTGTGATGGAGGGGCGGGTACATTGAGGGAAGGAGTAATCAAAATGCAAAGTAATAGGAAGTGGGGGAGGGGAGTGAGGGGGAAAAAATTTGACATGTTACAAAGTGAGGTAAAAGCAATCGGTATTAAAACAATACACTGAATTAATTACTGAGAAGAAATCAATGACATCTTTAGTTTGAAGAAAAGAATTTCAGTCTAAATTTCCTAAAGGAAGGTAACCTCAGGTAAAATTTGGCATTGATAGAAATGTCAAAGATTCAATTGTAAATTTGATTTTATGATTGCCATTAAATCAGGAACTAGAACATGTATAGAAAGGCATGCAAGCCACTTAAGATCTGCTTCGAAAGATATTCCTTAGCCAAAATGAAACTATAGTTGTATTTAAAACCGGGTTATTGGAACTTGCTGTTTTTAGATGCTATGGCACTATTAAGTTTAATGTTCTTCTGAGTCTAACTCCAGGTATGGGTAGAAGAAAAGGCGAGCTGAGCCTCCAATACATGATGCCAGTAAGCTTATGAGATGTTGGTATGAACTGCATAAGGTGATCTGAAGGGAAAGGTAGGAGACCGACTGTTCAGCACGGGCAGAGGTGGGATACCCCTGACTCAATTTCCCCACTGACACCTGGCAGACTTTAAGTCTGACTGAATGCAAATGGAAAATCTAATCTTGCCTGGAATTGACATGAAGTTGGGGTGATATTGAACCCCTGCAATATCCTTAGTATTAGTGGCAAATCTCCTATAATCAAAAGATTTGTAAACTTAATAGCGGATGTTTTCAATTATAGATTATGGGTGGGAGAACAACCGAGGTTGTCAAGAAGTAAACTATTAGGCATAGGATTTTAGACCAACAACATTAAGTTAGAGTGCTTTAATTCTTAGTAATACTGTGGAGACAATTAGGACAAGAGCTTGTGAAGTTAGTAACATAAATATTATTTGTGTCTCAGTTGGTACAGGTTTAAAAAAAATTCTTTTGTGGTCCATAGCGTAAATGCTTTAAAAAATTATGTTAAAAATAAATGATTAAAATAAATAAATAAACAAAATGAATTTTGAAGTTCCAAATTCTATCCCTTCCTTCCTGCCGTTCTGTGTACCACTCCTTGAGACGTAATCAATTAGATATAGATATGGGTTATGCATGTGCAATTTTTGCAAAATATGTCCATATTAAACGTTTTGTACAAGAACTCAAATAAAAAGAAAAAAGAACTAAAGAGAAAAATAACATATTTCAATCTGTATTCTATCAATATCAGTTCTTTTTCTGGAAACAGATAGCATGCTTCATCATTAGTACTTTGGGATTGTCTTGGATCACTGTTCTGCTGAGAATAGCTAAATCATTCACAACACTTTACAGAACAATATTGATGCTACTGTGTAAAACATTATTCTGGTTCTATTCTCTACATTATTCATTAGTTCTTGTAAGACTTTCCAGGGGTTAAAAATAAGATGATGGAGCAGAAAGACGGACCTGCTCTAGCTCTTCCCCCACAACCTCTGAAATTACTGCAAGAACGACTCTAAACCTGTTCTAGAACAGCAGAAACAACAAAATGCCAGAGAGAAACACATTTCCAGTCCAAGACAGTCTAGAAAGCTGACAGGAAGGGTCTATCAAACCAGTGAAGCTCATCACAGCTTGTGTCACAACGCACATAAAGGACAGAAGCAGCCTTCAGGGTCTGGAATCACAGTTAGCAGCTGTGTTTGTCCAGATTTCTCAATCCACAAACACCAATTATAGCCTTAAAAGTCAGCGAGAAAGCTCTTTCACCTGATGGAGATGGGGTGGAGAGAATTGGGGAGAAAATTTGGAATTCAAATTCTTGTGGAAGTGAATGTTAAGAACTGAAAAATATAAAAATTATAAAAAATAATTTCCACGTTTTTGTGAAGCTATCTTTTTTTGTCTTTTCTTCTACCATAATAATATTCCATTACAATCATACACCACAACTTTTTAGCTACGGGCATCCTCTCAATTTCCAGTTCTTATCCACCACCAAACTAGCTAATATAAATATTTTTGGAGAAATGTAATCCCCAATTTTGTTGGGAGTGAGGCATGCTTTTGAATTATAGATGCCGTAGTGGTATTGCTGGATAAAAGACAATGTACAGATTTATAGCTCCTTGAGCATAGTTCCAAAATGCTCTCCAGAATGGTTGGTTTAGTTCATAACACCACCAAAAATGCAATAGTGTCCCATACACTTATAACATCCAACATTTTCATTTTTTTGTCATATTTGCCACCCGGGGAGGTTTGAGGTAGTACCTCAGAGTTGTTTCAAAATGAATTTATCTGACCAAAGTTAATTTAAAGCAATTTTTTCAAATAACTATAAATAGATTTGATTTCTTTGCCTGAAAATTGCCTTTTCATAACACCCGACAATTTATCAGTTGGAGAATGACTCAGTTCTCTACATATTGGAAAAATGAGGCTGTTATCAGAGATATTTGTTCCAAAAATCTCCTCCAGGTTTTCATCTTTCCTTATAATTTTGGTTGGATTGGTTTTGTTTGTGCAATAACTTTCTTTTTCTAAATTTCATTTAATCAAAATTATATATTTTACATTTCATAATGTTCTGTGTATATTGTTTGATCCTAATTTTTTCCCATTTTCCATAATATAGACAGGTAAAATATTCCATACTCTTTTAATTTGCTTACAATATCCCGTTTTACATATAAATCGTGTAACCATTTTGGCCTATTATTTCATATACATGTTTGATTCCAAAAGCATGGAAATTTGCATTTATCATGTATTACATTACTATTGACATTTACTATAATTATATTTGTACGTGATCTATGCCACTGGTCCCCCTGTCTATTACTTAGTGAAAACAAGATTCTGTTGATAATTACTAGTGTGTAATACAGTTTGATATATGATACGGCAAGGCCATCTTCTTTCACTTTTTTCCCATAGATTGCCTTAATGTCCTTAGAATTTTTTTCTTCCAGATGAATTGTGTTCTTTTCCTAGCTCTATAGAATAATTGTCGGGCCAAGATGGAGGAGTAGAAAGAATCACATAAGCTAACTCCGAACCCACAGCCCATAATTATCTATAAAAAGAACCCCCAACAAATTCTGGAACAGTAGAAGCCCCGCAGCAACGGGGTGAAGGAGAATTCCGTTCCAAAAAGCCCTGAAAAATCAATCCCAAAGGTCCGTCATGCACTGAACGGGAGCAGAGCCTAGCCCTGCCCTGGCCACCCGGCACTGAGAGAAGTGAGCACATCCAAGCAGATTTCAGGGACAGAATCCCCAGTGCCCGCGAAGGACCCTCAACCCACAGATGCATGGGTCAGTGAGAGAGACTTCTGGACTGTCCGGAAGGGTAGGGGGTGTCTCCGTGACTCAGGCCCTCTTGGTAGGCAGAGGCAGAGGTACAGGGTGGACAGTTAGAGACTCAAAGAGCAGGCAGGAGCACCATTACTGAAGGTCTCTGCATAAACCCCCTGAAGGAAGTGAGCCTGGGAGGCGGCTCGGCCTCAATCTGAGCACCCATTGAACAGCAGCCATGTCTGCCACTGAAAGCCCTGAGGCTGGGGAGCAGCATTTGTACCTCAGAACCCAACGCTAGCTGGACTGATACAGGCAGGGATGGAGAGAAATATCAGAAGTCAAGTAAATGGCTGGGAAAATGCCCAGAAAAGGGAAAAAACATAAGACCATAGAGGGTTACGTCCTTGGTGACCAAATGATTCTGCCCTTCCTCTCTGACAAAGAAAAACAATGCTTACCATCAGGTAAAGAAATAGGAGTCAAAGCCTCTGTAGCCCAAACATCTGAAATAGATATCCAATGGGCTCAGGTCATGGAAGAGCTCAAAAATGATTTTCAAAATCAAGTTAGATAGGTGGAGGAAAAACTGGGAAGAGAAATGAGACAGATGCAAGAAAAGCATGAAAAACGGGTCAATGACTTGATAAAGGAGACACAAAAGAATATTGGAGAAAATAACACCTTGAAATATAGGCTAACTCAATTGGCAAAAGAGGTTCAAAAAACCAATGAGGAGAAGAATGCTTGCAAAAGCAGAATTAGCCAAGTGGAAAAAGAAGTTCAAAAGCTCCCTGAAGAAAATAGTTCTCTCAAAATTAGAATGGAAAGTATGGAGGCTAATGACTTTCTGAGAAACCAGCAAATCACAAAACAAAACCAAAAGAAGGACAAAATAGAAGATAACATGAAATATCTCATTGGAAGAACAACTGACCTGGAAAATAGATCCAGGAGAGACAATTTAAAAATTATGGGAGTACCTTAAATCCATGATCAAAAAAAGAGCCTACACATCATCCTTTATGAAATTATCAAGGAAAACTGCCCTGATATTCTAGAACCAGAGGGCAAAATAAGTATTCAAAGATTCCACTGTTCACCGCCTGAAACAGATCCAAAAAGAGAAACTCCTAGGAACATTGTGGCCACATTCCGGAGTTCCCAGGTAAAGGAGTAAATATTACAAGCAGCTAGAAAGAAACAATTCCAGTAGCGTGGAAATAAAATCAGGATAACACAAGATCTAGCAGCTTCTACCTTAAGGGATCAAAGGGCGTGGAATAGGATACCCCAGAAGTCAAAGGAACTAGTACTAAAACCAAGAATCACTACCAAGCAAATCTGAGTATAATACTTCAGGGGAAAATATGGTCTTTCAATGAATTTGAGGATGTTCAAACATTCTTGATGAAAAGAGCAGAGCTGAAAAGAAAATTTGAATTTGATACACAAGAATGAGAAGAAGCATGAAAAATTAAACAGCAATGAGAAGTCATAATGGACTTACCAAAGTTGAACTGTTTACATGCCTATATGGAAACACAATATTTCTAACTCCTGAAAATTTTCTGTATCTGGACAGTTGGTGGTATATCACACATACATACACACACATGGACACACGTGCATGCACACACAGGGACAGAGAGCACAGAGTTAATTGAATAAGATGGGATCATATCTTAAAAGACATCAAGGTAAACGGCGAGACAGAAATGTATTGGGAGAAGAGAGTGAAATGGAACGGGGTAAATTATCTCACATAGAAGAGGCAAACAGGAGACTTTTTAGTGCAGGGCAAGAGAAGAGAGCTGAGAAAAAAAAATGAAGTTTACTCTCATCAAAATCGACTAAAGGAAGGAATAAAATGCACACTCATTTTGGTATGAACTAACTTACAATGCAAGAAAGTGGGGGAGAAGGTGATAAGGAGGTTGGGGGGAATGATGGAAGGGAGGGCAATAGGAGGAGGGAGCAATTTGAAGTCAACACTCGGGGAGGGACAGGGTCAAAAGAGAGAATAGCAACAATAGGGGGGCAGAATAGGATGGAGGGAAATACAGTTAGTCTTACACAACACGACTATTATGGAAGTCATTTGCAAAACTACACAGATATGGCCTGTATTGAATTGTCTACCTTCCCAGAGCGAGTGGGTGGGGTGGGAGGTATGGGGAGAAGTTGGAACTCAAAGTATTAGGAACAACTGTCGAGTATTCTTCTTGCTATGAGGAAATAAGAAATACAGGTAATGGTGAATAGAAAGTTATCTGACCCTACAGGATAAAAGGGAAGATAGGGACAAGAGAAGGGAGGGATGAAAGAAGAGAGGGCAGATTGGTGATAGGGGAAATTAGAAGTCTTGGTGTATTGGGGTGGGGGGAGGTGACATATGGGGAGAAAATTTTGGAACCCAAAATTTTGTGAAAATGGAGGTAGAAAGTTAAATAAATAAATGTATATTTAAAAAGGTGAAACACTTCTACATCAATGGAAAAAAAGAATAATTTTTGATAATTTTTTTTAACGAGGCACTGAATCAAGGATTAATGTATATGTAATCAGTATTTTTATTATCTTGGCTTAGCATGTGCATGAGCAGTTATTATTTTTCAGATTGCTCAGACCTGACTTAATTCTTCTGAATACATTTAAATTTGTGTTCATAAGGTTCCTGGGTTCATTCTGGCAGATAAACATTCAAGTATTTTATATTATCTACTGTTATTTTGACTAGAAATTTTCTATCTCTTGCTGTGGGCATTTGTTGGCAATATACAGAAAGCTAACATGTGAGTTAATTCTGTATCTCAAAATTTTAATAAATTTATTAATTATTTAAGGTAGAGTTTTAAGTTGATTATTTTTTTATTTTCTAAGGAAAATACCATGTCATCTGAAAAGTGTAATAGTTTTGTTTCTTCATCGTCTATTCTGCTTCCTTTATCTTGTTTTTCTTTTTGCATTTCTATAGCTAATTTTTCTAGTACAATATTAAACAGTGTAGTAATTACGGACACCTTTGCCTCACCTCATAAAATTCTTGTCTATTTTTTGCTTAGAATTATTGACTGCTGAGAAGGAAAAGTTGAGCTTCCAAACTTGTATAGGTTTATTATCTGTTTCCTCCTGTAACTCGTTCAACTTCTCCTTCACATATTTAAATCCTATACCATTTGCTACCTGTATGTTTACTGCTGGTATGACTTCATTGTCTATGGTACCTTTTAGCAAGGCAGAGTTTCCTTTGTTATCTCTCTTCATTAGATCTATTTTTCCATTTGCTTTGCTCAAGATCATGATTGCTACCTTTGCTTTATTTGGGTTAGTTAAGGCATAACAGATTCTGCTCCAGCCCTTTACATTTCGCTTGTGTGTATGTCTGCTTCAAATATGTTTCTTGTAAACAACACATTGTAGGATTCCCATTTTTAATTTATTCTTCTATGTTTTTCCATTTTATAGATGAATTTAATCCCATTCACATTTATAGCTAAAATAAATAACTGTATTTCCATCTATTCTATTGTTACCTTATTCTCCCTACCTCTCCTAACTTCCCAGTGTTTATCTCCTCTCAGCTGTTTAAATTCTGGTAGCAGCCATCCCTCCTAATATATCTGACCTTTTATCAGTACTCATCCACCTTTCATGATCTCCATCCTTTTTAACTTCCATCGAGGGTAAGATACTACTTTTTGCAACTGAATGTTTATATGTTATTCAACCTTTGCCCAAATTTTGATGAAAGTTAAGTTTCAAACTTTGCGTACCACCTCTGCCCACCTTCCTCTCCATTCAAATGACTTTTTCAAGACTCTTTTATATGAGATAACTTACCCCATTCAATACGCCCGACTCCTTGGGGTGCCATTTTTTCTCACCCCGTATATTTTTGGTGGAGAGAAATCATTCAAAATCACCCTATATCAACACCCACTATCTAAGTATATTCCTTCTAATAGCTCTTAGAGTAATAAAGTTGTTGAGTTATGACATTTAGAAATATAAACAGTTTAAAGATAATGAACTTTTGATGCTTCTCTATTCCTTATTTTTTTAATATTTTTTTAATATTTCCCTTGTTTGTGGAGGTCAAAACTTTTTTTAATAATATAAATTTATTTATTTAACATTTTACATTCATTTTCACAAAATTTTGGGTTCCAAATTTTTTCCCCATTTCTCCCCTCCCCCACCCAAATACACTGAACATTCTAATTTCTCCTTTCACCAATCTGCCCTCTCTTCTATCATCCCTCCCTTCCCTTGTCCCCATCTTCTCTTTTGTCTTGTAGGGCCAGACAACTTTCTATTTTCTATTACCTGTATTTCTTATTTCCTAGTAGCAAGAACAATACTCAACAGTTTTTCCTAAAATTTTGAGTTCCAACTTGTCCCGATTCCTCCCTCCCCACTCATTCCCTTTGAGAAGGCAGGCAATTCAATATAGGCCATATCTGCGTAGTTTTGCAAATGACTTCCGTAATAGTCGTGTTGTGTAAGACTAACTATAAATCCCTGCATCCTATCCTGCCCTCCATTGCTTCTATTCTCTCTTTTGATCCAGTCCCTCCCCAAGAGTGTTGACTTCAAATTGCTCCCTCCTCCCATTCTCCTCCCTTCCATGATACCCACTACCCTGCTTATCTCCTTCTCCCCCACTTTCCTGCATTGTAAGATATGTTTTCATACCAAAATGAGTGGGAATTTTATTCCTTCCTTTAGTCGAACCTGATGACAGTAAACTTCATGTTTTTTTCTCAGCACTCCTCTTTTTCCCTCCACTAAAATTTCTGCTGCTTGCCTCTTCCGTGAGTTAATTTGCCCAATTCCATTTCACCCAGTCTCCTCCCAATACATTTCTCTTATACATTTACATTACTTTTTTAACCATATGATCCCATCCTATTCAATTAATTTTGTGCTCTCTGTCTCTGAGTGTGCGTGAATGTGTGTATGTGTGTGTGTGCGTGTGTTTGTGTGTGTATGTGTAGATATAATGCCACCAACCACCCAGACACTGAAAAGTTTCAAGAGTTACACATATTGTCTTTCCATGAAGGAATGTAAACAGTTCAACTTTGGTAAGTCCCTTATGACTTCTCTTTGCTGTTTGCTTTTTCTTGCTTCTTCTCATTCTTGGGTTTGAAAGTAAACTGTGCTTTTCAGCTCTGGTCTTTTCATCAGGAATGCTTGAAAGTCCTCAATTTCATTGAAAGACCATATTTTCCCCTAAAGTATTATTCTCAGATTGGCTTGGTAGGTGATTCTTGGTTTTAGTCCTACTTCCTTTGACTTCTGAAATAACCTATTCCATGCCCTTTGATCCCTTAATGTAAAAGCTACTAGATCTTTTGTTATCCTGATTGTATTTCCACACTACTGGAATTGTTTCTTTCTAGCTGTTTGCAATATTTTGTCCTTGACCTGGGAACTCTGAAATTTGGCCACAATATTCCTAGGAGTTTCACTTTTTTATCTGTTTCAGGCAGTGAACGGTGGATTCCTTGAATGCTTATTTTGCCCTCTGGTTCTAGAACATCAGGGCAATTTTCCTTGATAATTTCCTAAAAGATGAGGTCTAGGCTTCTTTTTTGATCATGGCTTTCAGGTAGTCCCGTAATTTTTAAATTATCTCTCCAGAATATATTTTCCAGGTCAGTTGTTTTTCCAATGAGATATTTCACATTATCTCCCATTGTGTCAATTTTTGGGAGTTTTTTTTTTTTGTGTGATTTCCTGATTTCTCAGAAAATCATTAGCCTCCATCTGTTCCATTCTAATTTTGAGAGAACTATTTTCTTCAGGGAACTTTTCAACTTCTTTTTCCACTTGGCTAATTCTGCTTTTGCAAGCATTCTTCTCCTCATTGGCTTTTTGAACCTCTTTTGCCAATTGAGTTAGCCTATATTTCAAGGTGTTATTTTCTCCAGTATTCTTTTGCATCTCCTTTATCAAGTCATTGACCCGTTTTTCCTGCTTTTCTTCCACCTCTCTCATTTCTCTTTGTAGTTTTTCCTCCACCTATCTAACTTGATTTTGAAAATTCTTTTTGAGCTCTTCCATGGCCTGAGCCCATTGGATATCTCTTTCAGATATTTGGGATACACAGACTTTGACTCCTATTTCTTTACCTGATGGTAAGCATTGTTCTTCTTTGTCAGAGAGGAAGGGCAGAATCATCTGTTCACCAAGGAAGTAACCCTCTATGGTCTTATGTTTTTTCCCTTTTCTGGGCATTTTTCCAGCCAGTTAGTTGACTTCTGATATTTCTCTCCAATCCCGCCTATATCAGTCCAGCTACTGCTTGGGGATTGAGATTCAAATGCTGCTCCCCAGCCTCAGGGCTTGTGGTGAGGGTTGGGGATGCTATTCAGTGGAATTAACTTCAGATTCTCAGGTGGGGGCAGGGCTGCCTCCCAGGTTCAGTTTTCTCAGGGGTTTTATGCGTAGACCTTTAATAATGGTCCCCAGCTCCTGCCTGCTGCGGGAGCCCCTGGCTGCCGCTGCCTCTCCTACTGCCTCCCAAGGGGGCCTGAGTTATGGAGACAACATGCTCCCCTCTCGGCCAGTCCAGAAGTCTCTCTCACTGACCTTTAACGCCTGTGGGTGGAGGGATCTTCACAGCTGCCTGAGATTCAGTCCCTGAAGCCTGCTCAGATCTGCTCCTCTCGGGACCATGCGACCACGACAGGGCAGGGCTCCACTCAGGTCCGATGTGTGATGGACCTTTGATGCTGGTTTTCAGGGCTCTCTGGAACAGAAATCTCCTCCACTCCGTTGTTATACAGCTTCCACTGCTTCAGAATTTGTTGCGAGTTCCTTTTAACAGGTAATTTATAGGCTGTGATTTTGAAGCTAGCATATCTGAATCTTTCTCCTCTCTCATCTTGGCTCCCCCCACCATGGATGTCAAAAATGTTAAGCTCTGGTCTTTTCATTGGAAATGTTTGAAAGTCGTCTATTTCAATAAATATTCATTTTCTACCAGAAATATTGTATTCAGTTTTACTGAGTAGATGTCTCTTGGTTGGAATCCTAACTCATTTGCCTTGGAGTGTATAACATTCTTTGACTTGCATTTGTTCTACGTGGAAACTGCCTAATACTTTACAATCCTAACAATAGTTTCATGATATTTGAATTGTTTCCTTTTGTCTGCTTGCAATGCTATCTCCTTGATCTGTGAGATCTGGAATTTGTCTGTGGTGTTCATAGGAGTTTTTATTTTTTGACCTCTTTCAGTATATGACAGGTAGCTTCTTGATACTTCTATTTTGTGTCTGGCCCAAATATATCTGAGCAATTTTCTTTGATAATTTCTTATAATATGTTGTTTATATGTAAGGTCAAGCAATGTAGAATCTTTTGCTGTTTTGGTTTAACTAAAAGTGCTTCCAATCGAATGATGTAATTAAAGAATGTTTTCTTCCCAATACAATGATGGGCCTGCCCATTGAGGGAAGATTGATTAGGGTAGTTGTTTCATAGAAGGGTTCCCGTTAACTTTTTTTTTTTTAGACACTGGGTGAGAGTGCCATGCCCTCTTTTTCTGAAAAATATATAAATACTCTGAGGTTGAGGTTGCACTTTGGGTCTTACTGATTGGTATTGTTTGTTTGGCCAGATAAGGACTCTGGTAATCTACTAA
The DNA here is from genome assembly GCA_028658325.1 of Potorous gilbertii. Classification (NCBI taxonomy): domain Eukaryota; kingdom Metazoa; phylum Chordata; class Mammalia; order Diprotodontia; family Potoroidae; genus Potorous; species Potorous gilbertii. The sequence goes on from CM053769.1 coordinate 635,615,951, forward strand.
GGTCCCCCCTGGTTTGGAAAACCCACAGGTTGGTGTTTCCCTCTCTGGTAACTATAGTCAGACAGGTGGACGTATCTGTTGCATTGTAATATATGTATTGATTGTAGTCAGACAGAGGAAGCCATGTCTGTTGACATATAATTTATGTGTATTTTCTCTCAAGCTCAGGATGCTGACATTCCCCCTTGAACTAACTCAATAATACACGTGCTTGATTAAAGTGATTGTTAACACCTCAAAAGTTGCTTTCCTTTAATGAACGAAGATCAAAGAACCTGGGATAGTAGTCTCCCGTTTGTGTTAGGGTGCTTACTGTTATACCAATTTATAGTTTCTGGTAGTGCATTAATTATTTTATTATCTCTTCTGTATATTTTTTTTGATTAAACTTATTTTCTCTTTCTTTATTTAATTTTGTTTTTATCATATAATGATTATTTCCGTTCCTTCAATTCTCGTTTTAAGTAATTATTTTCTCCAGCAAGCTTCATACTTATTTTCCCGTTTAGTCAATTCTATTGTTAGAGCATAATTGTTCATGATGATTACTACTTTTGTATCTTTACTTTTGCCATTGTTTTTTCTTCATGATTGTCTTGCATGACTCTCCTTTCCTTCCCCCTTTTTTTCATCTATTTCTATAATTACCTTTTGAAAACCCTTTTCAAGTTCTTCCAGGAAGTATTTTAGTGTGAGAAGCCAAATTGCTTTTATCTAAGTAACCTAATTATAAAGAATGAGTAGGTTGAAAGATGAATCATAGAAACAAGAAATACTTTAAAAAAAAAGATAATGGTGAGATAATTTATTAAAATTCATGGACAAAACAAAAAGGAGTAAATGGAGGGAAATGCATATCTCTTATTGCCTGCATCAATAAGAGAAAAAGAGCAGACCAGTGAGTTGAGAATGGAATATTTTTAATTTATTTTTTATTTTTCTAACCTAAATTTATTTATTTACCTTTTTACATTAATTTTCACAAAATTTTGGGTTCCAAAATTTTCTCCCAATTTGTCCCCTCCCCCCACCAAAATACTCCAAGACTTCTAATTTCCCCT
>CM053769.1:635617511-635635224 GCA_028658325.1 Potorous gilbertii
TTTCTCCTTGACCTGGGAACTCTGGAATTTGGCCACAATGTTCCTAGGAGTTTCTCTTTTTGAATCTCTTTCAGGTGGTGATCAGTGGATTCCTTGAATTCTTATTTTGCCCTCTGGTTCTTGAATATCAGGGCAGTTTTCCTTGATTATTTCATGTAGGATGGTGTCTAGCCTCTTTTTTTTATCATGGCTTTCAGGTAGTCCCATAATTTTTAAATTGTCTCTCCTGTTTCTATTTTCCAGGAAAGTTGTTTTTCCAATGAGGTATTTCACATTCTCTTCCATTTTTTCATTCCTTTGGTTTTGTTTTGTAATTTCTTGGTTTCTCAGAAAGTCATTGGCCTCCATCTGTTCCATTCTAATTTTGAGAGTACTATTTTCTTCAGTGAGCTTTTGCACCTCTTTTTCCACTTGGCTCATTCTGCTTTTGAAAGCATTCTTCTCCTCATTGGCTTTTGTGAACCTCTTTTGCCAATTGAGCTTATTTTTCAAGGTGTTATTTTCGTCAGTATTTTTTGTGTCTCCTTTATTAATGCATTGACCCGTTTTTCATGCTTCTCTTGCATCTCTCTCATTTCTTTTCCCAGTTTTTCCTCCACCTGTCTAACTTGATTTTCAGAACCCTTTTTGAGCTCTTCCATGACCTGAGTCTATGGGATACCTATTTAAGATGTATGGGATACACAGGCCTTGACTCCTATGTGTTTACCTGATGGTAGGCAGTTTTCTTCTTCTTCATCTTCAGAGATGAAGGTTGGAATCATTTTTTCAAGAAAATAACCTTCTATGGTCTTAGTTTTTTTTTTCCCTTTTCTGGGCATTTTCCCAGCCAGTTACTTGACTTCTAAGAGTCCTCTCCACCTCTGGCCTAGGTCTGCCCAGCTAGTGCTAGGTGTCTGAGATTCAAATGCTGCTCCCCAGCCTCAGGGCTTTTGGTGGCAGGCCTGGCTGCTATTCAGGGTAAAATTAAATCAGGTTCTCAGCTGGGGCAGGGCCGCCTCCAAGGCTCAGTTCCCTCAGAGGGTTTATGCAGAGACCTTTTGTAATGGAGCTGCTGCTTAGCTCTTGCCTGCTGCAGGAGCCTCTGGTCGCCTTCTCCGGGAGCCTCTGGCCGCCGCTGCCTCTGCCTCTGCCTCTGCCGCTGCCTCCCGATAGGGCCTCAATCCCGGAGACACCCTGCTCCCCTCTCAGCCCCTCTCTCTCACTGACCTGTGCGTCTGTGGGTGGAGGGACCTTCGCGGCCGCTGGACGTTACGTCCCTGAAGCCTGCTGGCATCTGCTCCTCTTGGTTGTGGTGTGGCCAGGGCAGGGGTGGGCTCGCTCCCAACCAGCACGCGATGGACCTTTGGGATCAGTTTTTCAGGGCTCTCTGTAACAGAAATCTCCTTTGCTGTGTTGCTGTGTGGCTTCCACTGTTCCAGAATTTATTGGGAGTTCTTTTTACAGGAAATCCATTGGCTGTGGGTTCGGACCTAGCATAGGTGAATCTTTCTACTCCTCTATCTTGGCCGGAAATTGTCGCATACCTTTTTTAAGTTTTTCATATTTTATTTTTCTCTAATTAAAGTGTAAACAATTACACCATTTTTTTTCTCAGTTTTGAGATGCATATTCTATTATTTTCTCTTTCCTTTTCCCCATCCTGAGATGGCATACAATCTGCTTTAGGTTACATAGCTGTACTAATGTTAAACATTTTGTGAAGAAAATTTGAACAAGTTAGAAAAACGATAGGAAGAAAGATATAATAACAGAAAGAAAAAAGAAAAGTATAAAGAAGGAAGGAAGGGGAAAAGAGAAATGTTATATTTTGGTCATCAGTTCTTTATCTGGAGGAGGGTAACATTTTTCATCATTCGTCCTTTGGTATTCTCCTGAATCACTGTGTTACTGAGAATAGCAAAGTTATTCACAATTGTTCATCATAAAATATTTCTCCTGTATCTACTCACTTTATTCTGTATCAATTTATATTCATCTTCACAGGTTGTTGCAGAAATCTTTCTGTGTCTTATATTTTTAAATATCAATCCCTGCAAATGACAGAGAGCATAAAAGTATTTATGGTACAAAATTTCCTGTGTTCTTGTTTGTGCAATCTATGTTTGCCTCAACCTTTCAATGATATTTTACTTTTGTAATTGTAATGTATTCTCCATTCTGGTTCCATGCTGTCTAACACTTCTGGAAGTGGGATCCTACTGGGATAATTGATGTCAATAATCTTGGGGGATCTACCAATGATTCTTCAATATTATCTCATAGGTAGTTTTCATAAGATGGGTCCAAAATCAAAGCAATATAACCCTAATGAGTCGTTACTAGCTAACTCTCAAGACCAACTCTGAGATCACCATGTACTTTCTTAAACTATTAGGTCTGTGTCATAACTGGTAATTTTGTAGGTGGAACAGACTCCAAATTCCTAAGCAATGATGTGAAGGACGACCTGCATAGCATTGATCATTTTACCACTACAGAAATGCATGAAAATTTTAGAATAGAAAGGAAAGAAAAAAAATCTCAAGGTGAGGTAATTATACCATCAGTATATATTATGCAGCAAATGACCAGTAAATTCTATGGAAAAATTACCTCATGCCTTTCGTTGCTGACAATGACAACAAAATAAATTTTGAATCTAGATGAAGAAAGAAAACTTTTTTGTAAGAATGTCTAAGTATAATTCTAAAAGAAAGAGGCAAATACCAACACATCATCCATACGTGGAGTCATTGATTACAACAAATGGAGAAGTTTTGAATGCTGTGGATAAGTTTAGTTACCTTGGTAGTGTAATTTCCAGGGATGTACACATTGATAATGAGGTTGATGCACGTATTGCAAGAGCTAGCTCAGTGTTTGGGAGACTTCAAAGAAAGGTTTGGGAGAGAAGAGGTATTCGACTGAATAACAAATTGAGGGTCTACAGAGCCCTTGTGCTGACCTCACTGTCAAATGCTTGTGAAACATGGACTGTCTACCAAAGCCATGCCAGGAAATTTAATCACTTCCATTTGAACTGTCTTAAGAAGATTCTGAGGATCTCCTGGCAGGATAAGGTACAAGACACTGAAGTCCTTGCTCGAATTGAACTGCCACGTATTCAAGATATGCTAGTGTGCACTTGCCCCAAATACCATTTTGTGGAGAACTTACATGGGGCAGCCTATCACATGGTGGCCAGAAGAAAGGATACAAGGACAATCTCAAGGTATCTCCCAAGTTCTTTGGCTTTGACTGTTCCACATGGGAGACAATCGCACAGGATCACTCAGCATGTTCTGCCCACATAAGGAAAGTGCTCTTTGAGCAAAGCAGAATTGAGACAGCACAAAGTAAATGGAGTATGAGCAAATTTCGCATATTAAACCCAAATATTTAAACGAACTATCTGTGCCCAACCTATGGTAGAGCATTCTGACCTCATATTGGTCTCATCAGCCACAGTCGGACACAATAAAATTTCACTTTACAATGGTGATGTCCTTTTAGTCCTCTTTGAAGACTAAAGACAACAACCAGCTGTCATGTAAAAGCATATTTCCATACTGGTCACATTTTTGAAAGAAGAAATAAATCAAAAGAAAAATACAGAAAAGGATAAACTAAGTGAAAAATTATGCTTATTCTGCATTCAGAATCAATCAGTTCTTTATATAAATGTCCATAGATAGTATTTTCCTTTGTAAGTCCTTTGTACTTACCTTGGATCATTGTGTTTCTGGAAAGAGGTGAGTCTTGCATAGTCAATCTTCACAAAATGTTGCTGATACTGTGTATGATGTTTTAGTGGCTCTGCTCATTTCATTTTACAACAGTTCATTTAAGTCCTTCCAGTTTCCTGCCCCCCCCCCAGAAATCTGCTTGTTCATCCTTTCTTATTGCTCATTGCTTTCTATTACATTCATATACCTCCCCTTGTTCAGTCATTCCTCAATTGATGGGAATTCCCTTAATTTCTAATACCTTGCCACTATGAAAAGTTCTACTATAAATATCTTTTCGGATGTAAATCTTTTTTTTCCATTTTTTATGATGTCCTTGGGATATAAGATCTGAGAGTTTCATTGTTAGATATGAGGGTATTCACAGTTTGGTTTCACTTTGGGCATGGATCCAAATTGCTCTACAGAATGGTTAGATAAATTTACAACTTAACCAATAGAGAAAGAGTATCCCAATTTCCCCCATCATCTTCAACATTTATCATTTTCTCTTTTTTGCCATACTAGCTAATCTGATATGTGTGAGGTAGTACCTTATAATTGTTTTAATTTGCATTTTAATTTGCATTCCTCTAATGAAAAAGGATTTTGAACATTTCTTCATATGTCTACATGTAGCTTTCATTTCTTCACCTAAAAACTACCTGTTCACATACTTTGACAATATATCAATTGTGGAATGGTTTATATTCCTATAAATTTTACACTGTTCTCAATATGCTTGAAAAATTAGCCCTTTATCAGGGATACTAACTCTGAAGATTATTTCACAGGTTTCTGCTTTCCTTTCAGTTTGGGGCACTTTTGTTTATTTATAAAAAAAAATATTTTTAAAAAATTAATATTATAAAAATGATCTATTTTACATTTCATGATGGTTTAATTATGAATCTGTAATTCATAAAAATTCTTTAATAATTTTGATTTTATAACACTTGGTGTACATATGTGTACTATTGATATTACTTCATTTTCTATGGTACCTTTCTAAAAAGATGTAATTTCACTCTTTTTATGTGCACTTTTAATAAGTTGTGCTTTTGTTTTTGCTTTGTTTGAGATGAAGATTGCTACCTCCGATTTTTTATTACTTCATCTGATTCTGCTCCTGCCCCTTTTTTAACTCTGCGTGACTCTATGATTCAAGTGTGTTTATTCTAAACATTATGAAAGATTTTGTCCTATTGATATTCACAATTATGATTACTAACTTTACATTTCTCTCCATGCTAGTTTTTCTTCCAAGTTGTCCTCTATTTCCATGTACCCTATCCCTCCCTGAAAGTATTTTGCTTCTGAAGCCTACCACTTACCTTGATCTGCCTTCTTCGCTGTCAGTTCATACACACACACACACTCACACACACACACACATACACACACACCCCTTAAGTAACTGTATCCTCTACGATTTTTCTAGATTCAACTCATCTTGTATATTTTTCCCTCTGTGAATCAATACTGATAAAAAGTTTCAAGTGATTCCCAACACCCACCATAACATCATTCTCTCTACTCTAACAGGTATTTCAGGACTCGTCATGTGAAATAATTTACCCCATTCTACATTTCTCTACCTTCTGTACCTCTTTCCCATCCCCTAATTTATTTTTAATATCATTCCCTCAGTTTCATCTTATACCCATAATCTCCATAAATGTATATCCCTTCTACTGTACTATTAGTGGCAAAATTTTTAAGAATTATCAGTGTCTTTTTCCTGTCTAACAAATTAAATATTTCCACTCCAATAAGTTTCTTATGTTTTTTTTTCCCTTTTTAGCTTTTTAACTTTCTCTTGGAATTTGACATGGGAGATCAAAATTTTTGTGCCGTTCTGGCCTTCTCCTTTGGAAGCATGGAACCCTTCTATTTCATCATACAGCCACTTTCCCCTTGAAGTGTGATTCTGATTTTCACCAACAGGTCATTCTTAGTTGTAGTGCTACCACCTTTATTTTTTGGAATTTCATGGTCCATAACTTCCAATATTTAAATGCTGTAATTGCTAAGCAATGTATTATCCTGATTGTTGCTCCCTGATATTTGAAATTTTTTCGGTGTGCTTGGGATATTTTCTCCCTGATAGTAATTTTTTCCCCTTATACTTCTAAAATTTGGCTAAAAATGTTCCTTGGAGTTTTTGTTTTGGCATCTCTTTCCTCAGTGATAAGTGTATTCTTTCAATGCCTATTATGCCTTCTAGTTCTAGGATATCAGGAAAGTTTTCCAGGGTAAGTTTCCCCTTTGGATAATGGCTATGAGATAGTCCAATGATTATGAAATTACTTCTCATGAATGTATTTTCCAGGTGAGTTGCATTTGCAATGAAGCATTTTACTTTTTCTTCTATTTTTTCATTTATTTGATTTCATTTTTAATGAATTCTTCTGTCTCATAGAATCATTAATTTCTATTTGCCCATCTTGAATTTTTAAGGGGTTGTTTTCATCAGTTAGCATTTATATATCCTTTGCCACTTGGCGAATTGTACTTTTTATGATTATTTCATTTTTATTTGATTTTTCCAAATTTATTATTTTTTTTTCAATTTTGAACATTCACTTCCATAAGTTTTAAATTTTCTCCCCTACCCCACCCACTCAGTCCCCCAGATAGCACGCAAACTTATATGAATTATGTACATACATTCATAGTAAAGACATTTTCACATTAGTCATGTTACATGGAAGAATTATAAGAAATGGGAGAATCCATGAGAAAAAAAGTACAATAACACATAACGAAAGAGAAAATAGTCTCCTTCATTCTGAGTTCTATCTCCACAGTTCTTCCTCTAGACGTGGATGGCATTTTCCATCTTGAGACCACTGGAAATGTTTTCGGTCTTGGTATTTCTGAGAAGGGCTCAGTCTGTCAGAGTCAGTCTTTTCACACTGTGGCTCTTACTGTGTATAATATACTCCTGGTTCTTCTCACTTCATTCAACATCAGTTCATGTATTATTTTCCATGTTTTTCTTAAGTCCTCAGGTTCAAAATTTGTAATAGAACAACAGTATTCAACTGTATCTTTATACCATAATTTGTTCATCATTCCCCAACTGATGAGTATGTTCCCAATTTCCAGTTTTTGGCCACCACTAAAAGAGTTGTTAAAAATATTTTTTGTATATATGGGTCCTTTTCCCGTTTTTATGATCTCTTGTTGGGTCATAAATTCTTTCGTTTGTCCATATTGAATTACTAGGTTTTTTTTCTATTTTTAACCCTGTTTACCTTTCTATGCCTTTCTTGAGTCTTGTATTTGAAAATCAACTTTCAAGGGCCAATTCAATATGGCAGAGTGCAAGGATGCACCACTAGAAGCTCTCCAATCACATCCCATGAAAATACCTGTAATAACAACTTGTGAACAAATTCTAGAGAAGCAAAAGCCACAAAACAACAGAGTGAAAGAGATTTCCAGCCCAAGGCAGCCTGGAAGGCCAACAAGGATGGTCTAAACACTGGGCACAGATCAGAGCCCAACCTTGGCCACGTAACACTGACAGTGACAGGACTGGAGAAGGCTTCAAGGTGCCACAAACAGCAGCTGTGATTGTCAGATTCTGAAATAGATACCCCATGGGCTCAGGCCATGGAGGATCTCAAAAAGGATTTTGAAAATCAAGTCATACAGGTGGAGGAAAAACTGGGAAAAGAAATGAGAGAGATGCAAGAAAAGCATGGAAAACGGGTCAATACCTTAATAAAGGAGGCCCAAAAAAATGCTGAAGAAAATAGCATCTTGAAAAATAGGCTAACTCAATTGGCAAAAGAGGTTCACAAAAGCCAATGAGGAGAAGAATGCTTTCAAAATCAGAAAGAGGTTCAAAAAGCCAAGGAGGAGAAGAATGCTTTCAAAAGCAGAATTAGCCAAGTGGAAAAAGAGGTGCAAAAGCTCACTGAAGAAAATAGTTCTCTCAAAATTAGAATGGAACAGATGGAGGCCAGTGACTTTCTGAGAAACCAAGAAATCACAAAACAAAACCTAAAGAGAGGTCCCCTCTTCTGATTGGATGAAAGGACGGTACAAAAAACTCAATGAAGTATACAATTATACAAATACAAATGCAATTAACTCTACAGGCTGAAAGAGAGGAAGGCAGAAGAAAAGGGAGGGGAGACTAAAAGGGAGGGCAGAAGTAGTAAGGAAAAGAGGAAATAAAAGTGAGTGGCTTGAATGCGCGGGGAGACTGAGGGAGGTGGTGGTAAAAAAATTAAAACTATTTTGGAGGGGAATGTAGAAGGGAGAAGTAAAAGCATAATCAAGGGGAAAGTGCATGGAGGGAAAGGCAGTTATCATAACTGTAAACGTGAGTGGGATGAACTCTCCCATAAAACAGAGATTGAGAGTAGAATGTATTAAAAATTACAACCCAACAATATGTTCTTCACAAGAAACACATTTGAAACTGGGAGATACACATAGGGTCAGGTTAAAAGGTTGGAGCAGAATATATTTTGTTTCAGTTGATATATATATATATATATATATATATATATATATATATATATATATATATATATAAACAGAGGTAGCTATCCAAATCTCAGACAAAGCAAAAGGAGAAATAAATCTAATCAAGAGATAAGGAAGGAAACTATATCCTACTAAAAGACACTATAGAGAGCAAAGCAATTTAATTGATAAACATATATACTCCAAGTGATATAGCATCCAAATTCGTAGAATAGAAGTTAAGGGAGTTACAGGAAGAAATAGACAGAAAAGCTATACTAGTGTGGGACCGCAACCTCCCCCTCTCTAAACTTGATAAATCTAACCTCAAAATAAACAAGAAAGAAGATAAGGAGTTGAACCAAACTCTGGAGGTAGTACCTAAGACAAACCTCCGGAGAAAATTTAATGGTGAGAGAATGAACATACCTTTATTCTCAGTGGTACATCGTACATATACAAAAATTGACCATGTACTAGGCCATTAAAATTTCCTAATCCAATGCAGAAAGGCAGACATAGTCAATGCATCCTTCTCAGATCGAAATGAAATCGAACTTATATGTAATCAAAGGCCACGAAAATATAAAACACAAATTAATTGAAAAGTAAGCAATCTAATCCTAAAGAATGAGTGAGTTAAACAACAAATTAGTGAAGTAATCAACAACGTAATTCAAGAGAATGACAATACAGAGACAACCTATAAAATTTTATGGGACACAGCAAAAGTAATTCTTAGAGAAACTTTTACATTTATGTGCGCCTGCATGAACGAAAAAGAGAAAGAGGACATTAATGAATTAGACATGCAGCTGAAAAAGCTCAGAAAAGAACAAAGTCAAAATTCCAAGGTAAAGACAAAATTGGAAATGCTGAGAGATTATTAAAACTGAAATCAAGAAAACTATTGAACTAATAAAAGATCTAGAATTTCCTTTTATGAATAAAGCAATAAAACAGATAAATCTTTGTTCAAAATGAGTAAGAAAGGAAAGAAGAAAGCCAAATTCCGAATGTCAGAAATGAAAAGAATGAACTCACGTCCACTGAGGAGGAAATTAAAACAATAATAAGAAATTGTTTTGTCCAACTCTATGTCCACAAATTCGACAATCTAAATGAGATAGGTGATTATTTTTAAAAGATATAAATTTAGCAGACTAACAGTAAAGGAAGCTGAATACTTATGTAATCCCATCTCACTAAAACAAAATTGAACAAGGCATAAATGAACACCGTAGGAAAAATCGCCAGGGTCAGTTGGATTCAAAAGTGAATTCTATCAAAAATTTTAGGAACAGTTAATTCAAATACTATGTAGACTATCTGGGAAAACTGAGGAAGAAGGAGTACTCCCAAATTCTTTTTATGATACAAATGTTGTTTTGCTACGTGAAGCAGGAAGAACCAAAACAGAGAAGGAAAATTATAGACTGATTTCTCTAATGAATATGGATGCAAAAATTTTAAATAAGATTGCAGCAAAAAAAAAAAATACAACTAATCCTGGGACTAGTACACTATGATCAGGTAGAATTTATACCAGGATTGCTGTGGTCATTCAAAATTAGAAAAACTACTAACTTTATTGATCATATCAACAACAAAACTAATAGAAATCAAATGATTATCTCAATGCAAGTATAGAAAGTTGTTGACAAAATACTCCTATTGAAAACACTGGTTTTCATAGAAATGAAAGAACTTTCCATAAATTAATGAGTATAATCTACCTAAAACCATCAGGAAACATTATATGCAATGGGGATAAACTAGATGCATTTACAATAAGATCAGGGGTGAAAAAAGTATGTCCATTATCATCATTATTATTTAATACACTACTAGAAATGTTGACTGTTGCAATAAGAGAAGAAAAAGAAATTGATAGAATTAGACAAGTCAAAGTAGAAACTAAGTTATCACTCTTGGCAGATAATATGACGATATACTTGGAGAATCTCAAAAAATCAAGTAAAAAACTATTGAAATTATAAAGACCTTTGGAAAAGTTTCAGGTTAAAAAATAAACCCAAATAATTCTTCTGTATTTCTATATATTACTAACAAAGCCCAAAAGCAAACATAGAAGGAGAAATCCTATTTAGAACTATGGTAAAAGTCATAAAATATTTGGGAGTATACCTGCTAAAACAAACTCAAGTACTATATGAACACAAGTACGAAACACTTTTCAACCAAATAAAGTCAAATCCAAGAGGAAAAACATCAATTGCTCCTGGATGAGTTGAACCAACACAATAAAAATGTCAGTTCTACCTAAATTAATGTGCTTATTCAATGTGATAAAAATCAAATTATCAGATAATTATCTTGTAGTACTAGAAAAATAATGTCAAAATTCATCTGGAAAACAAAATTGCAGAAGATCAAGGGAACTAATGAAAACAAAATGTTATAGAAGTTGCTCTAGCTCTACCAGATCTCAAATTGTATTATAAGGCAAAAATTATGAAAAGCACTTGATAAGGGTAAGAAAGGTGCAGCAGTGGAATAAATTATGTAGTCAAGACACAGCAGGCAATGCACTTTTTGACAAACACAAGGAACACAGCTTCTTGGATAATAACTCCCTGTTGGACAAATTTACTGAGAAAACTGAATACCAGTGAGGTGTAAAATAGGGAAAGAGGAATGCCTGATACCATACAGAAGAAGAAATTCCAAATGGGTACCTTATCTAGGTAAAAATAATGACACTATACAAAAATTAGTGGAGCAAAGAACAGCGCATTTTTCAAATTTATGGAGAAGGAAAGAATTTTTTACTAAACAAGAGATAGAAAACATTATGAAGTGAAAAATAGACAATTTATATTACATTAAATTGAAAAGTTTTTGCACAAACCAAGCCAATGAAACCAAGTTTAGGAGGGATGCAGAAAACTGGGAAAGAATTATTGCAGTTGATGTCAGGGATAAAGGCTTCATTTCTAAAATATACAGAGAACTGTGTCAATTGTACAAGAATACAAGTTATTCCCCAATTGATAAATGGTCAAAGGATATGAACAACCAGTTTTCATGGAAAGAAATCAAAACTATATAGAGCAATATGAAAAAAAATGCTGTAAATCACTATTGATTTAGAGGGAACTGCAAAGGAAAATAACTGTGAGATACCACATTACACCTATCAGATTGGGTAACATGAAAAAACAGGAGGATGATAAATGTTGGAAAAGATGTGAAAGAGTTGAAACACTAATTCATTGTTGGTGGAGTTGTGAGCTGATCCAAACACTCCGGAGAGGAATTTGGAGCTATGCCCAAAGGGCTAAAAAAAGGTGTGTACCCTTTGACCCAGCAATATCACTTCTAGGACTGTATCCACAACAGATCATAAGAATGGGAAAGGGTCCCACATGTACAAAAATATTTACAGCAGCACTCTTTGTTGTGTCCAAAACCTGGAATTCAAGGAGATGTCCATCAATTAGGGAATGGATGAATCAACTGTGATATATATGAATATAATAGAATACTATTGTGCTAAAAGAGGTGATGAAGAGGAACACTTCAGAGAGGCCTGGAAGACGGATGCTGAGTCAAAGGTGCAGAACCAGGCGAACTTCATATACAGCAATAACCACGGGTGTGATGATTTTTTCTGGTAGAACTTCATTGAAATGCAAGGACTTAAAATTTCCTAATGATCTCTCATGGCAAAATGGCTTCTGCATCCAGAAAAAAATACAGTGGAATTAGATCACAGAACATAGAAGATGATTTTCTTTTGTATGATGTTTTGGTTTATTTTATGATTTCTCCCACTCATTTTAAGTCTTCTAATGCAACATGATTAAGGTAAAAATATATTTAATATGAATTCATGTGTAAAACGTGTTTAAAATTGTATATCACCTCAGAGATGGGGGATGAAGGGAGGGGGGAAGGTGAGGGAAAACTTAAGTTTTCTGGAACTGATTGCAGAACCCTGAAAACAAAAAAAGTCATAAAAAAAATCTTAAGAGAAAAGGAAAATCAATTTTCTGTTGATCTCTGGCCTTTTCATGAGGAAGGTCTGGAAATTCCTCATTTAATGCAGTGTCCATATTTTTGCCTAAAATACTATACTAAATTTTGCTGTGTAGTTGTTCCTTGGTTGTAGCATAAGCTCCTTTGTCTCACTGTGTATCATATTTCAATCCCTCCTACCACTTAACGTAGGAGGTGCAAGGTCCTGTAAGATCCTCACTGTAATTCCAGGATATTTGAACTTTTTCTTTCTGGCTCCTTGCAGTATCTCCTCCTTTATATGATAATTCTGGAATTTGGTACCAATTTTCCTGTAGTTTTCAATTTGGGATAACTTTCAAGAGATGATCAATGCATTCATTCAGTGATTATTTTGCCCTCTAGGTCTAGGACCATGGGACATTTCTCCTGGTTGACTTTTGGAAAATATATTTCAGATTCTTTTTTCAATCATGACTTTCAGGTAGACTAACAATTCTTGTGTATATGAACAATAGACATATATATTATATGTACACGTATATATTTATGCATATAGATAGAAATATACATATATATACAATTACAAAAACATACAAATACACACACACATACATATACACAAACACATACACACACAGAAACACACACGTGTATACATATGTATACATATATATATATATGTATATGTGTGTGTGTGTGTGGATGAGTTTATATTCCGAACACTTATCCTAATACCGACAAAAATGTCATGAGTTGCAAATATCATCTTTCCTTGTAGGAAGGTAGACAGTTCAACTACAGTAAGTTCCTTTTGAGACTTCTGTTGATTTTTGTATATGGAAGTCCAAATATTTATTTAGCTCTGTTCTTTTCAACAAGAATGCTTATAAGTCCTAAATTTCGCTGAAGTTCCATCTTTTCCCCAAAAGTATTATAGTCAGTTTTGCTGAGTGTGTGATTCTTGGTTTTAATCTGATCTCCTTTGACATCTTTAAATATCATATTCCAAGCCCTCTGATCCCTTTAGGTAGAAGCTACTGAATCCTGTGTTTTCCTGATTATGTTACTACATCACTTGAATTGTTCCTTTATGACTGCCTGTAATATTTCCTCCTTGCCCTGGGAACTCTGGAATTTAGCTGCAGTATTCCAAGGAGTTTTCCTTTGAGGATCTGTTTCATGAGGTGATCAGTGAATTCTTCCAATATTTATTTTGACCTCTAGTTCTTGAGTATCTGGGCAGTTTCCTTGAAAGTTTCTTGAAACGTAATACCTAGACTGTTTTTTTTTAAAGACGTAAACAAGGAACCACTATTTTGCTGAAAAGTCACCATAGATAATGGATTAATATCAATAATGAACATATATGTACAAAATTGCAAAGCACTCAAAATTTCTATTGTTTTATATTAATTTTATCTGTTTTCAGTGTTCTACAATTACTCATATAACTCAGATTATTTTATCCCCTACCTCCCTATTACTTCTCCCCCCCCTCCCCAAGAGGGCATACAATTTTATATTGGTTCTATACATACATTCCTATTGAGTACATTTTCACTATAGTCATATTGTGTAGAAGAATTAAAATGAATGGGAGAAATCATATAACAAACCAAAAGGTAGTAAAAAAGAAAATCATTTGCTACATTCTGCAGTTGAATTCGAAAGATCTTTCTCTGAGTATGGAAGGGATTTTGTCATAAAATATCATTGGGAAATTTTTTTAAATCCTTGCATTGCAATGAAGTTACAAGTCTACCAGAAAACTCTGGCACACTACGGTCGTTGTTGGGCACAAAGTTCTCCTGTTTCTCTTCCTTTCACTCAGCATGTGATCATATAATTCTTTCCAGGCCTTTCTGAAGCCTTCTTGTTTGTCATTTCTTATAGGGCGGTAGTGTTCCTTTACATTCCTATAATATAATTTATTCAGGCATTCCCCAACTGAAGGGCATTCCCTTGATTTCTAGGTTTGGCCACTACAAAGAGGGCTGCTATAAATATTTTTGTACATGTGAGACCTTTTCCAGTTTTTGTAATCTTGTGGGGATATAGTCCTAGAAGTGGGATTGCTGTGTCAAAGGGTGTGCATATTTTTTTTGGTTTTTGGCCCTTTGAGCATAGTTCCACATTGCTATCCAGAATGTGTGGATCAGCTCACATCTCCACTAACAATGAATTAGTGTTCCAACTCTCCCACATCTTCTCCAATATTTATCATCTATCTGTTCTGTCACGTTAGCCAATCTCATAGGTGTGATGTGGTGTCTCAGAGTTATTTTGATTTGCATCTTTCTAACCAATAGTTATTAAGAGCATGTTTTTTATATGATTATAGATATCTTTAATCTCTTCCTCTGAAAAATGCCTGTCAATATCCCCTGACCATTATCAGTTGGGAAAGGACTTGTGTTCCTGTACACTTGACTCAGTTCTCTATATAGTTTAGAAATGAGGCCTTTGTCACAAAAGTTAGTGGCAAAATTCTTTCCCAGTTTTCTGCTTCCCTACTGATCTTGATTGCGTTGGATTTGGTTGTTCAAACACTTTTCAGTTTAATGTAAGCAAAATTATCCCTTTTGTACTTCATAATATTTTCTATCTCTTTTTTAGCCAAAAATTCTTCTCTTCTCCATAAATCTGATAAATGCACTAATCCTTGCTTCACTAGTTTGTTTATAGTATCAATTTTTATACATAGTTCATGTACCCATTTGGACTATATTCTTCTATGGCATCAGGAATTGGTCTATGCCTAGTTTCAGTCACACTTTTATTTAGTTTTCCCATCATAAGAAAGTATTTCAGCGCACTCCTTATTTCCAAATTTTCCCAAATAATCTGTATAATATTGGAAGTAACTGTTCTTTAAATGTTTGATAGAATTCACTTGAAAATCCATCCGTCCCTGGAAATATTTTTCCTAGGCTGTTCATTGATGGCTTGTTCAATTCATTTTTATGAACTGGGGTAATGGAACTATTCAACTTTTTCTTCTATTACACTGGGCAATTTATTTTTTTTCACACTATTCATCAGTCTCATTTATATTTTCGAAATTATGGAAATAAATTTGGGCAAAGTAATTTCCAATTATTACTTTAATTTCCTCCTCATTGTACTTGAGTTCATCCATTTCATTTTTGATATTGGGAATTTGGTTTTCTTCTTTCTTTTTTTTAAATAAAATTGATCAAGGGTTTATCAATTTTATTGGGTTTTTTATAAAACCAACTCACTTTTGTTTATTGCATCAATGATTTTCTTAATTTCAAATTTATTAATCTCTCCTTTGGTTTTCAGTATTTCTAATTTGGAATTTACTTGGGGATTATCACTTTGTTCTTTTTCAAACGTTTTCAGCTGTGTGCCCAATTTAGTGACCTCCTCTTTCTTTACTCTATTCATATAGATACTCAAAGATATAAAGCTTCCCCTAAGAATTACTTTTGCAGAACCCCTTAAGATTTGTTAGGTTCTCTCAATATTGGCTTTCTCTTGAATAAAGGTTTTGGTTGTTTCTATGATTTTTTGTTTAACCCACTTCTTCTTTAGGATAAGATTATTTAGTTTCCAATTAATTTTTGGTATACCATTCCATGGTCTTTTGTTACATACGATTTTTATTTCAGTATGATCAGAGAAGGATGCATTACCTATCCATGCATTTCTGCACTGGATTCTGTGGTTTTATGCTCTAGTACATGGTCAGTGTTTGTATATTTGTTCCCACTCAAAATTTTCTCCAGAGATCTACCTTATCTACCTTACCCAGAGTTTTTTCACCTACTTAACTGCTTACTTGTTTATTTTAAGGTTAGATTTGTCAAGTTCAGAGCAGGGGAAGCTGAGGTTCCCCAATAGTAGTTTTCTGTCTATTTCTTCTTTAACTCGCTTAACTTGTCCTCTAAGAATGTGTATGCTATACGACTAGGAGCATACCTGTTTAGTAAGTGTTTGCTTTATGTTCTATGGTGCCTTTTAGCAGAATATATTTGTCTTTCTTGTCTTTTTTGATTACAACTGTTTCTTTGGCTTTCTCTGAGATGTGGATGGCTAGCTTAGGTTTCTTCCATCTGCTGAACCACAGCGTATTCTGCTCCAGACTTTTATTTCACCCTGTTCCTATCCCCCAGTTTCAAATGTGTTTCTGGTAAACCACAAATTGCTGGATTATTACTTTGTATCCATTCTGCTATCCATCGTCATTTTATTAAATATAAAGTTATTTATTTAACCATTTACATTCATTTTCACAAAATTTTGGGTTCCAAATTTTCTCCCCGTTCGTCCCCTCCCTCCATCCCAATACACCAAGCATTCTAATTTCACCTATCACCAATCTGCCCTCTCTTTTATCATCCCTCCCTTCTCTTGTCCCCATCTTCTCTTTTGTCCTGTAGGGCCAGATAACTTTCTATTCCCCATTAATTGTATTTCTTATACTGGACAGTTGTTCTTAAACTTTGAGTTCCAACTCCTCCCCATCCCTCCCTCCCCACCCATTCCCTGTGGGAAGGCAAGAAATACAATACAGGCCATATCTGTGTAGTTTTGCAAATGACTTCCATAATAGTCGTGTTGTGTAAGACTAACTATATTTCCCTCCATTCTATCCTGCCCTCCCCATTGTATCTATTCTCTCTTTTAATCCTGTCCCTCCCCAAGTGTTGACTTCCAATTATTCCCTACTCCCATTGCCCTCCTTTCCATTATCCACCCCCACCCTGCTTATCTCCTTCTCACTCACTTTCCTGTATTGAAAGATAGGTTTTCATACCAAAATGAGTGTGCTTTTTATTCCTTCCTTTAGTCGAATGTGATGAGAGTAAACTTTATGTTTTTTTTTCCTCAGCTCTCCTCTTTTTTCCTCCACTAACAAGTCTCCTGTTTGCCTCTTCTATGAGAGATAATTTACCCCATTCCATTTCACCCTCTCTCCTCCCACTACATTTCTCTCACCATTTACCTTAATTTGTTTTAAGTTATGATCCCATCCTATTCAATTCACTTTGTGCTCTCTGTCTCTGTGTGTGCATGCATGTGTATATGTGTGTGTGTGCACGCAAACTTTTACATGTGTGTGAATATGTATGTGTGTGTGTATGTGTGTGTGTGTAATGCCACGAACTACCCAGACACTGAACAGTTTCAAGAGTTACAAATACTGTCTTTCCATGTAGGAATGTAAAAGGTTCAACTTTGGTAAGTCCCTTACTAATTCTCTTGGATGTTTATTTTTTCATGCTTCTTCTCATTCTTGTGTTTGAAAGCCAAATTTTCTTTTCAACTCTGATCTTTTCATCAAGAATGCTTGAAAGTTCTCTATTTCATTGAAAGACCATATTTTCTCTTGAAGTATTATACTCAGTTTTGCTGGGTAGGTGATTTTTGGTTTTAGTCCTAGTGCCTTTGACTTCTGGAGTATGCTATTCCACAACCTTCGATCCCTTAACGTAGAAGCTGCTAGATCTTGTGTTATCCTGATTGTGTTTCCACAATACTGGAATTGTTTCTTTCTATTTGGTTGCCAT
>CM053769.1:635642320-635653091 GCA_028658325.1 Potorous gilbertii
TTGTTCCTAAATCTTTGAGTTCCAATTCCTCCCCATCCCTCCCTCCCTCCCTACCCATTCCCTTTGGGAATGTAGGCAATTCAATATAGGCCATATCTCTGTAGTTTTGCAAGCACTTCCATAATAGTCGTCTTATGTAAGACTAACTATATTTCCCTCCATCCTATCCTGCCCCCCATTGTTGCTATTCTCTCTTATGATCCTGTCCCTCCCCGATTGTTGACTGCAAATTTTTCCCTCCTCCCATTGCCCTCCCTTCCATAATCTCCCCTACCCTGCTTATCCCCTTCTCCCCCATTTTCCTGTATTGTAAGATAGGTTTTCATACCAAAATGAGTTTGCATCTTATTCCTTCCCTTAGTCGAATGTAATGAGAGTAAACTTCAGGTTTTTTTCTCAACTCTCCTCTTTTTCCGTCCACTAAAAAATCTCCTGCTTGCCTCTTCTATGAGAGATAATTTATCCCATTCCATTTAACCCTCTCTCCTCCTTTTCTCTCTCACCGGTTACCTTGATTTCTTTTAAGATATGGTCTCATCCTCTTCAATTCACTCTGTGCTCTCTGCCTCTGTGTGTGTGTGTGTGTGCATGTGTGTGTGTGTGTGGGTGTGTATGTGTGTGTGTAATACCACCAACTACCCAGATACTGAAAAGTTTCAAGAATTACAGATATTGTCTTTCCATGTAGGAATGTAAACATTTCAACTTTGGTAAGTCCCTTATGACTTCTCTTTGCTGTTTACTTTTCCATGCATATTCTCATTCTTGTGTTTGAAACTCAGATTTCCTTCTCAGCTCTGTTTTTTTCATGAAGAATGCTTGAAAGTCCCCTATTTCATTAAAATACCATATTTTACCCTGAAGTATTATACTCAGTTTTCCTGGGTAGGTGATTCTTTGTTTTAGTCCCAGTTCCTTTGACTTCTGGTATATCTTATTCCACGCACTTTGATCACTTAATGTAGAAGCTACTAGATCTTTTTTTACCCTGATTGTGTTTCCACAATACTGGAATTTTGTCTTTGTAGCTGCTTGCAATATTTTCTCCTTGACCTGGGAACCCTGGAATTTGGCCACAATATTCCTAGGAGATTCTCTTTTTGGATCTCTCCATTCTAATTTTAAGGGAACCAGTTTATTCAGTGATGTTTTGAACCTCTTTTACCTTTTGGCTAATTCTGCTTTTGAGAGCACTCTTCTCATTGTCTTTTTGAATCTCTTTTGACAATTGAGTTAGCATATTTTTCAAGGTGTTATTTTCTCCAAAATGTTTTTGGGTCTCCTTTAGCAATGTATTCACCCATTTTTCATGCTTTTCTTGCATCACTGTCACTTGTCTTCCTAGTTTTTCCTCCCCATGTCTGATTTGATTTTCAAAATCCTTTTTGAACTCTTCCATGGCCTAAGCCCGTTGGATATCTATTTCAGATTTTGGGGATACAGAGACCTTGACTCCTATGTCTCACCTGATGGTAAGTATTGTTCTTCCTCATCAGAAAGTAAAGGAGGAAATATCTGTTCCCCAAGAAAGTCACCTTCTATGATCTTATTTTTTTTCCCTTTTCTGGGCATTTTCCCAACCAGTTGCTTGACTTCTGAGATTCCTCTCCATCCCCTGCCTAGATCTGCCCAGCTAGTGCTTTTGGTCTGAATTTCAAATGCTGCTCCCCAGCCTCAGGGCTTTCAGTCATGGACCTGGCTGTTATTCAATAATAGCTTATGTTCTGGTGCTCAGGTCGGTGCAGTCCACTTCCCATGCTCAGTTACCTCAGGGGCTTTATGTGGTGACCTTATGTAATGGGGATCTACTGCCTGCTCCGGGAGCCTCTGTCTGCCCGCTGCTTCTGCCGCTGCCTCCTGAGGGGGCCTGAGTTATGGAGACACCCCGCTCCCCTCTCATCCAGTCCAGAAGTCTCTCTCACTGACCTGTTCGTCTTTGGGTGGAGGGACCTTTGTTGCTGCCAGAGATTCCAGCCCTGAAGCCTGCTCAGATCTGCTCCTCTAGGTGCCTTGCAGCCCGGAAAGGGCTAGACTCTGCTCCAGGCTTGTGCGTGACGCACCTTTGGGATCAGATTTTCAGGACTCTTTGGAACGGAAATCTCCTTCACTCCATTGCTGTGTGGTTTCCACTTCTCCAGAATTTGTTGGGAGTTCTTTTTACAGGAAATTTATTGGCTGTGCGTTCAGAGTTATCGTATGTGAAATTTTCTACTCCACCATCTTGGCTCCTCCCCCCCTAAAATCTGTTTTTACATGCAACTGGGAAATAAGATGTCTAATCAATTGGGTATAGAAATTTATCTTGACCTCCAAGAAAAAGAGGTGAATGGTAAGTTGTAGGTTTTTTGATAGAGTGGAGGGCAGATTAGAGGATGGGGTAATCAGAAAGCAAGCCATCTATATATGGGGAGAGGGGAGTACTTGGAAAAATTTGGAAATCAAAATCTTGTGGACATGAATGTTGACTAAAATTAATTAACTTGTAATAAACCTATATAATAGCATCATAAATTCTGGTTTTAGTGCTTCTAAGTATTGGAATATTTTAGTGAGTTTGGAGGAAGCACTCCATGAGAATCAATTTTAAGGGGAAAATAATTAAAATTCTATGAAAGATCAAGATGTGATTTAAAATATTCTAGTCTTATTTAAGAGAGATTTGGTCTTTTGGGATAATTCAAGTAACCTAAAACTTAATAGAATTTGTATTAGTCATTTTCTAGCAAAGTAATCTGTGGGAAAATGCATGGATGAAGTAAACCCAAATTAAAATCCAGTCAAGTCACTTCACTCTGTTTGCCATAGTTTCCTAATCTATAAAATGGATAGTAATATTAGTTTCAATTTCCCAGAGTTTTTGAGAGAATTGTATAATTGTGAGGTTATTGGCACAGTATCTGCCTCATGCAGAGGATGAACAATATAATGTAAAGAACTTATAGGAATTTGATTGGACAAAATATTTATTTGGTAATGATCTGCCACCTAAAGATTGCTTTTCTAAATTTACATTGAAATCATCATTATTTAACCTTTTAATACTTGTGTTTATTTCATTTTTTCTTTATGAAATGAGAAACTTCAATATTGCTGCTTAAAAGCGTCCTGTGAGGTAAGTCAACAAATTATTCTTATACTTAAGAAACTTAAGTAACAATTGAGAAATTAAAAACAATCAAACAAAATATAATAAAGTACTCTGTGATCCAGGGTTCTGAAACTCTTTAAAATTAGTTGAAAAAAAGAAAACAACAAAAAAGCCTGACATTTTCGACGCTATGGTGGTTGTGTTGGTTGTCCTTCATTCTTGAAGACGAACATGATATTAGGGCAAAAATGATATGATTTGCAATTGAATTTGATTGCAGTGTGGGAGTACTCTGACTCACTTTCTCCACCAGAGACATCTGGGTCCAGTGGCCAGATATCAATCAAGGATACTGGAAATGTCCCAGGATACAATGGGAGACCATGGTCTTTTGAAGCCAACGTCTTTTCAGAGTCTCACTTTGCGTGAAATTCCGTCCATTAAGTGAATAGACCCTTTTAAGAAGTTACTAAAGGGATGGTACCTTTAATGAAAACAAAGAAGAAAGGATGAAAGGAAGGAAGGAAGGAATTGGAAGGAGAAGCCTTTCAGGGTAACTTACCAAAAGAGAAACATTTACTGCCAGCAACTCGTGCCCAGAAGGTGCAGCAGGTATAGAAAAGAAAGAGATGACAGCAGTGGGGGCTAGGAGAGTCTATATCATTTCTACATGACTGGTTTATTAATCTGAGGGTCAAGTTTATATACTCTCTCTAGCAAGCAAGATTATCCCCATGAGAACATTTTTTCATTTGTATCTTTTACTTCCATATCTTAGTTCCTTGTGTAACATCCTCAGGGTGAATAATCAGGGTAAGGACGATCTCAACCTTGCTCTCAGGAGTGGGATTGTCCTGAGAACTTCAGCCTTCACGTTAGTACATGTCTCAAGTTCCTCACATACCGGACTCCATCAGTACTGGCTCTCTACAAATTGTTATCTGCATTCACTCTGAGCCTGGAGGGCCCAAAAAAATAACCATTAAATGGTAATTGTGAAGGGACTTTTTTTGTTCAATCCATGAGATCCCAAGTTATAGAGTTTAAGGTTTGGTCTTTGAGAAAGAAATCCAGGCAGTAAATCCCAAGTTAACTAGGTAGTTAACTAGGTTATCAGTCAATAAAATTTACCTTCCTGTGGGCAGAAAACTCACAGCTGAGGGGAAGACAAGAGAGAAAAGGAGAGGGGAGCAGAGGAGAGGATAGGAAAGAATGAGCTGAGTTGCTCAACTGGAATTGCACAGCAACAATGCCAATACAATATTCGCAGCTCCTATGGCAGACATGAATATACTAAGGCAATTCTAAGTCATGAAATGCAAGAGATTGTCCACATGGAACACAAAACCAAAACATTTATTCCTACAACAAAAAGTGAAATCCATCAGGTAACAGAAATCTATACACAATAAGGATGTAGAGCACAACATCATCCCCAAGCCCTCTGCCTGCAAGACTTCCGACCAATCAGTTCCATTAAACAAATCACAAGTAGGAACGTTTAAACAAAATCAGAAATAAGCTCTTTCACTCACACTAGCCAGCTGCCTAATTGGCTGCATCCTTACTAGCTCTGACTGCTTTCTTACCAATTTCCTCTGAGTTCTGCCTCTTCCTGTAATACTTGTTCAGCTAATTCCTCTTACCACAGGCTCCATGTAGGTCAGACTTCCATTCGACCTAGGCAGGTCACATGACCCTATTAATAAATGGGAAAGATCTTATCATTTAAATTATTATTACACCAGCTATTTAAGAGAAAACACAGGAAAAGTCTGGAATTTGATAAGCAATATATAAATATTGACTACTTTTCATATTGAATTACTTTATACCGAATTGGATGAGAATATGGAAAACTGGGACTGGTAGATACAGTATTCTTTGATGACACTTTTGGAATCTAATACTAAATACATGCTTATAACATTGTGAACATTTTGAACCTTTGCTATATTTCAATGGGAGGCTGTGGTATCTGTTAGAACAGTAACTTCTCCTTTAATCTAACAATGACTTTATTTTAATCTAAGAGTTGTTAGATTTTGGATTGCATTGTGCAAAATTATGTGATAAAAATGTTTGAAAATAGTTAAATACTTAATGGGCTATATTCTACTTTAAATAACTATTACAATAACTATGGTAATTATTGTTACTTGTGGTTGACAAAGAAATGAAGTCCTCTAAAGCTATCTTTGTCTGTAAGATTTCGTGGGACTCCTTTTTTTGTTACATGTGGTAAGATCTAACTAGTCCTGCCAAACATATGAAAAATACTGAATTTTAAGGAATTAAAACTTTTATCAAAATAGGAAAATTTATAATAGTAGTAGAACGAATTTTAAATTGTGATCATTTACATAGAACTTACAAAATTGTATTTGCTAAAAATTAGTTTATAGTAAGCTGGAACAATGCCAACCATCTTGACTTTTGCCTTACCATTGGACTTAGATGATTCTGGAGAAGAAATTGAAGATGACTCTATTGGCCAGTTCTGCCACAGTTAAATCCAATTTACATGCCAGTGAAGACATCACCTTTGTGATATCATTGCTCCCTTTCAAGAATGAAAGATGGAGGGAGGGGCAAGATGGGGAAGTGAGAGCAAGGACTCACCCAAACTCTTAGACAAACTATTTCAAATTCCTCTACAAAGAGAATCTGAACAAATTTTGAAGGTGCAGAATCCAACAGGAGACAGACTGTGGAAGATTCAAAGCCCAGAACGACTGGAAGGTCTACGGCAAAGATCTGTTGCACAAGTGTGAGCCCACAGTGCAGCACATCCACTGCAGCAGAGCAGGAGGTCCCGGGGAAACCTGAGACAACAGCAGGCAGAACCAACCAAGTCATAGCCTAGGGTGAGAGATCAACAGAGACGAGTGAGTGACAGCTACTGAGCCCCAGATATCAGCTACAGCAAATCTTCAGACTTTCAGCCTGCAGATTAAACGTCTGTAAGTCACTTATTTGAACTTCCTGAAGTCAGAATGGCAGAGTGATCAGTAAAAGCTCTCTCCTTGCCCCTTGATTGATGAGGGCCAGGGTGGAGTGTCGTTGAAAAGCTCAAGACAGACCTTCATGGAAACAGTTCTTTCAGCCTGTGCTTATTATCATCCAGAATGACTCTCCATGCCCCTTGGATGTTGCTGTCTCTATGAGACAAACAAGAGAACTACAAGGGATAGTACATTAGATACCCTATAGGCTAACAGTCTTTAAGACAATAAGACTGCTCACATCAATAGGATACGAGACAAGCAGAGTGTCACATAGAGTTGTAATTTCTGTCTATATATACCCTGACCCTCAGTTGAATAAACAAAGTTTTCTATCTTCACCCACCTTCCTGGTTCTTCCTTCTTCACCCCTTCACCAAGCCTCGTGGAGACACAGGCCATCTGCCACACTTGCTGACCATGAAAGAACCATAAAGTATTTCCCCAGAATAATCCTGGATCAATGGAAAGAGCAGAGGGGGAAATAGTCTCGTAACATCTGAGGCTAGGAAAATAGCTAAGGAGGATTCCTCCTACTATAGAGGCAATTATGTACTAGGACACAAAAATCTCATAATCCAGTGCAGAAAGTCAAAGATAATCAATGCAACCTTCTCACATTATCATGCAATAAAAAAACTATATGCAATAAAAGGTCATGCAAAGATAAACCAAAAATCAATTGGAAAATAACTATTTTAATCCTAAAGAAGGTGAGGGTTAGACATAAAATCACAGAAACCATCAACAATCAACATTTTCATACAAGAGAATGACAATAAAGAGAAAACATACCAAAACTTATGGGACATTGCAAACGCACTTCTTAGGGGAAGTTTTATATCTTTCAATGCCTACATAAATAAAATAGACAAAGAGGAGATCAATAACTTGGGCGTGAAGCTGAAAAATGTAGAAAAAGAACAAATTGAAAATCCCCAAGTAAATGCCAAATTAGAAATATTGAAATCCAAAGAAGAGATTAATAAAATTGAAATTAAGAAAACTATTGAATTAATAAATGAAATCAAGAGTTGATTTTATGAAAAAAACTAATAAAATTGATAAACCTTTACTCACCTTGATTACATAAAAGAAAGAATAAAATCAAATTACTAATACCAATAATGAAAGGGGTGAACTCACCTCCACCGAGGAGGAAACTAAAACAATATTTAGAAATTACTTTACCCAACTTTGTGCCCCAAAATTCGACAATCTAAATGAGATGGCAGAGTATCTTAAAAAATAAAAATTGACCAGAGTAGCCAAAGAGGAAGTTGAATACTTAAACAGCCCCATATCAGAAAAAGAAATTGAACAAGTCTTCATTGAACTCCCTAGGAAAAAATCTCCAGGGCAAGATAAATTTACAAGTGAATTCAATGAAACATTTAAAGAACAGTTAATTCCAATGCTGTATAGATTATATTTGAAAATTGGAGTTCTTCCAAATTCTTTTTATGATACAAATATGGTTTTAATATCCAAACCAGGAAGAGATAAAAGAAAGAAAAAAATTATAGTTTAATTTCTCTAATGAATATAGATGCAAGAATATTAAATAAGATTTTAGCAAACGAATACAGCATTTTATCATAAGAACAATACATTATCATCACGTAGGATTCATACCACGAATGCAGGGCTGTTTTAATATTAGAAAATGTATTAGCACTATGATCATATCAACAATAAAACTAACAAAAACCACATGATTATCTCAATAGATGCAGAAAATTTTGCGACAAAATACAACACCCATTCCTATTATAAAAGGATAGAGAACATATTAATAAAGGGAACTTCCCATTTAATAAAAAGGAGTATCTACCTCGAACCTTCAGCAAGCATTATATTAATGGCAATAAGCTAGATGAATTTCTTATAAGATCAGGGGTGAAACAAAGATGTCCGTTATCACCTCTATTATTCAATATGGTACTAGAAACGTTAGCTGTAGCAATTAGACAAGATAAAGAAGTAGAAGGAATAAGAACACGCAAAGAAGAAAGTTATCATTCTTTGCAGATGATATGATCATGTATTTACAGAATACCAGAGATTCAAGTGAAAAACTACTTGAAATAATAAACAACATTTGCAAAGTTGCAGGTTATAAAATAACCCCACACAAATCTTCTGCATTATTATATATTTGTAACAAAGTCCAACAGCAAGAGCTAGAAAGAGAAATCCCATTTATAGCTAGGGTAGACACCATAAAATATTTGGGAGTTTACATGACTAAACAAACCAAGGGACTATATGAACACAATTACAAGACACTTTTTGCACAAAGAAACTCAGTTCTAAATAAATGAAAAAGCATCAGTGGTTGATGAGTAGGCCAAGCCAATATAAATAAAAGTGACAGTTCTACTTAAATTAATATGCTTATTTAACACCATACCAATTAAAACATCAAATAATTATTTTCTGGAACTGGATAAAATAATATAAAAATTCATCTGGAAGAACAAAAAGTCCAGAATATCAAAGGGCTAATGAAAAGAAATGCTAGGGAACCTGGCCAAGTGCTACCAGATCTCAAATTGTATTATAACACAGAAATAATCAAAACCACTTGGTACTGGATAAGAAACAGAAGGGTAGTCAAGTGGAATAGGCTAGGTACTCAAGACACAGTAGGCAAGGAATATAGCAACCTCCTGTTTGATATACACAAGGACCCCAGCATCTGAAAAAGAAATCACCGTTTGACGGAAATTGCTGGGAAAACAGTGCTGTGCACACTATGCATAGACCTATGTCTTACACCATGCACAGGAAGAAAGTCTAAATAGGTACACCGTCTAGGTATAAAGATTGATAACATGGACAAACTGAAGGTGAAAGAAATAGCGTATTTATGAGATTTATGGAGAAGGGAAGGATATTTGACTAAAGAGATAGAAAGCATTATGAAGTGTAAGATGGACAATTTTGATTACATTATACTGAGAAATTTTTGCACATCCA
The DNA here is from genome assembly GCA_028658325.1 of Potorous gilbertii. Lineage (NCBI taxonomy): Eukaryota > Metazoa > Chordata > Mammalia > Diprotodontia > Potoroidae > Potorous > Potorous gilbertii. Next base: position 635,651,396 of record CM053769.1, read on the forward strand.
AACCTAATGCAACCAAAATTTGAAGGGATGTAGTAAATTGGGAAGGAATATTTACAGCTTATCTCGGGGATAAATGGCTCATTTCTAGAAGATGTCTCTACATGAGTCAAATGTACAACAATACAAGTCATTCCCCAATTGATAAATGGTCAAAGGATATGAACAGGTAATTTTCAGAGGAGAAATTAAAAATATCTATAATCATATGAGAAATTGCTCTAAATCACCTTTGATTAGAGAGGTGCAAATCAAAACAACTCTGAGGTACCACGTCACAACTATTAGTTTGGCAAACATGACAGAACAGGAAAATGATAAATGTTGGAGAGAATGTGGGAGAATTGGAAAACTAATTCATTGTTGGTGGAGCTGTGAGCTCATCCAACCATTCTGGAGAGCGGTTGGGAGCTATGCCCAAAGGGCTACAAAAATGTGAATCCTCCTTGACCTAGCAATATCACTTCTCGGACTGTTTCCCCAAGAGATCATAAAAAATGGGTAAGGGTCCCACATGTCCAAAAATATTTATAGTAGCACTCTTTTTAGTTAGCAAAAACTGGAAATCAAGAGGATGCCCATTAAATGGGGAATGGTTGAATAAATTATGCTATATGAACATGAAGGAATACTGTTGTTTCATAAGAAATGGTGAACAACAAGACTTCAGAGAGGCCTGGAAAGACTTATTTGATCTAATGCTGAGTGAAAGGGCCAGAACCAAAAGAACTTTGCGCCCAGCAGCGACCACAGTGTGCGACAGTTTTTTGTGGTAGACATATCTTCATAGCATTGCAAGGACATAAAAAAAATGCCAGTGGTTTCTAAGGTAAAATACCTTCCACATTCAGAGGAAGAACTATGGAAATCAATCTCAAAATGTAACATATCATATGTGTGTGTGTGTGTGTGTGTGTGTGTGTGTTATGTTTTGCTTTGTTATATGACTTCTCCCATTTATTTTAGTTCGTCCACGGAGCATGACTATAGTGAAAATGTATTCAATAAGAATGCATGTGGAGATCCTATCTGGAATTGTATGTCATCTTGGGGAGGGAGGGGAGTCCAGGATAGGTGGGGGCGGAATTTTACGTTTTATGGTAGTAATTGCAAAGCAGTAAAAAAAAAAATTAAAATTAAGAAACAGAATGAAAGATGAACAACAACAAATTTTAGTGAAGTAATGTGCTTCACTAGTAATATGCTTCAACTTAGTAAAAATAATCTTTTTTTTTATTCTAATTCTACGGCTTTCCTACTTTCAAGTATGGACAAGGTTAGAGTAAGACAATAGTGAAAAATGTAGTATACTACTTTCTTTTAGTAAGTTTTGCCCACTTACTCATTTTAAAAGAATTTTAAAACTGCCACCAAAAGGAAGACTATGAAACACACCTAACATTTTACTCAAGAATCATTTAACTCCTAACTAGAAAGAATTAGTAATTTTTCCTTTTTTTTTTATTTTATTTATTTTATTTTTTTAAATTTTTATTTTATTTATATATAAATGTTCTACAATCACTTCCTTAAAATTAAGATTTTATCCCCCCCACACCTTCCCCCTTTACCCCCCTCCCTCCCCATGACAGCATACAATTCTGTATAGGTTCGACATATCCTATTGAGCATATTTTCAGTATAGTGATGTTATGAAGTCACATTGACATAAGTGGAAGAAATCATATAACAAATCAAA
>CM053769.1:635653591-635668847 GCA_028658325.1 Potorous gilbertii
TTTGCCAATTGAGTTAGCCTATTTTTCAAGGTGTTGTTTCCTTCAGCATTTTTTTGGGTATCCTTTATTAAGGTATTGACCCATTTTTCATGCTTTTCTTGTATCTCTCTCATTTCTTTTCCCAGTTTTTCCTCCACCTGTGTAACTTGATTTTCAAAATCCTTTTTGAGCTCTTCCTTCACATGAGCCCATGGGATATCTATTTCAGATGTTTGGAATACAGAGATCTTGACTCCTATGTCTTTTCTTTATGGTAAACATTGTTCCTCCTCCTCAGAAAGGAAAGGAGCTAATATCTTTTCACCAAGAAAATAACTTTCTATGGTCTTATTTGTTTTTCCCTTTTCTGGGCATTTTCCCAGCCAGTTACTTGACTTCTGAGATTCCTCTCCACCCCAGGCCTAGATCCACCCAGCTAGTGCTTGGGGTCTGAGATTCAAATGCTGCTCCCCAGCCTCAGGGCTTTTGGTTGCAGGCCTGGCTGCTATTCAGGGTAAGAGTAAATCAGGTTCTCAGGTGGGGACAGGGCCGCCTCCCAGGCTCAGTTCCCTCAGGGGGTTTATGTGGAGACTTTTTTATTGGAGCTGCTGCTGAGCTCCAGGAGCCTCTGTCCGCCCCTCTGCCTCTGCCTCTGCCACTGCTTCTGTCGCTGCCTCCTGAGGGAAGCTGAGTCCCAGAGACACCCCGCTCCCCTCTCAGCCTGTCTCTCTCACTGCCCTGTGTGTCTGTGGATGGAGGGACCTTCGTGGCCGGTGGAGATTCCGTCCCTGAACCCTGTTGCGATCTGCTCGCTCCTCTCAGTGCCACGTGGCTGTGGCAGGTCAGGGGAGGGCTCCGCTCCCATTTGGGGCGCTATGGACCTTTGGGATCGGTTTTTCAGGGCTCTCTGAAACGGAAATGTCCTTCACTGTGTTGCTGCGCAGCTTCCACTGTTCCAAAATTTGTCGGGAGTTCTTTTTAGAGGAAATCCATGGTCTCTGGGCTCGGAGATAGCATAGGTGAGTCTTTCTACTCCGCCATCTTGGCTCCACCCCTGTTCTGGACTCTCTTTCCAAATCAGTCCCTCACAAACAGGCCCAATACCCAGAAGCCAAAAACTACTTTACTATTCATCACACAAGGGGCAACTCTGTAAGAATGGGATACAGATTTTTATTAGTAAAACTTGCAAATCTCCATTGAGGCAAATATTCCATTTCTCTTTGTCTGTAATCTCAATGAATGGGAACAATTTGATTAGCTATCAGATTTATTTACTAAAGAGACAAAACAAAAACTGTAGCTAAAAAATAATTTACTACTCCCCAACGTTTTGGACACAGTACACATAATTGCATATAGAGTCCATGGAAAAATGAACTCAAGCTGAAGTGACAAAAGAATGAACTTATGGTTCTTTATTTCTGGAAATACTGTTCTCATTTCCTTAATTATCTTAATATCGCCCTTGGGAATGATATAGCTTTCTGTTGGGATACTTATAGGAATCTGAAAATTGACTTTCCCTATCATTTGTAAGATGCCTTTGGCTCATAGAACAGCTTTTAATTGTTCTGAAAGGAAGAAATCTCCAGGAGCCAAGGTGGTGGAATAAGCAGTAAATTGCATCTCTCTTCCATATTTACCTCAACAAAACATAAAAAAATAGTAACCCTAGAACAAATCCTGTAATAGCAGAACCATCAGAGCAATCTATTAGCCCAGGAAATTGGGAGTCCATACGTGTGTGTGTCTCTGTGTGTTTGAGTGTGTATGTATGTGTATATATGTAAGTATATACATGTATGTACGTGTACACATGTATAATACATATATGTGTGTATGTATATATTCATCTCACTCAGGTAAAAGGTAAGTGAATTCCAGGACAAGAAGTGTCCTAGTAAACCAACAGCAAGCCACACCTCAATAAATCAGTAGTAGATCCTGAGCCCTGGTGTGGTGGAGTAGACAAACATTAACACCAGTCTACCCCATCTTACTTAGCCTAGAAAAGAGAATCAGTAAACAACAGCTCAGAGAACCTCAAAGTGCATAAATGCAGCCATAATTGGGCAGAAATGCTCCAACAGGTGGATTTTCTCATGCTTCAGAGCAGCCCCAAGCAGGCAGCCATCCTCCAGTGGCCAGAGTTCTACATGCTTTGGTGCAGCTGTGGGCAAGCAGGTGTTCTCCAGTGATAAGATCTCCGTGTCCTTCACTGTGGTCCCAGGAAAGTGCAAAATATTCCATCTGACCTCAGCACATGTTAGACAACAACTCTAGGACCCGGCTCAGAACCACAAAAGTTTCTGTACCAAACAACCCTAACCGGCAGCACCTGAAAATCCAGTATGTGACCAGTATCACTGCCTCTAACACATGAGGTTTGGGATAGTGTCCTCTGTGCTACTGTAGGAGAACTCAATTTTAAAACCTAGTAAATAAGCAAACAAGTTGAGAAAAAAGCATAAGTGAACATTTACAATAGAAAACGACTATGGTGACAGGGAAGATCAAAGCATAAATTCAGAAGGATACAACATTGTGCATATGCATTTATGTGAAAGTAAAAATGGTAATATGAAAGGTTTACAGTGTCAAAAATGTTCTTGGAAGAGATTGAAAAGAATGTCAAAACTCAAACAAGACCAAATAATAATGTGGGGGGGGGGAAGGGAAGCAGGGAAGAGGTATGCAAGAAAGGATCAAATGCTTAGAAAAGGAAGGATAGAAATTGATGGAACAAATGACTCCTTAAAAAATAAAATTGCCTAACTGTGGAAAAGATCCTCTGAAGAAAATAACTCCTTAAAACATAGAATTTTGGGGGGCGAGGAGCCAAGATGGCAGAGTAGAAAGAATGACATATGCTAGCTCCAAAGCCACAGCCCATAAAATAACGGTAAAGAAGAACTCCCAACAAATACTGGAGCAGCAAAAGCCACATAACAACGGAGTGGAGATTTCTGTTCCAAAGAGCCCTGAAAAAGTGACGGGAATGGTCTGTCACACACCAGACCTGGAGCAGAGTCCAGCCCTTCCCTGGCCGCACAGCCCTAAGAGAAGCAGATCTGAGCAGTATCTAGGGAATGAATCTCCAGGGGCTGCAGAGATCCCTCCACCCAGAGATGCTAAAGGTCAGTGAGAGGGCCTGTTTGGAGGGCTGAGAAGGGAGCGGGGTGTCTCAATAACTCAGGACCCCTCAGGAGGAAGCAGTAGAGGCAGCAGCAGACAGGAGCTCCCAGAGCAGGCAGGGGCTCAGATACATTGTTAAAGGTCTCTGCATATACTTCCTGAGGGAACTGAGCCCCATGTGGTGACACCGCCCCTACACGATAGCTGAACTTAATCTCACACTGTCGGGTCCCCGGCCGGCAAAAAGCCTGAGACAGGGAAGCCGTATTTGAAATTTAGACCCCAAGCACTAGCTGGGCAGATCTGGAGGGGAGGTGGGTGTGGAAAGAAAACTCAGAAGTCAAGTAACTGACTGTGAAAATGCCCAGAAAAGGGAAAAAATAAATAAGACCATATAAGGTTACTTTCTTGGTCACCAAATATCTCCTCCCTTCCTTTCTGATGAGGAAGAACATTGATTACCACCGGGAAAAGGCATAGAAGTCAAGGCATCAGAATTCCAAGCATCCGAAATATATATTCAGAGGGCTCAGGCCGTGGAAGAGCTCAAAAAGGATTTTGAAAATCAAGTTAGAGGGTTGGAGGAAATACTGGGAAGAAAAATGAGAGAGATGAATAAAAACATGAAAAGCAGGTGAACACCTTGCTAAAAGAGACCCAAAAAATGCTGAAGAAAATAATACCTTGAAAAATAGGCTAACTCAATTGGCTAAAGAGGTTCAAAAGCCAACGAGGAGAAGAATGCTTTAAAAAGGAGAATCAGCCAAATGGAAAAGGAGGTCCAAAAACTCACTGAAGAAAATAGTTCTTTCAAAATTAGAGTGGAACAGATGGAGGCTAATGACTTTATGAGAAACCACAAAAAAAAGAATGAAAAAACGGAAGATAATGTGAAATATCTCATTGGAAAACAACTGACTTGGAAAACAGATCCATGAGAGACAATTCAAAAATTATGGGACTACCTGAAAGCCATGATTAGAAAAAGAGACTAGACATCATCTTTCATGAAATTATCAAGGAAAACTGCCCTGACATTCTAGAACCAGAGGGAAAAATAAGTTTTCATGAATATACCCATCACTGCCTGAAGGAGATCCAAAAAGAGAAACTCCTAGGAATATTGTGGCCAAATTCCAGAGTTCCCAGGTCAAGGAGAAAATATTTCAAGCAGCTAGAAAGAAACAATTCAAGGATTGTGGAAATACAATCAGGATAACACAAGATGTAGCAGTGTCAACATTAAGGGATCAAAAGGCATGGAATAGAATATTCCAGAAAACAAAGGAACTAGGACTAAACCCAAGAATCACTTACCCAGCAAGACTGAGTATAATACTTCAGGGAAAAAGTGGTCTTTCAATGAAATCCAGGACTTTCAAGCATTCTTGATGAAAAGACAAGAGATGAAAAGAAAATTTGACTTTCAAACACAAGTATGAGAAGCCTAAAAAAGTAAACAGCAAAGAGAAGTCGCAAGGGACTTAGTAAAGTTGCACTGTTTACATTCATACATGGAAAGATAATATTTGTAGCTCTTGAAACTTTTCAGTATCTGGGTAGTTGGAGGGATTACACACACACAAACACACACACACACACATACTCACGTGCGCACACACAGAGACAAAGAGCACACAGTGAATTGAATAGGATGGGTCATATCTTTAAAAAATGAAGTTCACCAGTGAGAGAAAAATGTATGGGGAGGAGAGAGGGAGAAATGGAATGGGGCAAATAATCTCTCAGAGAAGTGGCAGGCAGGAGACATTTTAGTGGAAGGGAAAAGGGATGACCCAAGAGAAAAACAAGACGTTTACTGTCATCATATTTGACTAAAGGAAGGAATAAAATGCACATTCATTTTGGCATGTAAACCTATCTTACAATACAGGAAAGTGGGGGAGAAGGCGATAAGTAGGGTGGGGGAGATGATGGAAGGGATGGCAGTGGGAGGAGGGAGCAATTTGAAGTCACCACTCTTGGGGAGGGACCGGATCAAAAGAAAGAATAGATGCATTGGGGGCAGGATATGAGGGAGGGAAACATATTTTGTGTTACACAACACGACTATTATTGAAGTCATTTGCAAAACTACCCAGATATGGCCTGTATTGAATTGTCTGCCTTCCCAAAGGAAATGGGTAGGGAGGGAGGGATTGGGACAATTTGGAACTCAAAGCTTTAGGAACAATTGTGGAGTATTGTTCTTGCTACTAGGAAATAAGAAATACACTAATGGGGAATAGAATGCTGTCTGGCCCTACAGGACAAAAGAAAAGATGGGGACTAGGGAAGGGAGGGATGATAGAAGAGAGGGCAGATTGGTGATAGGGGAAATTAGAATGCTCAGTGTATTGAGGTGGGGGGAGGGGACAAATGGAGAGAAAATTTGGAACCCAAAATTTTGTTAAAATGTATGTAAAAAGTTAAATAAATAAATTTTAAAAAGAAAAAAACATAGAATTGGCCAAATGAAAAGGAGGTACAGAAATTCACTGAAAACAGGAATTCCTTAAAATATAGTGTTTGCCAACTAGAAAAAGAGGTGCAAATGTCACTGAAGAAAATAATTTCTTAGAAATCAGAATTGCACAAGGGGAAATTAATGAATATATGAGACAATAAGAATCAAACAAACAGAATCAAAAGAGTGAGAAGGGAGAAGTAAACATAACACACACCACTGTAAAACAAAATTTTCTGTAAAATAGGTCCAATAGAAATGATTTAAGCATTATTGGCCTACCTAAAATTCATGATTACGAAAAAAGTATGAACACCATCTTTGAAGAAATTATTAAGGAACACCGTTCTGAGATCCCAGCGCCAGAGTGTAAAATAGTCATTGAAAGAATCTTCATTTTACCCCCTGAAGGAAATACCAAAATGAAAATGCCAAGGAATTTTGGATCCAAATTCCAAAATTACTAGAACAAGGAGAAAATTCTGCAAGCACTCAGAAGAAAATGAAGTAGGACTTCTCACTTTCTACATTAAAGGATCAGAGGACCTGGATTATGAAATTCTGGAATCAAGGGAGCTTGGATTACAACCAAAAAGCAAATACCCAGCAAAATTGTGCATAGTTTTTCAGGTCAAATGATGGACATTAAATGAAATAGAGGAATTTCAACTGTCATGACTAAAACACTACAATTGGTAAAATTTTATCTTCAAATACTGTACATAAAAGAAGCTTAAAAATATAAACAGTGGAGGAAAAAATGTTATTCAATAAGGTTAAATGACTTACATCCCTACACGGGAAAATGATATTTTTAACTATAAAGGACTGAATAGCTATTAGGGTAGTTAGAAGAAGAATGCATCAACACAAGGGATGGGTATAACTACACTTTGATGTGACAATAAAACATTAATTAATTAAAGGGTAAAAAATGAATTGTGAGAAGAGAAGATGAGGAAGCCGAGAAGGTAAATCATATCATGTGAAGAGGTGCAAAGACCTATTACACTGGAGGAAAATAAGGGAGGCAGCCGATGATTGTTTGAAACTCTATCTCTTCAAATTTGACTCCAAGAGGGAATAACACCCATATTCAGCTGGTTATAGATATCTTTCTTGTGATAAATGGAAGTAGAACGAGAAAAGGGAGTAACAAATGTGGGGAGGCTGAAAGAAGGGAACGTTGAAGGAAAAAGCAATAGAGGGAAGGGGGAACAAAAGAAAAAGGAGCTAACAAAAGGGAGGGCTGATTGAGGGAGGTGATTGTCAGCAGCATTGCACCAGTGAGAAAGCATAAAAAGGGAGAGAAAAGTACAAAAAGAGGGCAAAATGAGATGGAGAGAAAGATACAGTACTCATAACTGAATATAAATGGGAAGAGCTGTCCCATGAAATAGAAGTAGATACCAGAGTTATTAAAAACGAATATCCTTCAATATGTTTTTTAAAATAAAGATATTCAAATGAGAGAGAGAAACACAGCGCAATGGAAAAGGCTGAATCAGAATACATTATCCTTCAATTGAAGTTAATAAAACAAATAAGGTTAGCAATCTTGATCTCAGACAAAGCAAAACCAAAAATAGATATAACTAAAAAGAGATAAGGAAAGGTTAACCTGAGGGAGGGAGACAAGATGGCGGAGGAGAAAGACAGACACATATTAGCTCCTACCCTTCAGCCCATAAAATACCTGTAAAGAAGAACTCTCAACAAATTCTAAAGCAGCAGACGCCACAAAACAGCAGAGTGGAGGAGATTTCTATCCAAGAGAGACCTGAAAGACCGATGGGAAAGGTCTGTCATACACTGGACACCAAGCAGAGCCCAGCCTTGCCTTGACCATACAGTACCAAAAAGAGCAGATCCGAGAAGGATTCAGGGACAGAATCTCCAGTAGCAGCCCAGATTCCCTCAACCCACAGGCGCCAAAGGTCAGTGAGAGGATCTTTCCGACTGGATGAGAAGGGAGCACGGTGTCCACATAACTCAGGCCTCCTCAGGAGTCAGCAGCAGACACGGCTCCCAAAGACTGCAGTAGTCTGCATTCAGTGTTGAAGGCTTCATTGTAAACCCCCAAAGGGAACTGAATCCTCTGTGGTGTCCCTGTCTCAATCTGAGCAGCTGATCTTAATCTCACACTGAATAGTAGCCTTGCCCTCACTTAAAACCCGTGAGGCTGTGGAGCAGCTCATCTGAATCCCAGCATCCAATGCTGACTTGGCAGAAATGGAAGCCAGGCGGTTTTGGAGAGGGAACTAAGAAGTCAAGTAACTGCCAGAGAAAATACCCATAAAAGGGGAAAAATAAGACCATAGAAGGTTACTTTCTTGGGGAACAGATGTCTCTCCCCATGCTCTCAAATGAGGAAGAACAAGGCACACTATTAGAGGAAGTCAAGGCCTCTGCCTTCAGGGCATCAAAACTATGCTCAGGCAATAGAAGACCTTAAAAGACAAGTTACCACCTTATTAAAAGAGAACCCAAAAATGCTGAGGAAAATAACTACTTTAAAAAGGGGCTAACTCAGTTGGAAAAAGAGGTCCAAAAAGCCAATGAGGAGAAAGATGTTTAAAAAGCAGAAGTTGCCAAATGGAGGGAAAGAATCAAAAGATCACTGAACAAAATAATTTGTTGAAAGAAAGAACTGAGTTCAGGAAAATGAATGACTATGACTTAAACCAAGCAGTTAGTAAGTAAAACCAAAAATTAAAAAAAAAATTAGAAGATAATATGAAACATCTCATTGGAAAAACAACTCCTCTGGAAAATAGATCCAGGAGAAACAACTTAAAAATTATGGGACTACCAGAAAGCCATGATCAAAAAAAGAGCCTAGACATCATCCTTCATGAAATTATCAAGGAAAACTGCCCTGATATTCTAGAACCAGAGGGCAAAATAAGTATTCAAGGAGTCTATCGATCACCGCCTGAAAGAGATCCAAAAAGAGAAACCCCTAGGAATATTGTGGCCAAATTTCAGAGTTCCAAGTCAAGGAGAAAATACTGCCATCAGCTAGAAAGATACAATTGGAGTACTGTGGAAATACAATCAGGATAACACAGGATCTGGCAGCCTCAATGTTAAGGGATCTAACACCTTTTAATGCAATATTTCTGAGGTCAAAGGAACTGGAATTGAAACCAATAATCACTTGCCCATCAAATCTGAGTATAATACTTCAAGAGAATAGGTGGTCATTCCATGATATAAACGACTTTCAAACACTCATATTGATAAAAAGATCAGATCTGTATAGAAAATTTGACTTCCCAAGACAAGAATCAAGAGAAGCATTAAAAGACATACAGGAAAGAAAAATTATAAAAGACTCTCTAAAGCTGAACTGTTTACATTACTACATTGAAAGGAGATATTTTTAACTCTTTAATCTTTTCTCAGTATTTGGATAGATGGAGAGATTGTAAGTAGAGACATACACAAACACTTATATAGAGAATACAGGGTGTGTTATATCAGAAGATATGTTATCCACACACAATAAAATAAAATAAAATAAATTAAGTGGTGAAGGAGGAAAATACCGGGAAGAGAAACGGGAAATTGAATGGAGCAGGCTACAACTCATAAAAGAGATAAGAAAAATCGTATTCAATGGATTAAAAAAGGGAGAAGGGGAGAGGAGAAAAATAAAGTCACTCTCTCCACATGTAGCTGAAGGAGGGAATAAAATGCTCACTAAATTTGATATGAAAATTTACATCACACCACAGGGAAGTAGGAGAGGAGGCGACAAGTGGGGTGAGGGGAATGTTAGAAGGGAGGGCAAATTGGAGAAGGGAGTCATTAGAAAAAAAACATCTGCGAAAAGGGACAAGGTCATCTGTGGGGGGCGGAAATAACAAGGGATAGAGTAGGACAGAGGGCAATGTAATTAGTATTACACAACATGATTATTATGGAGGTCTTTTACAAAAGAACATATATTTAGACTGTATTGAAATGCTTCCCTTCTCAGTGGGACTGGGGAGAGAGAGGGGTAGGGAGAGAAGTTAGAATTCAAAGTATTTGCAACGAATGTTGACATGTTTTTATTGGATATAATCAGGAAATAAGAACTACAGGGAATTGGGATACAGAAATTTATCTTGCCCTACAAGGAAAGAGAAAAGATGGGGTTAAGGAAAGGGTGGGGTGTGATAAAAGGGAGGGTACATTGAGGAATGGAATAATCAGAATGCAAGGTATTAGGAAGCAGGGGGAGGGGAGTGATGGGGAGAAAAATTGATCATGTTGCAAAGAGAGGTTAAAGCAATTATTATTAAAATAATTGCCTGAATTCATTACTGAGCATTAATCAATGACATCTTTAGCTTGGGGAAAAGAATTCAGTCTAAATTCCCTAGAGGAAATTAACCTTGGGTAAAATTTGGCATTGATGGAAAAGTTAAGGTTTTAATGGTAAATTTGATTTTATGATTGCCATTTAATCAGGAACTAGAACATGTACAGAAAGGCATGTATGCCACTTAAGACTTGCCTCAAAAGAGTTTCCATAGTCAAAGTGAAATTATAATCATGTTTGAAACCTAGTTATCAGAACTTGCCGTTTTTAGATGCAATGGGACTGTTAAGTGATTGTCATTCTGAGTTAAATTGCAGGTGTAGGAAGCAAGAAGGGCTGTCTCAGCCTCCAATCCATTATGCAAGCAAACTGATGAGATGCAAAAGATGATCTCATGGAAAGGGTGGGAGAGCAGCTGTTCAGCCTGGGCTGATGTAGGATTCTCCTGACTCAATTTTCATTTCTCAACACTTTAAGGAAGCAAAAGGGATTTCATCAAAGAAAATGATGAAGTTTTTAAATGAAGAGTGGAAATGTCTGCCATTATCTCAGAAGCAGGTATATATACAACTCGCTCAACATGATAAAATTCATTATGTCAATGACATGAAATTACAGGAAGAAAAATACTTGAAATTGGAAGGTAAGATCTTTTATGTTTTAGGAAGCTAAAAGTCAAAATTAGAAAACAACTTGAAGAGACCTATTAATATTTACTTCTTCCTAGTGAATATGATAAATACTCAAGAACCATTGGGTCTCTCACTACAGAGAACTGTGGCAAAATTTCTAAGAATGGTGTTGGTGAACATTTTACTTTAATCCCTTTTTATTAATATGTGGACTTCAGCCAGTATGCTGACATATTTTGTATTAGTACCTAGCTATGGATACTCTGTGGGTGTAGACTCAGTGTAAATTTGTACATATTTGCTTTTGGAACTACAGAATACCAAAAAATTCATTGAGGTGTAGGAGGGATTAATTTTACCCTTAGATAAAGGTAAACCAAACTGTGAAATATTTTTTGATATTGGCTGGTGACAAGGAATTATTCTTGTTTCCTAATAAGAAAAGTGTTCAAAAATAAAAATGTTATAATCTGAGCGAGGTTTTGTGGGCTTTCAAAAGAAGATTAACTCTCTTTTTTTTTTTCTTTATTACTTCCTTCTAATTTTTTCTCCATTCTTCCTTTCTTTCAATTTTGCTTTCCTCAAATTGTTTTAAATTATAAAAGCCACAGTGGTATAAGCTATGACAGCTGTGTATTGTTAAAGAATGAGGAATAATCTAGGTAAATTTCAGTACCTAGACAAGTGCAGATTCCTAGACAATACTAGCTCATGTAGTATTCAGAGATGACAAGTGGAAACAACTTCTGATTTCATTTATGACTAAACAAAAAATTACTGAGGGGCTTGAAAATGTTTCCGTCTATCCTTTTTTTATTTTATAAAATAAAAAGATTTTGTCAACTGTGTGCACATTGTTGTTTATATCACAGAGAATAAAATCTTCGAATGCATTATACTTAAATTACATACTTATACATGTTCTAAAAAAAACAAATAATGACTGATCTAAATATTTGGGAAAAGTATTAATTGCTCATGAGTAGGCTGATTTAATACAATAAAATTAAAATTCTCCTTAAATTAATTTACTTATTCTGTTCCATCCCAGCAAACTATACAAAAAATATTTTCTGTAGCTAAAAAAATAATAAAATTGTCCCGGAAGAACAAAAAGTCCAGAATATGTTATTTATATTTTAATTAATGAAACGAAATGCAAGTTAAAGTGACCTACTTATTCTAGTACTAAAACTGTATTATAAAGCACTAATTATCAAAAGTACTTGGTACTGGATAGGAAACAGCCTTGTAGATCAGTGGAATTGTTTATATAGAAAAGACACAGTAGACAATGACTATAATAATCTACTACTTGATAAAACCAAGGACTCCAACTTCTGGGATAAAAAAAAAACTATTTGACAAAAACTACTGAGAATCTTGGAAAATAATGTGGCAGAAACTAGGCATAGACCAATATTTTACACCATATGCTATGATAAAGCAAAACGGGTATATGATTTAGACACAAGGTGTGAGACTATAAGAAAATTAAGAGAGCAACGAATAGTTTACTGCTCAGATCTACGGAGAATGTAATAATTTGTAACCAAACAAGAGATAGAGAACATAATGAAATGCAAAATAGATATGTTTACATTAAATTAAAAAAAATTGCACAAAGCCAATGCAACCAAGATTAGATGGAAAGCAGAAAGATGAGAAAAAACTTTTACAGCTAGTGTCTCTGATAAAGACCTCATATCTGAAGTATATTGAGTACAGTGTCAAATTTATTAGAATATGTCATTCCCCAGTTAGTCAATGATCTGAAGAAACGAACAGCCATGTTTCAAATTAACAAATTAAACCCCTGGAAAGTTATAGGATAAAATTTTCTAAAGAACTATTGATTAGAGAAATGTAAATAAAAACAATTCTGAAGTACCACTAGGTCCTATCAGATTGGATGACATGACAAAATATAAAGGAAAATGATAAAGGTTGGAGAAGATTTGAGGGAAAAATTAGAACATTAATGCATTTTTGGTGGAGTTGTGAACTGATCCAACCACTCTAGGAAACAATTTGGTAGTATCCCCAAAATACTATAAAATTGTGTATACCCTTTGATCCAGAAATATCACTAGTAGGCCTGTATTCTAAAGAGATCATCAAAAAGGGAAAAAAGTGCCCACATGCATAAAAATATTTATAGCAACTCTTTATGTTGCACCAAAGAATGAGAAATTGAGGGGATGCCCATCAATTGCATAATCACTGAACAAGCTGTGATTTATGAATACAATGGGAAATTTTTGTTTCTTAAGAAATGCTGAGCAGACAGATTTCAGAAAAATCTAGAAATTCTTACAGAGGTTGTTGCTGAGTAAAGCAAGCAGAACGAAGAGAATATTGGACACGCTAATAGCATCATTGTATTAAGATCCGTTTTGATATACTTAACCCTTCTCAGAAACGCAAGGATCTAAGATAATTCCAAAAGACTGATGATGAAAATGCTATCCAAATTCAGAGAAAGAATTTGGATAGCATTTTTGCAAATTAAGGTATTATATTTTCTCTTTACTTGTTAGTTTCTTCTTTCTCTTGGCCATTCCCTTTGGTTCTGATTTTTCTTCCACGACAAGAATAATGTGAAAATATTTTTAATACACTCATAGGAAGATTAAGTTTTATAGAACTCAGAATACTTTTTAAATTTGTTTCAGAGTTCTACAATCCATTCTATACAACTTTAGCTTTTATCCTCTTTTTTCCCTTTTTACTTTTGCCCTTCCCTCCCTTAGATAGTGTACAATTTTATATAGGTTGTACACCTGTATTTTTATTAAATACATTTGCATCTCAGGTTGCAGAGAAGAATTAAAATGACTGGGAGAAATCATAAAACAAACCAAAATGTAATACAAAAGAAATTTATCTGCTACATTCTGTGATTGAATTTCATAGTTGTTTCTCTGCATATGGAAGCCATTTTGACTTAAGACATGAATAGGAATTTTTTAAGTCTTTAGATTGCAGTGAAGTTCTAAGTTTATCAGAAAAATTCCTCACTGTGGTTGTTGCTGTGTACAAAGTTCTCCTGCTTCTGCTCCTTTCACTCAGCATCACTTCATAAAAGCAATTCCACGTCTGCCTGAAGTCTTCCTCTTCATCACTTCTTAAAGTACAATAGTATTACATTATATGCATATACTACAATTTTTTCAAACATTCCCCAACTGATGAGCATCCCCTTGATTTCCAACTTTTGGCAACCACAAAGAGTGCTGCTATAAATATTTTTGTACATGTGGGACCTTTCCGATTTTTATGGTCTCTTGGGTATACAGTCTTAGAAGCAGTATTGCTGGGCCAAAGGGTAAGTACATTTTTGTAGTCATTTTGGCACAGTTCCAAATTACTCTCCAAAATGGTTGAATCAGCTCACAGCTCCATCAACAATGATCTAGTGTTTCAACTCTCCCACATCTTCTCCAACATTTAGCATCATCTTGTTTTTTACAAGGTAGCCGATCTGATAGATGTAATGTGGTATCTCAGAGTTGTTTTGATTTACATCTCACTAATCAATAGCGATTTAAAGCATTTTTTCATATGACTAGAGATAGCTTTAATTTCTTCTTCTCTAAACTGGCTGTTCATATCCTTTGATTATTTATCAATTTGGGGATGGTCTGTATTCTTGTACATTTGACTTAGTTCTCTGTATATTTTAGAAATGACTCCTTTATCACAGACACTAATTGCAAAAATTCTTTCCTACTTTTCTGCTTCCCTGCTAATACTCATTGCATGAGTTTTGTTTGTCCCAAACTTTTCAATTAATTATGATCAAAAATAATATTTTCTATCTCTAATTTTTACAAAAATTCTTCCCTTCCCCATGAATCTGATAAATACAATATTCCTTGCTCCACTATATTGTTTATAGTTTAAATGTTTATACCTAGATAATGTACCCAATTGAAATTTATTCTTGTGTATGGTGTCAGGGATTGGTCTATATCTAGTTTCTACCACGCAGTTATTCAGTTTTCCCAACAATTTTTGTGGAACAATGAGTTCTTATCTCAGAAGCTAAGTTACTTAGGTTTATCAAAGAGCAGATTGTCATATTCATTGACTAGTGTGTCTTGAGTACCTAATGTATTCCACTTGTCTACCCTTCTGTTCCTTAGAAAATAACAAGTGGTTTTAAAAATTGCTTCTTTATAATACAATTTGAGACCTGGAAGACCTAGGCCACCTTACCTAATATTTCTTTTCATTAGTTCCCTGGATATTCTGGACCTTTTGTTTTTCCAGGTACATTTAGATACAAGTTGTTCTAACTCTACAAAATAATTATCTGACAGTTTGGCCGCTGTGGCCCTGAATAAGTAAATTAATTTAGGTAGAACAGTCATTTTTATTATATTGGCTCGGCCCACCCATGAAGAGATGAAGTTTATCCACTTACTTAGATCTGACTTTAATTATGTGGAAAAAAGTTTAATTATAAAACACACTTCTGTAACTGTGTTCTATAGTCTCTGGGTTTCTTTTGGCAGCTAGACTCCCAAATATTTTTTAGTGTCTACCGTAGCTTTAAATGGAATTTCACTTTCTATCTCTTGCTATTGGACTTTGTTGGTAATATACAGAAATGCAGAACATTTGTGTGGGTTTATTTTATTTTTTTTTCTTTTTTAAATAAATTTATTTAACTTTTTACATTCATTTTCACAAGATTTTGGGTTCCAAAATTTTCTCCCCATT
>CM053769.1:635669347-635690573 GCA_028658325.1 Potorous gilbertii
GGGCAATGGAAGGAGGGAGTAATTTGCAGTCAACACTCTTGGGGAGGGACAGGATCAAAAGAGAGAATAGAAACAATGCGGGGCAGGATAGGATGGAGGGAAATATAGTTAGTCTTATACAACACGACCATTATGGAAGTCATTTGCAAAACTACACAGATATGGCCTATATTGAATTGTCTGCCTTCCCAAAGGGAATAGTTGGGGAGGGAGGGATGGGGAGAAACTGGAACTTAAAGTTTTAGGACCAACTGTTGAGTATTGTTCTTCCTACTAGGAAATAAGAAATACAGGTAATGGGGAATAGAAAGTTATCTGGCCCTACAGGATAAAAGAGAAGGTGGAGTAATGGAAGGGAGGGATGATAGAAGAGAGGGCCGATTGGTGATATGAGTAATTAGAATGTCCAATGTATTGGGGAGCGGGGAGGGGACAAATGGGGAGAAAATTTTGGAACCCAAAATCTTGTGAAAATGAATGTAAAAAGTTAAATAAATTTATTTAAAATTAAAAAAATATAATTAACCCGTGGCTTTCCTATTTTATCCCCCTGAATTTTTATTAAGTAGATTCAATGGTTTTCTTTCTTCTAAATGTATTACTCCCTTCTTTGATGTTTAGGATTTCAAATTTTCTGTTTAATTGGAGAGTTTAGATTTGCTAGTTTTGCATTTTTTTTATGCCCAATTAACTGATCTGCTCTTTTTGTATGTTGATATAATTATTTAAAGATATAAGGTTTCACCAAGTAATATTTTCACAATATTATACAAATGTTAGTATATTTTCTCATTTTATTCATTTTCTTTAACAAAATTATTGATAACTTCTTTAATTTGTTCTTTGATGTGCTCATTCTTTAGAATTACATTATTTAGTTTCCAATTAATTTTAATTTGTGTTTCCTTGGCCCTTCATTGTTTTTAATTTTTAGTGCGTTATCATTTGTAAAGTATGGGTATATTTTCTCTGCTTTTGTACATTTAGTTGTGAGCTTTTCATTCACTAAGACGTTGTCAGTGTTTATGTAGGTGACATGTAACACTAAGAAATTGTGTAATCCTTATTATTCTCATTCATTTTTCTTCAGTGGAATACAGTAGGTGAGCAATAAACTGCAATAAATGATGCAAAGCAAAGTCAAAACAACGAGGAGAGTATTATACTCTGCAATGCGAATATTATATGATAATCGGCTCTGAATGGCTTAATTATTCTCGTCAAACTGCTATTTAAGGAAATTTCAAAGGACTCCTGATGAAAAAAATACATTCACAACTTGTCCTCTGAGAAATATTGGATGGAGTCCGATAGCAGATTGAAGCATTTTTAACCTATATAGAATTGTATGCTGTCATGGGGAGGGAGGGGGTGTAGCAGGGGGAAGCTGTGGGGGGGATAAAATCTTAATTTTAAGGAAGTGATTGTAGAACATTTAAAAATAAATAAATAATTAAATTTAAAAATTATCTGTATTTTCCTTTTGGTCTGTGTTTTGTTTCACAATATGACTAATATGGAAATATGTTTTGCATGACTGAACTTCTGTTATCACATCAGGTTGCTTACCTTCTGAATGACAAATGAAATAAAGGAGGAAAGTACGGAGAGAAGTTAGAGCTCAACAATTCAATAATGAAATATAAAAAGGTTTACATATAATTGGAAAAATATTTTATGTTTTTTTTTTCCTTCTGACCAATGACTACCCCAATCCACATTCCTGTTTATCAGTCCCTGCCTTCTTCTTTCCTCTGCCCTCCTAGTTTCTGATAGGGTAAAATAAATTTCTTTACCCAACTCAATATATATTTTATTGCCTCTGATCCAGTGCTGATGAGAGTACAACTGTAAAATCTTTTCTTTTTGCTTCTTTTATGTAAAATAATCTATCTTACACCTCTCCTTTATGCCTTTTCCCACTGAACACCTCTTTTGAACCCTCTTTAATAAAAAATAAGGTTAGCTTACACATGAGCCTTTTCTACATATGCATCCTAACTGATCTCATGATAAAGTTTTTCTTAATTACAAACATCATCTTCCTATCTCAAATGTAAAAAGTTTAAGTATCAACAATTTTGTGATTTTTCTTTTATGTTTACCTTTGTATGCTTCTCTGAGTCTTTTATTTGATTGTAGAATTCTCTAATTCAGTTCTCATCTTTTCATTAAGATGCCTGAAATTATTCTATTTCATTAAATGTCCATTTTCCTTCAGGAAGAATATGTACATATGCATGCATTCATGTATGCATGTATGTGCATATATGTATACATATGTAGTATATATCTAAATGTTTTAGATATGTATCCTGTATGTGTATATATAGCTTTGTGTATGTAAGCATACTGATATATGCATATATTATTATCATGTTTAAGATTGTAGTTAAATATGTATATATAGTTTGGTATATATATACAATTATATATATATACACACATATGTATGTACACATATACACACACATGCACAATACATGTGTAGATATATGTGTATAGGTGTGTGTATTATTAGTTCTAATCCTAGCTCCATTGACTTCAGAATATTCACTCCAGTCCCTCTGATCTTGTAATGTGGAAGCTGCTATATCTTGTGTTATCCTAATTGTGGCTGTGCAGCATTTAAATTGTTTTTTAATGACTGCTGGCAATATTTTACCGTTGACTAGGAACCCTGGAGTTTAGCCATAACATTCCTGGGAGATTTCTCTTTGGGATATCTTTCAGGAGATGATTGGTGGATTCTTTCAATTTTTATTTTATCAATTGGTTCTAGTATAACAGGACAGTTTTTGAAATAATTTCTTGAATGATGCTGTCATGGTTCTTTTGTTGATCCTGGTTTCAGGTAGTCCAAAAATTCTTAAATTATTTCTCCTGTGTTTGTTTTCCAGTAAATATTTTATGAGATATTTTTCAGTAAGATACTTTAAATTTTCTTATATTTTTTCATTTCCATTAATTTGTTGTATTGAGTTTTGTTATCTCATGAAATAATAGCTTCCACTTACCAACTGTAATTTTTAAGGAACTGTTTTCATCATTGAGCATTTCTGCCTTCTCTCCAATTTGGCAAATTATAATATTTAAGATAGTTCTTTCCTTCAGTGAAATTTTGTGGCTCCTTTTTTATTCAGCTAATCTTGTTTTTAAGTGTTATTTTCTTCACTGAACTTCTATGCCTCCTTTAACAAGTTGTTGACTTTTATCATTAGTTTTTTATCTCTCTGATTTCTTTTGCCAATTTTTCTCTTCGATTTTTATAACTATTTTTGAAAGTTTCCTGTAATTCCTTTGGGGCTTGTGGCTAATTTATATCTTTTTGTTTTTGAGACGGAATGTAGCAGTTTTTAATTTTTTCTGTATTTGTGTCTTGGTCTTTTCTTTCACCTTATAATTTCTATGGTCAGATTATTGCTACTACTACTACTACTACTACTACTACTACTACTACTGCTATTACTACTACTACTACAACTTCTACTACTTCTTCTTTTTCTTCTTCTTCTAGTACTTCTACTACTACTACGAATAGTAGTATTCATTCAATTTACAGGCTTTTTATTGACTTTTTGCTTTATGGTAAAGTTGAGTTTGGAGGAGGGACTATTCCAAATTTCAGTTTTCTTTTGGGCTACTGAAGAACATATGTAGAGTAAAAAAGTGAAATTTATGTATGAGTAAATCTCTTAAGTTCCCAACAAAAGGACTTAGCTGCCTTAAAAAAGATTCAAGGTCTTGATTTGGATGGAGAGAGGGAAGAGGGCAAAGTAAAATGCACACATGCAAACACACATACATATACATACAAATCACATAAACAATACACAATGCATCCATATGTATGTAAATACACATATACACACATATACATACACATGTATACATGTGTATTTAATTATATAGGTTCTGTGATCTTGGCTGTTTAGTCATGGTGGTATATCAAATATAGAGGCAATGAAATGTCCTTTAAACACAGGTCTGATCATGAACTGTCTCCCCCTACCTCTTACTCAATAAACTGCAACGCTTTATTATTATCTCCAGGATCAAACATAAAATACCCTAAAAAGCATTTTTATGCCCATTACAAGCTAACATAACCACTTCTCATTTTTTATTGCGCTCCACAGGCCTTCTTGATACTCTTTATAGTGATCACACCATCCCAAAATTCTGCCTGACTTCTTAATGACTGTCTTTCACAGTTGGATTGTACTCACCTCCACATCTGGGCTTCCCTGGCTTTCTTTAAGACGTAGCACAAATTTTACCTTCAGCATACTTGTAATGATCCCATCCTTCTCCACTCAAACTGCTAGTGTCTTCCCTTAGAGTAACTTGCATTTTTTCTACATGCGTATTTCTTTTTATTTTTGACTTCTGGTTTCCTTCACTGCGATGTGAGCTCTTTAAGGTTAGCAACTGTAATTTTACCTTTTTGAAAAAATTCTCTATCCTAAGCAGAATGTGTAGCATATATTAAATGTTTAAAGAAGTGCTTATTAGCATACGAATTGCCTGAAAAGACAGGCAGAAACAGCAGAAGAAACTAGGAATGCTTGAATTCTTAGGGTTCAAAAGGAGACTCACCTCAAGCTTTGACAGCAAAACTAGAGGGAGAAATTTGGGAATGAATAGAAAAGGTGTCAGAGACCTGAAAGTTTTCTAATCAACCTCTTTTGAGTAGCCATTAGGAGCAAAATGATGATAGGTGCCATATAAATGATTCCTTATATGATATTTAAATTCTTTGCAAATATGTCCTTTGTCTGCTAAAATATGTATTGACATGGTTTCCATAATAATATTACTATCTTTCCAAGATACTCAATGCTCAAATATATTTATGTTCTCATTATCTTGTTCAAAAAGACACATTATTATTCATTTCACATCTGACCATCCTGTTTCCATGGGCACTACTTTAGGGTTTTTGTGAATGACTATGTATATGTATGCATAGGTATATATAACATATATATATCAATGTTATTTTTAGGGGAAAAAAACAGTTATCCGCACATCTTAATTGATACATTGAAAATTCTGAAAATCTATGGGATATTTAACACCTGTGGACCTCCTATCTCCACCAGAACTGAAGTGTCTACTCATATCCATTCATTTGAGTTCTATTTGATCCCTATTACTTTCTCACATTCATTTACTTTTCATGTGTATTTATTCTTCCCATTTACATTATTGTTTTCTTTTTTATCATGTTTTCATGACTGTTCTTCACTTTTTCTCAGTTCTTGTAGATATTTCCACATCTGTCTGTATGCAGCACACATCTTTTCTTAAAACATTATTAAAACAAATATTCTATTACATCCATGTACCATGATTATTTTAGCTAGTCCCCAGTCTATGGGTATTCAATTCTTTTCTTTGCTTTGTTTTTTTTTTTTATTGCAAAAAGTGCTGTTATAAATATCTTGATGTAAATATTCTTCATATCAGTGGCTTCCTTCAGAAATCGAGATTCTGCTTCAAAGAGGATAAACATTTCACTTATTTTTTTGAATAATTTTAAATTGTTTTCCAAATTATTGTACCATTTCATAGGCCCATACTAGGTTGCATGATTTCCTGAAATTTCCCACATATTTTATTGTTCTGCTTTTTTTCCTTCAATTTTGTCTCACTATTGTATTTCCATTTGGAATTTTCTTGGCACAGACGATGAAGTGTTTTGCCATTTCCTTCTCTGACTCATTTTATACATGAGGTAAATGAGGCCAACAGGGTTAAATAACTTTCTGGGGACCACAGACTTACTAAATGCCTGAGGACAGATTTGAACTGAGGAAAATAAGTATGTCTACCCCAGCATTCTATTCACTGCTTCCCATACCTGCCTTTTAACATGCATCATCACATACTCAACAAAATATAATAATTTTACTTTTTCTTTAACAATCTTTATGCCCTTAATGGCATGATCGTTCATTTATTGCTGTTGCTGTCATTTAAAGAATTATATTAAATACTCAAAAGAGTAGATAAACCTTTTAGTCATTTGGTTGTGATTTCATCTTGCTCATTTGCTATTTTTTATTTATTGTTTACTTCTTTTTAATGATGTTAGCAACAGTATATGATTTACATTGCTCTTTCAAAAGAATGCATATTTATTTTATTTTTGTGCTTTTCTTCCCATTTTTCTAATTTTCCTCTAATTTTTTATATCTCCTCTTTTGTGTTGATTTTAGGATTTTTATCAGATTACTTTTTAGTTTTTCAAGGGATATTCAGTTCATTCGTCCTCTTTCAATTTTGTTAATGTCCATTTGTGGAGGTATAATGCTTTTCTACAGATAGTTTTGGATACATCCCAGAAATGGGAGTGTACCATTTCATTATTATCCTTTTCCTTTAAGTAAATGTGACCATTTTTCATATAATTTTACAATATACAAAATCTATATAAATGTAGTTCTGTATAATTTTCTATGTAATCACATTGAAATCATATATTACTATATAATTATATATAATATGATTTTTTATGTAGGCATATAGTATTCCAACTAATTATGTAGTATTTCACTGCTAAGTTTCCTTTGAGATCTGAATTTTTTGCTGTCACATCTTGAACCAGTTAATATTTTTAAATTATCATTTTATGGTCCATAAATAAAGTATTGACCATTAATCTATTTCTGCATTGTTGGTAATATCGCTATGTCCTTGTACATAGCCAATTTTTAAAATTTCCATATTCTGCCAAGGAAAAGCCATGATATTTTACAGTCTCATTTATAATATAACAGAAAACTTTTTATTTTATATTTCACATCATGGAGATAAGAAGAAAGGACTAAGTATTTTTATTGCACCCACTATGTTCCAAGCACTCACTGTGCTAAACACTGTACAACACTATTATGTTTTATTCTCATATTTTCTCTGAAGGTGCGAATTTTTATTTTCACCTTTTTATAATTAAAGAAATTGAGGATAACAGACGTCAAGTGACTTCCTCAGCATCATGAAGCTAGTTAGTACTTGAGGCTGGATTTGAACTCAGTTCTTCCTCACTCCAGACCTAGAAGTCTATCCACTGCATTGCATAACTGAAGGCAATTTGTTCAATTTCCTGTTTTCTCTTTTATCCTTGCATTAGACTTATTCAAAACTCATAGAGGAATGTTGAAGTCTGTAGTTATTATTGTGTTACTGTCTACATGTGATTGATCATCAATGTTTCCTTTGTGAACTTGGATATTAAGGAATTTGGAGTATATGTCATTATTAATTTTGGCTTAATATCTTTGGTTCCTTTCAACTTAATACAGATCTCCCGTTTATCACTTAAAAAATATTGTCTATGCTTGCTTTTGTTTTGTTAGATACCGTGTTTACAATTTCTGCTTCTTAAAACTCACTTGTCATGTACCAATTTTTCCCCATACCTTCAGTTTTATTTTGGTAATGTCTTGATTTTTACATTTGCTTGTCTAAGCAAAAGATTGTAGGTTTTTTTTTTTAATTTTGTGCAATCTCTGGGTTTTTTTTGTATTTTATTTTATGAGATTGCTAATTTCATTCGCACTTAAGATCAGGAGAGTTAGGTTATATATTCCCTCCTTTGTCTCTAATATTGTTTTCCCCCCTCAATTCATGGTGTTTTATTCCCCCTTCCCACCACCCTCTTGCCTGGTTTTTTTCTATAAATACTTTACTATATTTGTTTAGGTACTTTAACTTAATCATTCGTATAATGTTTCTATCCTAAGTGGCATCCCCCCTCCCCCAATTCCTTATACCTCCTCTCTTTTGTTACCTCTTTTTAATTAGGCTTATACTTATTAATTCTGCTTTCTATTGTGCTTTTATCTGATTATATATTCCTTTTCCTTTTCTTCTCAATTATTCAAGTAAGTTCCCCTTTCCTTCAACTTGTGCTGTATACAGTTATTTTTTTTATTTAAATTTTTTGGGTCTCTGGGGAGAGGATTTGTCTCACTCTCTTCAATATCCATCTTATCCAAATGTCTACTTAAAATCCTCACTCTACGCATAACAGAAGGCAAGTAGGAACCATACAAAAATATTTAAGGACACATAATGGTTAACATTTCAGGAAAACATGACAAAAGCAAGGATGTAGGGAGAAACATTGGTAAAGGCTTTTAAACTGGAATCTGATAAATCATCTTTTATGTTTCTTAGTCTATGTGCTATAGTGTCTTATCTCCTTTTCCTTCCCTTTGCCTCCATTGTTTGTGTATGTATGTATGTGCACATTTTTCTCATGGATTGGAAGTGACACTTGCACATCAGAAACTGAATGTTCTGTTATCAAATCAAACTCAAGATGATGAAAATTTAGTTCTTTCTCTTCTGTCTAAAACTGCCCCTTCTTTTCAATTCCCCTGCTTCTATTGAGAGTGCCACCAAATTCAAATGTCACATAGGACTGAAACTTTGATTCATCATTTATTCTTCTGTACTATTCTATTTGACCCCTCAATTATTTATGAAGCTCTGTCTACTCATCTCACACATATCCCTTTCATGGTACTCAGAAACTAATTCATACTCTCAAAATAAAATTACTCTCCCAAACCTTCCCAAGAACTTGATAGCCTTGAAACACTTCACAATTTCATAATTTTAACACCAAAAACTGGTATGATTTTGTCTATGCATATTCCAGTAAAGAATATGCATCACCGTCTGGATAATATGGATATTGAATAGAGTGAGACAAATCCTCTCCCCCGAGATACAAGAAATTTAAATTAAAAAAATCTGTATACAGGACAATATAGAAATGAATGGATTCAACTATATTAATATCAACAATTTTTTAAAGAAGGTATTGGATGTAAGACAAGTGTGGATAGAAAAATTAAAAGAAAAATAAACAAATCCTTGCCTGACAGGACACTACACATGTAAGTAGGCATGCAAATATATGTGTATATTTACATATGTACATTTATGCAGATATATAAATGTGTATGCATATATGTGTCCATACATACATATATATATATCTGTGTGAGTGTATGATGATTGCAATTGCACTTAAGTTGAACTTCAAAAGATATTTATGAAAGCAATATGTGAAGAAGGACTACATCATAGGCAGGGGATAGAGATGGTTTCTAACAATATAAAATGATGAGTGAGAGAATGATGATTTTGTGGAGAATTTAAGCTAGTTTGACTGGAAAATATTCTATAAAGAATAATGTGAAATGAATCACTGAAAGTTTATGAAATTAGAAACCAAATGGATTTTAGCAATCATTTGCTTATCCTAGCCCCTCATTTTACAAATCAGGGAGATTAGAAGTCAAGTGCTTGTCATAGATCACACGGAGAAAATGGCAGAACCTGCATTCTAACTTAAATATTCTGACCCCAAAAAAAGGATTTTTTCATCTTCTTTGTCATTGTCTCATGCTGCCTATTCTGAATAGAGATGTGAAATTGGCCTACGCCAAAGGAAGAAAATTCTTTCAAATGCATGAAGAATTGATTACAGAGGGGTGAGGCTAGAAGTAGGGAGACAAGTAAGAATCTATTAAAATGTGAGGGAGTTAATGTATAATTTCATTAGAGTTCTGATTATTTGCATAGAGAAGGGATGGATATAATCAACCTTAGGAATTGATACTGGAGAGACCCGACAGCTGATAGAAAATTATTTTTTGTTGAAAGGGAGTATAGGGAGACCGAGGTTTGAAGGAGAAGGAAAACCGAAAGGTGATTGTAAGGAAAATTATCGGGTCACTGGAAAGATAATAGTGTTCTCGAATAAAATAGAGATTTTTTTGAGGAATGAGAACCCAGGCTGGTAATGAAAGACTCTAATATAGGAGATAATTTAAATAATGAGATGAATAAATAAAATATCAAAACAATAGGAGCTGATGAAATTGACAAGAGAGGGAATGTTGTGTAGTGGACAGGAAGTATAGTACATAGCGTTAAGTGATACCTACACTTTGGAAATGGAACATAGATTATAAAGAACTAAAGAAGACGCCAGATAGATGGGAGAAGGACAAGGAGAGAACAATATGAGGAAAGCCAAGTGAAGATATAGTATTTAGTAGACAGGGGTGGCCAACAATATTAAGAGTAAAAAAAAGGTCAAAGAGGATAGGGACTGAGAAAAGATCTTTAGATTTATAAGATAGGAAATTATGTATTACTTTGGAAGAAAAATTTCATGTAATGATTCCTCATTACAAGAGAACATGTAGTGAGTGGTGATGATCCATTAGTAGAGATATTTAAAGTAGATTGTATTCTTGGAAATTTGCCAGAAAAGTGGGATGATACTTCAAAAAGAATGGTTAAATTCATTCAATTAAAATTCATTAAGGACTTACTATATGCCAGGTCCTGTACTATGTATTGGGTATCCAAAGAAAGGCAAAAGACTGGTCCTCTTCTCACACATGTTTTTAAGGATGAGAGAAGCTTGGTTATATTTGTAGACATAATTACAGGAGCTAGGTCCTGGAGGAAATAGAAGAGAAGAGAAGCAAGGAACAATGATAAGATTTAACCTTGTCACATAGAAATACTACATGTCCTTCAGGTACTGGGGCAAAAGAGAAATTTAATGAATAAGAAGGGAAGGAAACTTTGGTTGAAGTAAATGGGTTGATTATTATCAATAACAGAGAAGAGGCAGAGCTGTTCAACTCAATTTTCTTCTGTTGCCTACACCAATGAGAATGCCTTTTTTTGCAGTAGGAATGACACAACACAACCAAATAACAGTGATTTTATAGCAAAGAAAAGGAGAGAGATGGCAATGTTATTGTTTAGTCTTTTCAGTCATATCTGAGTTTTAAAGACCCCATTTTGCATTTTCTTAGCAAAGGTGCTGGGGGAATGAATTAGTGATTTACTTACTCAAAACATTTTACTGATGAGGAAACTGAGGCAAATATGGTCCAGTGACTTGACCTAAGTCACATGCCTAATAAGTGTTTGACACCAGGTTTTAACTCAGATCTTCTTAAAACCAGGCATTGCACTCTATCCTATCCTCGTTGCTACCTTGCTGCCCTAAGAAGGGAGACAGAGATCACTTGATTTCTGTTGATGAATTTAAGTCGTCTGATCCAAATTAACTACGTATTTACTTACCATAAGAACTCAAATATGTGACGATTGCACCAATATGAATGACATTTGAAAGGTAACGAAAAAATGGAAGTGGTAAATAATACAAAATTATAGAAGATAAAAATACTAGGTTACAAAAAGAGAGAGAAAATAACAGCAATAGTGTATTAAAGGCCAGTGAGTTTGACATTGTAGAAATATTTTGAAATACATTCTAGAACAGTACACAGTGGGAAGGAAGAGGGAAATCTGGACTCAAGATAGAAGAGTTAGAAAGGAACACATACTTCTACCAAAATACTAGATATCATAGAAATAAATGACATTTTTCTCAAAATGATAAGTGCCATCTATCTGAAACCATCCGGAAGTATTATACATAACGGGAAAAGATATAAGCATTCCCAATAAGATCAGGTGGGAATAAAGGATGTCCATAATGGAGGAAGCAAAATAAAGGGAGCAGAACCAGGAGGCCTACTAACATCAGTAGTTGGTTGTTGATTGCAAACTACAAAGACTATGTATAAGATGGTGGTTGGCACAATAAAAAATGTCCTTGCAAAAAAGAAGCACTTTTACAAAACACATGAACATGTGTATGCACAATATTGAAGAACCTTGGGGAAATCCCTGATCACCCAATATTATTTGTAGTTCTTCTAACTTAGTGTCTAGCAGAGTGTCTTGTTCTTAGTAATGACTGAGGCAAATTTATTTTAATCCTGTATCATTTTATTTTTAATATTAGTCTGTAGTATTCCCTTTTCTCTTCAAATCTTCATCAACCTCTTAGCATAGCTCAAAAGAGATCTTTCTCTTTGTAATTGAGGAATGTAATCTACTTCTATCCCAGCCTCCTCCACGTGTGCAGAGTCCATTACTTTTTAAATTTGTAAATAAGACACAGACACCTAATTTTGTTTATCCTATAAATAACAGCCACTTGAAGTGAAACAAGTTTCCTGTTTTTGATCCTTCCATTACCTTCATCAAGATTTGAGATGACTTCTTGTATAATAAGGAAAACTAAGCCACTATCTGATTGAGAGAGTATATGCTTTCTGGCGAAATATTGCTAGAGGAAGTTAAGTTTCATAAATTAGCTAACAAACAATTACTTAAGGGGAAAATTAGCCACATTTAAAAGTAATTTTCTCCAGCTGTAATGAAGCTGCCCATCCTAGAAGTAGAACTTCCTCTACCAGGTGAGAAATAATAAAGGAAGAGCTGGGAACTCTTTGCCCATTTTCCCATTAAAATGTTAACCAACCATGATTGTCAAGGGAGGTTTCAATGATGTACGGACAAGCCAATCAGAAGAAAGACAAGCCTTAATATAAGTATTTATAAGTATAAGACAGCATTTCTCCGACTTTTTTTTTTTTTTGGTTAGCTTTTGATGTTGGATTTTTTTCTCATACATTTTTAATATAATCACAATGCTTACTCCATGGCAAACATTTTTTAAAAATATCAAATAAAAGTTGGTGTCTGAGGCTAAAAGTACTATTTTGCTTTCAAATTCTTTCATTTGTTGATTCTTTCATTTATTTGTTTATTCATATATTTGTTTATTAATTGATTGATTAAATTATTCCTTCTTTCCTTCACTTATTCATTCATTTACTTATTTATTAAATTATTCATTCATTCGTTCATTTATTCATTCAACCATTTATTTATTCCTTCACTCATTAATTTGTTTATTAGTTTGAATGTTTACTTATGTATGTATATATGTATTTATGAATGTACGTACGCATACATGCATGTATGGATGTATATATGCATGCATGTATGTATGTATGTATGCATGTACTTTTTGTTTTCAGCATTCATTTTCACAAGATATGGAATTCTAGGTTTTCACGCCATCTCTCCCCTCCCTGCAACACAACACTTTGCATTCTGATTATCCCTTCCACAATCTGCCCTCCCTTCTATCACATCCTCCCTTCCCTTATCCCAACCTTTTCTCTTTTAGGTTAAGATAGATTTCTATACCTCATTACCTGTAGTTCTTATTTCCCAGTTGCATGCAAAACAATTCTCAACATTCGTTCCTAAAACTTTAAGTTCCAACTTCTCTCCCTCCCTCCCTCCCCACTCATTCCCACTGAGAAGGCAAGCAATTCAATATAGGCTATCTATGAGTACTTTTACAAAAGACTTCTATAGAAGTCATATTGCGAAAGACTAATGATATTTATTCTTTCCTGCTCCCCACTTATTCTATTTTCTCTTTTGAACTTGCACTTCCCCGAAAGTGTTTACGTGTAATTACTCCCTTCTCCCACTTGCCCTCCCTTCTATCATCCACCCACACCCACTTATTCCCTTGTCCCCTACTTTCCTATATTGTAAGATGGATTTTTATATTAAATTGTGGCACAGGTAATTCCCACCTTAAGCCAAATGTGATGAGAGTAAAGTTCACCTTTTGTCTCTCACCACTCTCCTTTCCCCTCCATTGGAAAAGCTTTTTCTTGCCTCTTTCATGAGAAATATTTTGCCCTATTATATTTCTCCCTTTCTCCACCCAATGTATTCTTCTTCTAACTCTTAATTTAACACATAGACACACCCACACATATAGATAGATAGGTCTGTGTGTATGTATATATCTCTCTGTGTGTGTGTATCGTTCCAGCTACCCAAATACTGTGAAAAATTTCAAGAATTACAAATATTATATTTCCATGTAGGAATACCAAAAGTTCAACTTTATTAAGTCCCTTATGATATCTCTTTCATGTTTTCCTTTTCATGTTTCTCTTGATTATTCTGTTTTACAGTTAAATTTTCTTTTCAACTCTGGTCTTTTCATTAAGAGAGCTTGAAAGTCCTCTATTTTATTGAATGACCATTTTTTCCCCTGAATTATTATGCTGACTTTTGCTGGGGAGGTGATTCTTGGTTTTAATCCTAGTTCCTTTGATATCTGCAGTATCATATTCCAGGTCCCTGTGATCCCTTAATGTAGAAGCTGTTGCTTCTTTGTTTCCCTGATTGTATTTCCACAATACTCAATTTTTTTATGGATGTTTGCAATATTTTCTCCTTCACCTTGAAAATGTTGAAATTATCTGCAATATCCCTAAGAGTTTTTCTTTTCAGATCTCTTTCAGGAGGTGATCAGTGGATTCTTTCAACATTTATTTTACCCTCTAGTTCTAGAATATCGGGAAAATTTCCCTGGATAATTTCATGAAAGATGATGTCTAGGCTCCTTTTTTTGATCATGGCTTTCAGGTAGTCCCATAATTTTTACATTGTCTCTCCTGGATCTATTTTACAGGTCAGTTGTTTGTCCAATGTGATATTTCAAATTTTTTTTTTCTTCATTCTTTTCATTTTGTTTTATAATTTTTTCATTTCTCCTAAAGTCATTAGCTTCCATCTGCTGCATTCTAATTTTTGAAGAACTCTTTTCTTCAGTGAGTTTTTGAACCTCCTTTTCCATTTGGATAATTCTGCTTTTCAAAGCATTGTCTTCCTCTTTGGATTTTTGGACCTCTTTTACCATTTGAATTAGTCTATTTCTGAAGTTATTATTTCATCATTTTTGAGGCTCTGCTTTAGGAAGTGGTTGACTCATTTTTCAGTATTTTATTGCATAAGTCTCATTTCTCTTCTCAATTTTTCAGTCCACTTCTCTTACTTCATTTTCCAAATTCTTTTCGAGTTCTTCCATGGCCTGATACCGTCATATACTTTTTGGAGGTTTTGGATGCAGATTCCTTGACTTTTATGTCTTCCTCTTATGATATCCATTGTCCTTCCTCATCTGAAAGGATGGAAGAAAATATATGTTCACCAAGAATATAACCTTCTATAGTTTTATTTTTCCCCTTTCGGGGCATTGTCCCAGTCTGATACTTGACTTTTGAGTCCTTTTTCAAGAGGAGGATATATTCTAGGGTCGTGTAAGTTCTCAATTCCTCCAAGATGTGAGATCAAGGGAGAGGAATTTACTCCCATCCTGACCTGCTCTCTGATTTGGGAACAACAACAAACTTTTCTCCCCAAGATCTGAGGGTAGAATTCCCTCTCCACAACCTCCACCAACTCCATCAGCCAGTGCTCCTCCTTTCCCCAAGGCTACCACTCAGGCCTAAGATCCACATCAACTGCTCAATTCCCTGGGGTCCTTAGACCAAGTGCTTCACAAATGGATGCTGATGCCACCTGGGGCCTCCTGGGGTCAAGGCTGGGGCAGGATTCTGTTCCCTTTTCACCCAGGTGAAAGAACTTTTTCATTGAACTTTGAAGCTGTATTTGGCATGTATTGGCTGAGTAATCTGGGAAAAGCAGCTACTACCTGGGATTACACACCCTGACACATGCTCTAGTCTTATCTGAGTTGCTCAGCATGGCCATAGCTGGGCTGGGCTATGCATCATGGACTGAATCTCACCCAAAGCCTGGTATAATAGAACCTTCCTGTCAGCAACCCAGGCTGTCTTGAACTGGAAATCTCTTTCACTCCATTGTTTCATAGATTCTGTTGTTCCATAATTTGTTTAGAGTCATTGTTTACACATATTTTGTGGCCTGTGGGTGGAGAGCTTCTACAGGTATGTCCTTATACTCTGCCATCTTGGCTCTGCCCCCTTCTCTTGCCTTTTTGGCTTAAAATGGAGGTAAGCCAATAAGACCCTTCTGTTACCAGTTTACATACCCCGTATTTAAAGGATAACTTGTAGAATTGCCTCTATCTGGCCTTTGCTAAATTTATGGCCATCCATTGCTAAATAAATAACTTTTATTTTGTTCAGTCTTTTTAGTTCAGTCTATTTTAGTTCAGTCTACTCCATTTGAGTTTTCCTTGACAAAGATACTAGAGTTGTTAACCATTTTCTTCTCCAGTTCATTTTACAGAGAAAGATACTGAGGTAAACAGAGTTGTGTCTTGCCCAGGGTCACATAGCTGTTAAATGTTTAAGGCCAGATTTGAAAGAAGGTCCCCCTGGCTTCAAGGCCAACATTATCTGCTCTGCTCCCTAGCTACCTTTAAGTCAATAACGGGTTCATTTACTTTCCTGATCAATATGGCTCCTGAATAATTTCATTCAAAAAACACATTATGCATCAAGCATGTGCTGGCACTGTGCATCTAGATGGCAAAGAGATTTCAGAGGTCATCCATTCAGAAGTGTTTATTTCAAATATGATGTAAATGAGACTTTAATTGGTTTGAATGAATTTCCCAAGACCTTACATGCAATTTTGGTAAAGTTTGGATTTGACGTGGATCTAATAACTCAAAATTCATTGCTGTTTCATCTACGCATGTCTGTGTCTTATACACAATTCAAATTCATATATTCAAAAATACATGTAAATAATTAAAAATTAATTTTAATATTTTTCATTCACTTTTTAGTAGTTTTGAATTATGGGAAACTACTATATGTCTAATAATGCAGGGGGGATTGTGTATAGCAAACATTAAAAACAAAAACTTACTGATTAATTTCTTTCCATTTTAATGAAAGTAGACACTACCATTTAAAGCTTTCTCTGGATTATCTGCCAGTAGGCATTCATCATGTTGACATTTCTTAAAAACTAGTGAATGATAAATAACCTCACTATGTTGTTAAGTCTGACTCTTCCCCTTGGGAATAATAATAGATTCTCAATAACTTTCTTGAACATTATAGTTTTACCGGCAAGTACTTAAAAGAGATAAAAGCATTTGATCACATTCAAGGATAGGTTCCTGATTGACAAAAGTTTGAATAAATTGTAAAAGAGAAAACGTTAATTTAATTTTTGCTTCAAAATTGTACTACTTATCAAAAATAGGAGTTTTAAACATAAACAGCAACTGAGTGAATTAAATTTATTGTGAATGTATGTTTATTGTGAATTGTATATTTAACAGATTATAGTCAAGATTACTGTTTTTCAGTCACCATCTCTAATAAACTACACATCCACTTGATGTAAATAGTTAGCATACGTCTCAGTGACTTTGGTAG
The DNA here is from genome assembly GCA_028658325.1 of Potorous gilbertii. Classification (NCBI taxonomy): domain Eukaryota; kingdom Metazoa; phylum Chordata; class Mammalia; order Diprotodontia; family Potoroidae; genus Potorous; species Potorous gilbertii. Next base: position 635,686,450 of record CM053769.1, read on the forward strand.
TACATGGCAGATTTAAATCAAAATCAGAGAATACTCATAAACTGTCAATAGTGACGACCATAAATTCTTCACTGTATATCTGTATAAGTCTATGTGTGTACACTGTCCCTAATGAAGCAAACTAAATTTGCAGCTAATTAAACAATTAACAGTCAATTAATGAACAATTATGTTAAAAACACCTAGTAGTAATGTATAATGCAAAGACAAAAAATAAGAAGTGTGCTGTCTCCATGGAGGTTTCATTTTTGCAGGAAAACTATATGTATTCATATAAGTACATATGGAACATATACAGTATTCATAGTTCAAGTGAAGGCATTAACAACTGGGAGAGAATCAGGAAAGTTCACTTTCAAGAACAGGCCAATAGTACTACTAGGTTAGGGATTCTAAGGTAAGATTGTAGAAAAAGTGTATTTCAATCGCTGGGTAAGGCATGGAGACTAGAGCTGGAATATACGTATGAGGGAAAGCATTTAGGTTATTTTGAGGGAGGAGATAGTGAATGAAATATATAAATATGTAATGAGTATGAAAACACTAAGCTGGAGCTATTTTTTGAATGGCTTTACCTACCAAATGGAGAATTTGCTACTCTTTTCTAGAGAACCTTTAAAGCTTTGTGACAGGGAAATGACATTGGTTAGATTTACACATTAGGAATATGACTCTGGCAGCTCTGTGAAGGATGGATTGGAAGAGGAAGAAACTTGAGGAAAAAACATCGGCGAAAAAGCTCCTGAAATAGTTCTGTTGTGATGTTTTAAGAGCCTGAACTAGGGTCATGAGAGTGCGAGTACAAGGGAGATGGAAGGAGAATAGAAAAGTGATAAGGCTTATTAAATGATTTTGTATGTTTGTCCTTCTTCCTTGAAGAGGACCATGACATCACGATGATGACATGACTTGGAATTGACTTGGTTTGAGTGAGGGAAGGTTGTGCAATATCACTAACCTCACCTTCTTCTCCCTAGCCGTCTGGGTCCAGTGGTCTGATATTCACTACAAAGACTGGAGATGCCCCAGGATGCGATGTGAGATGCTGGCCCTTTCAGGCTAAGGTCTTATCACATTTTCACTTTGAGTGAGATACAAGCATTCAATTAACTTCTTTAAGTAGCTACTCAAGTGATGCCTGCTTTGGTAATAAAAAAAATTCAAACCTAGAGGGGAAGACGCTAGGAATTCCTGGGTAAAAGAGAAACAATTACTATTTAGTAATTACATTCTCTCTGTGTTATGTGACTGGGGACTTTTTGTCAAGTCTATGAGCTCTAGAGTGAATTGAATTTAAGGCTTCATTATGAATGACTAGAGAAAGGAGCAAAGGAGAGTGAAGAATCAAGAATAACTCTGAGGTTGAGAATAGATCAATTGCTTGACCGAAACTGGAACATTGAATAAAGGTGTGGTTTTGGTGAAATGATGAGTTTTATTTAGGACATAATAAGTTTAAATTGTCTCATGTGTTTCCTGGTCCAATTGGTAACAGGGCATTTCTGAAGGAGGAGTTTCTGCCTGCTTGGAGATGGAGTTCAGATTTTCAGGCTCTCAGTTTGAATTTGGAATCATAGCACTATGATTATAAAGTAGGAAAGCTGCTGAGAGTGTGACAGTATACCCTAAATATAAGAACTGCTTACCTACTACAGTTGGTTCATACCTAATTCATAAGCTACTAGAAGAGGAAAAAAGACTTCTAAATCACCCAACGATGAATTTATTGGCTTTATTGACATGCACGACAGAATTAGGGGCAGCAAACTCACAGTTTCATGAGAGCAAGATGGTCATGACCCAAGGTAGAAGTCTAGTAATGTCTATAGAGAAAGAGTTTCTGGTGTCACACTCCAAGAGTGTGGAGCACACACATGATCTTAGAGTGAGAATGGCAAGCTATTGATTAGAGGAACACTATAGGGAACTTATAAGACTTTATTTTGGGTGGGGATTTTGCTAAAGGGGCTTGATGGCAGGGCCACTATTTTACACCCATTTCTCTGACAACCTATCAGAGGGTTTGGGAATCTTCATCTTGCTATCTACCAGGGAGACTTAAACATTTTTCTAGAAAAGCAGGGCTTGTCTAACTGGTTGTAGGAATAGGTAGACTGACCATAGACTGTGTAGTAAAAGTACAAAAGAATCAGAGTCCCCTTTAGTGTACATCTTTCATAGCAAGCTAGTACCAAAGGATCATATAAGGGTCATGTACACCACAGATGGCAAAGGGACTTTGAATGAAATCTCGAATAGTATAGACTGAACTGCAGAAGAGAGAATGGGGTTAGGGTTTATATGTACAGATCTGAGAATTAGCTACATAGACAATTAATACACTTGTGACCTTGGGAATTCATTTCATCTGCCTTCTCAGAGTTGCCTCATTGCCAAAATGAGAGGAGACTGAATTGACTGCGAAGTCCCTTTCAAACTAGGTAGGTGATTCTATGTTACAGTGACATGATTATTGAACATGTGGGACCTGGAAGCGATTTAAAAATAAGGCACTATGTTTCACTAAATTGATATTCAGGAAAATCAAAAGTACATTTATGGATTTTTTAAATTAGTCTATAGGCATTTATTAAGAAATTATCTATATCAGGCACTATTTTTGTAATATAAATTTATTTATTTAACTTTTTACATTCATTTTCACAAAATTTTGGGTTACAAATTTTCTCCCCATTTGTCCCCTCCCCCACCCCAATAGACCCAGCATTATAATTTCCTCTGTCACCAATCTGCGATCTATTCTTTCATCCCTCCCTTCCCTTACCCCATCTTCTGTTTCGTCCTGTAGGGACAGATAATTCTATTTCCCATTACCTGTATTTCTTATTTCCTAGTAACAAGGACAATACTGGACAGTTTTCCCTAAAACTTTGAGTTCCAACTTATCCCCATCTCTCCCTCCGCACCCATTCCTTTTGAGAAGGCAGACAATTCAATATAGGCTATATCTATGTAGTTTTGCAAATGACTTCAATAATAGTCGTGATGTGTAAGACTAACTATATTTCCCTCCATCCTATCGTGCCCCCCATTGTTTCTATTCTCTCTTTTGATCCTGTCCCTCCCCAAGAGTGTTGACTTCAAATTGCTCCCTCCTCCCACTGCCCTCCCTTCCATCATCTGCCGCCACCTGCTTAACTCATTTTCCCCCAATTTCCTGTATTAAAAGAAAGGTTTTTGCACCAAAATGAATGTGCATTTTATTCCTTCCTTTAGTAGAATGTGATGTCAGTAAACTTCGTGTTTTTCTGAGCTCTCCTCTTTTTCCCTCCACTAAAAATTCTCCTGTTTGCCTCTTCTATGAGAGATAATTTGCCCTATTCCATTTCACCCACTCTCATCCCAATACATTTCTCTTATACATTTACCATAATTTTTTAAAGATATGATCCAATACTTTTCAATTCACTCTGTGCTCTCGGTCTCTGTGCGTATGCATGTGTGTAAGTGTGTGTGTGTGCACATGTGTACGTGTGTGTTTGCGTGTGTGTGTAATACCACCAACTACCCAGAAACTGAAAAGTTTCAAGAGTTACAGATATTGTCTTTTCATGTAGGAATGTAAAGAGTTCACCTTTAGTAAGTCCCTTATGACTTCTCTTTGCTTTTTACCTTTTCATGCTTCTTCTCATTCTTGTGTTTGAAAGTCAAATTTTCTTTTCAGCTCTGGTCTTTTCATCAAGAATGCTTGAAATTCCAATATTTCGTTGAAAGACCATATTTTACCCTGAAGTATTATACTCAGTTTTGCTGGGAAAGTGATTCTTTGTTTTAGTCCCAGTTCCTTTGACTTCTGGAATATCCTATTCTATGCCCTTTGATCCCTTAATGTAGAAGCTGCTAGATCTTGTGTTATCCTGATTGTATTTCCACAATACTGGAATTGTTTCTTTCTAACTGCTTGCAATATTTTCTCCTTGACCTGGGAACTCTGGAATTTGGCCACAATGTTGCTAGAAGTTTCTCTTTTTGGATCTCTTTCATGCAGTGATTGGTGGATTCCTTGAATACTTATTTTGCCTCTGCTTCTGTAATACCAGGGCAGTTTTCCTTGATAATTTCATGAAAGATGATGTCTATGCTCTCTTTTTGATCATGGCTTT
>CM053769.1:635697731-635724891 GCA_028658325.1 Potorous gilbertii
CATTTTTCTCAGCCAGTTACTTGATTTCTAAGAGTCCTCTCTACCCCTGGCCTAGATCCGCCCAGCCAGTGTTTGGGGTCTGAGATTCAAATGCTGCTCCCCAGCCTCAGGGCTTTTGGCGGCAGGCCTTCAATGGGGGCTTATCTGCTGGTTCTCAGGTGGGGGCAGGGCTGCCTCTCAGGCTCAGTTCCCTCAGGGGTTTTATACAGAGATCCTTTGTAGTGGAGCTGGGGTGGAGCTCCAGCCTGCTCTTGGAGTCTGTGGCCGAGCTGCTTCTGCCTCTGGCCGAGCTGCCTCAGCCTCTGCCGCAGCGGCCGCATCCAGGGGTTCCGAGTCCCGGAGATCCCCTGGTCCCCTCTCAGCCCGTCTCTCTCACTGACCTGTGAGTCTGTGGGTGGAGGGACCTTCGCGGCCGCCCGGAGATTCAGGTCCGTGACTCCTGCTGGGCTCTGCTGGCTCCTCTCAGTGCCGCGTGGCCGGGGCGGGAGAGGGGAGCGCTCGGGCAGGACTCCGCTCCCGTGTCTGGGGCACCCCTGTGGTCGGTTCTTCAGGGCTCTCTGCAGCGGAAATCTCCTTCACTGTGTTTCTGCGCGGCTTCCACTGCTCCAGAATTTGTCAGGAGTTCTTTTTACAGGAAATCTATGGGCTGTGGGTTCGGACCTAGCTTAGGTCCAATCCTTTCTTTTAAAAGAAAACTAAACTGAGGCAAATCTATTTTTTTTATTTCCATGATTTTTGTATTTATTTATTTAATACAAATTTATTTATTTAACTTTTTACATTCATTTTCACAAAATTTGGGTTCCAAATTTTCTCCGCATTGGTCCCATCCCTCCACCCAAATACAGCGATCATTATACTTTTCCCTATCACCAATCTGCACTCTCTTCTTTCATCCCTCCCTTCCCTTACCCCATCTTCTCTTTTGTTTTTTAGGGTCAGATAACTTTCTATTCCCCACTACCTGTATTTCTTATTTCCCAGTAGTAAGAACAATCCTCTAAAGTTGTTCCTAAAACTTTGAATTCCAACTTCTCCCCATCCCTTGGGAAGGCAGGCAATTCAATATAGGCCATATCTGTGTAGTTTTGAAAATGACTTCCATAAGAGTCGTGTTGTGTAAGACTAACTATATTTCCCTTCATCCTATCCTGCCCCCCATTGTTTCTATTCTCTCTTTTGATCCTGTCCCTCCCCAAGAGTGTTGACTTCAAATTGCCCCCTCCTCCCATTGCCCTCCCTTCCGTCATACCCTCACACTGCTTATCTCCTTCTCCCCCAGTTTCCTGTACTGTAAGATAGGTTTTCATACCAAATGAGCGTGCATTTCTTTCCTTCATTTAGTCCAATGTGATGACAGTAAACTTCATGGTTGTTTTTTTTTTCTCAGCTCTCCTTTTTTTCTCTCCACTAAAACGTCTCCTGCTTGCCTCATCTATGAGAGATAATTTAACCCATTCCATTTCACCCTCTCTCCTCCCGTTCCAGTTCTCTCTCATCATTTACCTTGATTTCTTTTAAGATATGATCCCATCCTATTCAATTCAATCTGTGCTCTCGCTCTCTCTCTCTGTGTGCTTGCATGTGTGTATGTGTATGTATAATTCCACCAACTATCCTGATACTGAAAAGTTTCAAGAGTTTCAAACATTGTCATTCCATATAGGAATGTAAACCGTTCAACTTTCGTAAGTCCCTTATGACTTCTCTTTGCTGTTTAATTTTTCATGCGTCTTCTTATTCTTGTGTTTGAAAGTCAAATTTTCTTTTCACCTTTAGTCTTTTCATCAAAAATTCTTGGAAGTCCTCTGTTTCGTTGAAAGACCAGTTTTTTCCTTGAAGTATTATAATCAGTTTTGCTGGGTAGGTGATTCTTGGTTTTAAACATAATTCCTTTGACTTCTGGAATATCCTATTCCATACCCTTTGATCCCTTAATGTAGAAGGTGCTAGATCTTGTGTTATCCTGATTGTATTTCCACAATACTGGAATTGCTACTTTCTAGATGCTTGCGATATTTTTTCTTTGACCTGGAACTCTGGAATTTGGCGACAATGTTCCTAGGAGTTTCTCTTTTAGATCTCTTTCAGGCAGTATTCCTTGAATAATTATTTTGCCCTCTGGTTCTAGAATATCAGGGCAGTTTTCCATGATAATTTCATGAAGGATGATGTCTAGGCTCTTTTCCTGATCATGGCTTTCAGGTAGTCCCATAATTTTTAAATTACCTCTCCTAGATCTATTTTCCAGGTCATTTGTTTTTCCAGTGAGATATTTCACATCTTCCATTTTTTCATTCTTTTGGTTTTGTTTTGTGATTTCTTTTTTTCTCAGAAAGTCATTGGCCTCCTTCTGTTCCATTCTAATTTTGAGAGAACTATTTTCTTCAGTGAACTTTTGCACCTCTTTTTCCACTTGACTAAATTAGCTTTAAAATCATTCTTCTCCTCCTTGGCTTTTTGAAGCTCTTTTACCAATTGAGTTAGCCTATTTTTCAAGGTGTTATTTTCTTCAGCATTTTTTTGGGTCTCCTTTATCAAGGTATTGACCCCTTTTTCATGCTTTTGTTGTATCTCGCTCCTTTCTCTTCCCAGTTTTTCCTCCACCTGTCTAACTTGATTTTCAAAATACTTTTTGAGCTATTCCTTGGCCTCAGCCCATGGGATATTTATTTCAGCTGTTTGGGATGCAGAGGCCTTGATTCCTATGTCTTTCCCTGATTGTAAACATTGTTCTTCCTCATCAGAAAGGAAGGGGGAAAACATCTGGTTATCAAGAAAGTAACGTTCTATGGTCTAATTTTTTTTTCCCCTTTTCTGATCATTTTCCCAGCCAGTTACTTGACTTCTGAGATTCCTCTCCACCCTCGCCCAGTTCCACCCTGCTAGTGCTTGGGGTCTGAGATTCAAATACTTCTCCCCAGCCTCAGGGCTTTCAACCTTGGGCATGCCTGCTATTCAATGTGAGCTTAAGTTCTGGTGCTCAAGTGGGGGCAGGGCCACCTCCAAGCCTCAGTTCCCTCAGGGGTTTCATGTGGAGACCTTCTGTAATGGTCTGAGTTCCTGCCTCCTCTGGGAACTTCTGGCCACCCACTGCCTCTCCCGCTGCTTCCTGAGGGTGCCTGAGTTATGGAGACACCCCGCTCCCCTCTCAGCCAGTCCAGAAGTTTCTGTCACTGACCTGTCCGTCTGTGTGTGGAGAAACCTTCGCAGCAGCTGGAGATTCTGTCCCTGAAGCCTGCTCGGCTCTACTCCTCTTATTGCCATGTGGCCAAGGAAGGGCTGGGCTGTGCTCCCGTCTGGTGAGTGATGGACCCTTGGGGTCAGTTTTGCAGGGCCCTGTGGAACGGAAATCTCCTTTGCTCTTTTGCTGTGTGGCTTTCACTGCTCCAGAATTTGTTGGGAATTTTTTTTTACAGGAAATTCATGGGCTGTGCGTTCCAAGCTAGCATATGTGAAACTTTTTACTCCACCATCTTGGCTCCTCACCCCTTTCTTTAAAAATAGATAACATAGTAACCCAGGATCATAAGAAAGCAGTAAATGAAATGAGGATTAATTATAAGTTTTTCACAATAAGATCAGGGTTGAAACGATGATTCATTTTATCATGAGTATTTACCATTTTGTACTATATATATATATATATATATATATATATATATATATATATATATATATATATATATATAGTAGCTATGGCAGCAAGACTTGAAAAGTAATTGAAAGAATTAGAATATACAATGAAGAAACAAAAATTTTATTTTTTGTACGTATTATGTAACAGAGAACCCTATGTATCATTTATGAAAAAAATTGAAATAAATGAGTGAGTTCAACAAAGTTACAGGATATAAAATAAACCCATAAAAATCATCAGCATTGGGTGGTGGAGCCAAATTTGGGGAGTGACAGCATGGACTTTGTAGAGTGCTGCCTCCAAGTACAGCCAAATACCTGTGAAAATGGATCTAAACAAATTCTGGAGCTGCAGAACCCACAGAATGATGGAGTGAAGCAAATCTCCAGCACAAGACAGCCTGTAAGGTGCCCAGACAGTGTCAATCTAACCATGCTAGGAACAGAGCACAGTCCAGTGTGGGCCATGAGTACACAGAAGGAACCTAAGCAGGACTTGGGGAGATTAAATCTGTCACACCTGTGGTTATCCAGACGTGATGACCTCAAAATCCTGAGAATAAATTGGAAGGTCAGTGGGAAAACCCTGTGGGACCAATGTTTAAGAGTGGTTTGCTCCAAGCCCAGTCCCAGGGCAGAGGGGGTAGGGGGCATAAAAATTCGAGGTAGACACATCAGCAGCAGGGGAGGCACAGAGAGCCTGTCACAACATGACTTTTAGGGAAGCCTTTTGGATAACTACATATGTATAACCTATATGAAATTGCTTGCCTTCTTCGTGGGAATGGGTGGTGAGGGAGGAAAGGAGAGAAGTTGGAAGTCTATGTGTCAAAAGCGAATCTTAAAAGTTGTTTTTACATACAATTTAGAAATAAAAATACACGTTATAGAGTATAGAAGTCTATCTTGTCCTACAAGCAAATGGAAGAGACAGGGATAAAAGAAGAAAGGGGTGTGCTAGAAGGGAGACCAGATTGTGGGAAGGGGTAATCAGAATGCACAGTCACTTGGAGTGGGGCTAGAAGAGAGATGGGGGAAAGTTGAAACTCAAAATGTGGTGGAAATTAGTGTTAAAAACGAAAAAGAAGTAAATGAATGGTGAACAAAAGAACCAATGAATGAATGAATGAGTGAACCAACCAACAAACGAAGGAACGAAAGAACAAATGAATGAATGAATGAATGAATAAAATTATCAACATTCTAAATATTGGATCATTAGGTGACAGTGCATAGAATGTTGGGTCACTTACTAGCTGTTTGGCTCTGACCAAGTCAGTTAAACATATTTGTCTCAATTCTTCATTTGTAAAATGAGGTAGAGAAGGAAATGGCAAACTCCTCTGATATCTTTGCAAAGAAACACCGAATGGCATCATGGAGAATTGTACACAACTGAAACAACTGAACAGCAACTATAACAATATTTCTATATGCTATCAACAAATTATAGCATCAAGAGATAGAGAAATACAATTTAAAATAATTGCAGACTTGGAATTCTATCAGCCAAGACAAACCCAGGAACTACATGAACACAAATATAATGCACTTTTCACACAGATAAAATGAAATCCAAACAGCCGTAAATATATTATATTTGTTTACTAGAAGACCAAAGTAATATACTAAACATGACAATTTTACCTAAATTAATTTATTTATTCAATCTCTGCCAATCAAATAACCTAAAAATGATATCTTATAAATCTAAAAAATACATAAAATTTGCCTGGATGAACAAGACGTCATGAATGGCAAAGGAGTCAATAAAAAAAAATAAGGGAAGTGGGACTGACACTATGAGATCTTAAATGATAATCCAAAGCAGTAATTGTCAAAACGGTTTAGTGCTAGAAAAGAAATAGACTGGTGTATCAGTGGAATAGGTTAATGTAGCAGGAAGCACCCCGGCATACAGAGGAAGGCCAATTGCACTGATTCTTACATCTGTTTTTCTAACAGAAAAGCAACGTTTGAGGGGTCAAAAATATTCTTTAATCACATATACCAACAGAGAAAATATAAGTAGAGAAATAAATACCAAGAGACAGGGCTACTGTCTGATCATAAGCAACACATACATTCCAGATCAACAGAGAGATCCAATTATCTGATCATTCCATACACACATAGGTACCAGAGAGAGAAATACCAACATCTGGGTTTTCAAAGCTGGGAAATGGGGTGGGGGGCTTATTACCAACTACCCAGACTTTCATCTGTCATGGGAACTTTCTTACAAAGAGTAGTCCCCCAAAGCAAAACCCTGAAGTAAAACTTCACAATATATAGACACTTTTCAGAGCTGGAGAGCATTGCCATCCTCATGACTCAGTAACTCATTTATAAACAAAAGGTATGAACCTTCCTCCAAAACAAACATCCCCTGATCTTGTTTCCCTTAGTAAGCTTCATCTGAGGCCCATAAATTGGCAGGGAAGATCTTTATATTACAGTTAATAAACTAACAAATAACCATAACAGTTTAGTATTTGACAAACCTGAAGATTTAAAGTTTTGGGACACAACCTCATTATCTGGCAAAAACTGTTGGGAAAGCTACAAAGTATCTAAGGAGAAATTAGTTATAGATTAACACTTCCCGCAGTTTATCAAGATAAGGTCAAAACAGGTCCATGAATTTGAACGTAAACTGTTATCATAAGCAAATTAAGGGAGCATGGACTAATTTACTTGTCTGAAGAATTAAGAATACAGGAAGAATTTAGTACCAAACAAGAGACACAACGTATTACCAGAAGTTAAATGGATAGTTTTGATTACAATACATTTGAAAGGTTTTGCACGAACAAAATCAATATAGCCATTATTAGAAAGAAAGCAGAAAACTTGAGAAGGAAAAATTTTGCCTCAAGGTTCTTGGATAAGGTGTTCATTTATCAAATGGACAGACAGATAGACAGACAGACAGGCAGACAGAGAGAGAGAGAGAGAAAGAGAGAGAGAGAGAGAGAGAGAGAGAGAGAGAGAGAGAGAGAGAGAGAGACATGTCTGTATATGTATTATATAAATAGAACTACGTCTAATTTAGAAAATTGTGTGTCATTCATCCTTTGATAAGGATAAACAGCTTTCAGATGAAGAAATTAAAGCTACCTATTTTCATGTGACAATATTCTAAATCTCTATTGATTAGAGAAGTGCAACTTGAAACCATTTTAATGTGCCACCTCATATCTATCCGATTGGCTAACATGGAAGAAAAGGAACATGATAAATATTAGGAGTGATACGGAATCAGGAAGACACTAGTGCAATTCTGGTGGAGTTGTAACCAGATCCAACTCTTCAGGTGAGCAATTTGTAACTATGCTCAAAAGACAATGAAAGTTAATATACTCCTGTACCTCAAAATAGCACTACTAGATTTGTATTCCAAAGAGATTATAAAAAAATGAAGAAAAAATGTTCCTATATGTACAAACATATTTAAATCAGCTCTTTTGGTAGTGACAAATAATTGAAAGTTAAGGGAATGCTCAGCAATTGGGGAAACGCTAGACAAGTTGTGACATATGATTGTGATGGAATAACACTGTAATAAAACAAATGAAGAGTGGAATGCTTTAAGAAAAACCTAGAAAGACTGACATGAACTGGTGCAAAGTAAAGTGACAAGAACCAGGAAAACATTATGTACATTAGCGGTAATGATCAAATGTCATCTTGGTTATTCTAACAACAACCACAAAAAAAATTCAAGTCTTGCTAAGGACTTATAAAAAGAAAAGTAATATCCATCAACAGTACAAACTCATGGCTTCTGCAAGCAGACTGAAGAATAATTAAAGAAACAAATATTTTTCTTTATTTATTTTGGTCTGAGTTTTATTTCACATGCTTAATGTGAAAATATATTTTATATAACTGAATATGTATAATCTATATCAAATTGCTTGCCTTCTCAGTTAGGAGAGAGAGAAAATAGGGATAAAGAGAGTTCCCAACGCATAGTTTTGAAAAATGCAATGTAAAAATTCTTTTTACATGAACTTGGAAAAAATAAAATATTAAAAAAATACAAAAATGTACATGTGCAGTTGACTAAATTTTTAAGGTATGATTTCAACAAATCTTGAAATGTGAATAATTTTTGATTTACAGAAGCTTTTTGGGTAAAAATTTGCTAATTCATTTTCTTGTAATATTCCATGTTCATTTAAATTTCAATTCATTTATCCATAATATTTTTAAAGCAGATATACAGATATATGTATAATATATAAGTGTATGTACACATTCATATGTACATATGTGTATATATATGTTTATATATATGTGTGTATATATAAATATACACACACGTACTTAATAAGAAGGTCATTATTTGAACTCTCTTGCTGAGGTGTATTAAAAAAAAATCTACGGTTTGAGAAGATAGACTTTGGCAATGGATTTCATAAACCTCTCCAGAAGAAGAAAAATAACAAAAATTTAAGAAAAGACATTGCTTTCAATAATAATTGTATGAAGTCACAGAAAACATACTTACATGAGGTGGAAATCTGGAAAGGAATATGCATATATACGAGGACAGAATCTCAGCACCAAATTTCAAAAACATTTCAGCAGCCTACAGAATGATCCCAGGCTCATTTAATTACCGTTTATTTATGTTCTGTATAGCTACCTCCTTCATTATTTGTTTTTCCTAGTACTAAATTTGACTTACAACATATTTAATATATAATACACTTTGAAGGAATAAAAATTGAATCTTTCCAAAATGTGACAATATAATTTAACTGTTACATAACATATTTGACAGGTAGGTAATAATAATCATATACATTCATATGTATGTGTATATATACACACATTACTACTATGTTAATATTACCATTACTATCACTATTGCTACTACTACCATTACTACTACTACTAAACATTTGTATAGTGCTTGCTATGTGTCCGGCACTTTAGTAAATAATTTGAAATTTTTTCATTTGTTCTTCACAATAGCCCCCGGAGGTAGTTGCTATTATTTCCATTTTAGTGATGAGAGAACTGAAGCAAACAGAAATTAACGGACTTTTCCAGGACTCCTAGCTCCTGAGTTTCTGAAGCTGAATTTCAACTCAGGTCTTCTTAAATTTTACATATAAACATATTTACACAGAGATACACATTAACACATAAATTTAGGGGAATATATATATATTATATATTATATATATATAACATACATATAACATATGTATACATATAATTTATATTTTTGTACATATCTATATACACACTATATCTACATCTCACCGTGTTATATGCAAATTCACTGTACATAACTTTTCTTCTCTCATTTGGTATTTCAACCAAACTATCATCCTCGCTATTCCTCTGCCTTGATATGTCATTTCTTTTACCTATGTGTTTGTATAGGCTGTACCCTCACTGATTTCTGCAATGTAATACCTAATCAGTTTTAATTGATCACATTTTTCATGTTTTTTCTTGTATGAATTCAGGCTATCCTTCTTTCATAAAGATTTTTCAGACTACCCCAGGTAAAAGTTGCCTTTCCCTCCGCATGTATTTCCTGGAATTCATTGTAAAGCTCTGCATCTCTCACATTCTACCTTGTTCATATTCATATCTCTGTAAATATTGGATGTGTTGTAATATATGATAAACTTTTTAAGGAAAAGAGTTCTTTTTCTCATCCTTGTATTTCCAGGGCCTAACACAATATCTTATACAGAGAAATTACTCAAAAATGTTTGTTGAAATAAATGAGACAGTAGATTTTGGTTTGAATCCAGTAATAATTGGAAATGACAGAAGTACAGATTGGTGTTCAACATAGGAAAGACTCACATAGAAATTAGAATTGTTTGAAATGACTAACTGTTTGTGAGGTAGTTATCTGTTGTATATCATTCTTGGCTTAGGTTTAGGACAGAGATTGTTTTTCAGATCCTTCCATTTATCTTCCTATATCACTCTATAACATTGTAAAAACAAATTTTATTTTTCTGTAGCCCCAATCCAATGTACGAAATTTCCTTTCTCTTTCTCTTCCAAAAACAACTGAATTATCTTAAAGGACCTTAGGTATCAGGGTGCAGACAAATTTGGTAAAATAACTACTCATAAAAAGTTAATGATTGTTTGTCCAATGTTATCCCTCCAGATACAATTTTAATTCAAAATATCAAGATGGATATTCCTAATACAATTATAGGACAAAAAAATTTATCTCAAGCCTACTCAAAATCTACCACTTAGTTACCTATGATGCCAATATCTATGGTCAGTAGAGGCAAATAAAAGAACAAAGAAGGATGTGTAAAGGTATCTATAGACCACAGTATATTTCCAAAAATAAAAACAGAAGAGGTATATGATCTGAATAGGTAATAGACAAGTTGTGTAGTAATGGTTGTTGATGATGACTTGTGTGCTTGATTAGCACCCATAGCAGTCACTCATTCAACAGGCTTTTTAGAAGCACTTGGGATATGCTGGGCGCTGTGTAAATATATTACCCATATAACATAAGATATAAAATATAGTCTCCAGGATGTCAGTTATGCTTGACCTCTTTGAGAGATTTACAGAAAGCAGAAAAGCCCTAAATGAATTGTGATATAAATCTTGGAGGATTCATTCAAGTATTGTTAACCAAGGAAAATTTTTATTTTCCTATATCTGTTTCTTAGTTTCCTTTTCTATGGAATATTGTCTAACTAATGTTTCTACTTATATTAAACCCTGTGGGGTAGAGTTTTCTTTCAATAGGTTACATACTGAAGATATGAAGATAAGTTTCAGTTAAAATCAGCTATATTTTACATTTCTCTAAAAAATAGAGTTTAATGCTACGCACAAATATTTAAACAGTAATTCTAAACTCTGCTCTCTATTACTGAAAAAGACAATACACCAAGAAATTTTCCTCATGTGGCAGATGCTTACCACAAATCTAATAAAACAATACATTGTAGCATTTTGCTCAATATTTCTATTACAGCAGTGTGAAATAACAGACACAATTTATAAAGTATCATGCATAAAAATATCACATAATCCAAGGACAATTTTTGCATTGCTCAAATCTGAAACTGATGCAAATTCAATGAATTCCTTTATTGAACCTTAATGATGGCAAAAAATGTATTACATTAAAATGGAAATCAAATGCACTCCCAGCTGTTATAATATGATAATCAAAAATAATCCATCTAATCAAGCTTAATATAATGAGAAATTAATTCTATTTTATATTCGTTTTCTCTAGGATTCAGTCTGTTGTATATTCATTTTCCGTAGGAACCAACTATATTTCCAACAACTCAAACAGATTCATTATTCAGGATATGTCCAATTATTTTATCTTGGGAAAATATTTGTAAGTTGAAGCCACGTTTGCACTAAAATGTACCATTTCTTATATACATCTGTCAACAAGAGCTCATAAGAAGATATTTTTACTATTTGACATTTATACAATTAACTGATTTTAATCTTGTGGGTTTTCTTAAATTTGATATTGTCTTAATATTATTGGTCATTTGTAATTTACTTTTAGGCAAATCCATTTCTCTCAAAATTATGAATATGCGGTCACACTGTAGTACGTCTGACCGTGGTTGATAGGACCTACATGATCTCAAAGCCTTTACTACAGGTCAGGCACAAATGTTGCATATGAAAATGTGGAGTGGAGAAGTTTGTAAATTTGTCCATCTCATGTTTCATTCGAGCTACAACAATTCTACCTTGGTCGTAGAGCATATGACCCACTTTTATGTGATTACCCATGATGGATGATCATATTCCAGTGTCTCCCATGTCTCACAAACAATTTGAAAGTTCTTCGGAGAGACCTTGAATGTTTCTTTGTATCACTTCTTATCTTCATATGGAAACTTGCCTTGTGTGCCTTCTCCATGAAATAGTCATTTAGGCAAGTGTGCATTTGGCATTAGAACAACATGGTCAGAAAATCAGAGTTGTGCTCTCTGCAGTACAGTTTGAATGCATGAAAGTTCAACTTAAGAAAGGCCCCCAATGTCAGTAATTTATTTTACCAAGTGATCTTCAGAATCTTCCGAAGACAATTCTAATGGAAGCAATTCTGTTTCCTGTAATGATAGTAGTATATGATCAGGTTTCATCGCAAACAACAATGAGATCAACACAACAACTCTTCTCATCTTTCGTTTGGTAAGCAGAGTAATACCTCTTCTATCCCACACTTTCTTTTGGAGCGTTCCAAACACTCAACTAACGGGCAATGCACCTGTCTACCTCTATGTGGACATCTCTGGAAAGTATACAATCAAGGAAAGTGAACTTCTCAGAAAGATTCAATATTTCTCCATTTTATGTAAATGATGTTTCAATGTATACATAGTGCTGCGTGTTGAAAACCTCTGTTTTCTTGTTAATTTCCTCGCCAAAATTTATATAAGTCGCGGATAATCAATGTGTACTCTGTTGCATCTCTGTTGCAATACAGGCTGCATTGAGTGCACAATAATCTGCAAACAAAAATTTTACCTCAAATCTCCCTCCTCTTTACTTTTGGCTTGTAGCTTTTAAAAGTTAATTTTTTTCAGCAGTCCAGTATCTCCTTTAAGGTGTCTGACAACATTGCTGAAAATATAATACTAAAAAGCGTAAGAGAAACCACAAAAACCTCCTTCGTTCCTATGCTGACAGGAAAAGTGCTAGATCATCGTCTCTTATCCAGAACACGTGCAAAAATGCTGTCACGGAAGCAGTGGATAGTATTGATGAAGTTCTCAAGACAACCAAATTTTGCTATGATCTTTCATGAGTCCTAACAACTGACAGGATTAAATGTCTTTGGTCAGGTTAACAAACAACGTATACAGACCTCTGTGCTCCTCTGGCTTCTCTCTGGGAATTTTGGGGCAGCATATCTACTTTTTTCAGCCTTTTTCTGAAGCCGCACTTGATCTCAGGTTGATAAGCATCTTCCAGAAGAAAGATCAGCCTATTAAGCAGGACCCTAGCAATAATGGTTCCAGTGATGGTAAAGAAATGAACCATGTCTGAGATTGTCACAGGACAACCTATTTCCTTTTACTTTACAGGGAACAACAATGGAGACATCCTTGATCTCCTGGAGGATTACTTCCTCCCGTCATATAAACTGGAAGATTTCAGTCAGTTTTTGTATGAGCAGTAGATACCCTGCCTTGTCAATCTCAGCTGAAATAGAAGCAGAACCAGGTAATTTTCCACATGAGGAGACTAATGGCATTCAAAACTTCTTCTTTAGCTGGCAGTTTAGCTAAGAATGGATTGGATTCCATCTCAGATATATGGTCTGTGGCTTTAGCATTGGTTGATGATGGTCTCTTGAATATGTTATCAAAGTATTCAGCCCATCTTTCCAGGATCACATCCTTATCTTAATCCTTTACCTTTTCTGAAGCTGTAATATCGTTTCAATTATGTTGGCATGTCCAATCACGAGAAATCCTTATCTCTGACTAAGGTTAAAATATTTTTAGTAGGAATCCATGTATTAAATTTCATGCCATCTTGGGGAAGGACGGAAGAGGAAGGGGAAGAAAATTTGGAACTTAAGGAAGCGAACGTTGAAAATTGAAAACAAACTGATATATTTGGAGAAAATGAATATCTCTCCAGTTGTTTAAATTTTTCACGTTTTTAAAGAGTGGTTATAGTTGTCCCCAATAAGTCTTAAGTATATTTTTGTGAATATTCTAATGGATCTATGATCTCTTTGATTTAGAAGTTCCCTGCAATGTTTCAAGTCACCGTTCTCTGATTGTTCATTCTTTTCCATGGCCTCCCATGATTTCTCCAGGCTAGATGCTTTCCTCATTTTCTCCTCATGTGAGAGTTCCACTGGGGTACTCTGGCTATCCATCTGTCATCTCAGTCCTTTCCTTATTTTCATATATTTCATCTTTTATTTTTCAAAATTCTTCATTTTGCATTTACTTTTGATGGAGTTAAACATCGTTTTAGCGATGGACAAATAATCCTACAGGAAGGCACTGTGGAATTTCTATTTTTCATTTAGCTGCTTCTGAATTTCCCCATTATTTTGGTCAAACCAACAGTGATATTTTTGAGCATTTAGGTCAGATGAGTAAATGCCATACTACACACCAAATTTCTGAATATTACCCACTCATTTTCTACTTCACTGTTACCAAATGAGTGGTGATTCAGCTTTGCCTCCAAGTTAGCAACAAACTTCACACCTAGTGAAGTGTTGAATACTGTTGATATTAAGTCTATTGACAGTCATGCTTTTCTTGGGGCTGCTGCCTTTTTTGACTACAAAAGTTTAACTTGGGCAGGATAAGTCTATGATCAATTCAGCACTCTAAGTCACACGTCACCTTTATCACGTTTACATCATGTCTTTTCTTCTCTTTATAATGACAATCTGTTGAATTCTAATAATTCCTGTGAGTGTATATTCAGAAAACTTCATTGTGTAAAGAAATGTAGAAATGTGATAACAAAGTCGTGAGATGAACATGTCTTCATAAGTAAGTGACCATTACATTGTTTATAATTCCATTCCTTTTAAGAACTCTGTCATGTCAGGTAGTGTTTATATAACCTTGCATAAAGTCACCCAGAAACGCACGCTTGTCCTCTTTCAGGACACGTATGATGAGAGTCTTCAGCTTTTCATAATTACTTTTTCTGGCATCATCAGATTTTATCATGATGTGAACATGCACACTGTTGATGGTCACCTTACATTTTCTTGCAAATGGCAATTGAATTGTCATGAGCCTGCTGTTCACTCTTTTTGAAAGGCATAAAATCTTGCTGACTAAACTAAATTTAACTGCAAAACGTCCAGTAGCTTCACTGTACTTCCCATCACTCCAGCCACTGCAGAGAAATATGCATACTGGAAAAATAGCCTTCATCTTGTATCATTATTTCAATAAGGGCTGCTGTTTGGATGTGCTACTTGTCAAGGAATCTCACAACAAGAGTTGTTTATCTATTAGGCTTAATGGATTTCATGTTGACCATAAGTGTGTTCATATTCCATGTGCTAATGGTGAATGGAAACATCTTAGAAAAGTTTCTGTACATTTGCTTGTGTGTGTGTGTGTGTGTGTGTGTGTGTGTGTGTGTGTCTGTGTATTTCTTTGTTTTAAGAAGAGGATAGTATCTCTGCCTACTTTAGTAAGCATGTCAGGGTTAGTTTATTTGAAGCATCTTTTCTAACTACTTCCTTATTCCAGGAAAGGAGCAGTGTAAGTCCTTAAGAAAACTGCTCAGAAACTCAGCAGACTATCAAATTTTACTGTTATTTTAGTCCAGTGAGAGAATGACACTATATTTTGGGCCACCTATGTGCAAGGCTGTTTATGCAATTCCTAATATATCCATACCTGCTGCTTCCTCACTTGCCTATTGCCACGGACCTTCGAGGTACATCAAACGGTAAAATTGTATAGGAAATGTCTTTTGACTAGTGCATAAATTGGATTTAAGTGAGCCAGTTTTGCATAAAGTCGTTGACCTCACTTTCTCTTCTAGATTCATCTGAATCTGGTAACAGGACAAAATTTAAGATGACAAGAGATGGTCTTCAGCATCTTTACTGTCTGACCAAGCTGTAAGCACTCCACAGTGCTTGATTCAGCAGCCTTCATGACCTTTCAAACAAATTGTTCTCAGCTTCATTTTCTGCAGGGGAAAGTCTTCACATGATTGGGGTAGACATCCCCTAAATCATCAACATGTCAAAGGTCCCTCAATTAATCTCAACCTGGTATATTCTGTCTAATGAAAGGGTTCACCAGCCTATGCAGGCTACAGCTTCTTGGAGCCACAGGTGAGAGTTGTGTGGCAGATGGATGCCTAAGTCGTAAAGCGGTTCTGGAAGGGGCTTGCCAGTCCTCACACTCAACATACTCATTTGCTATAAGCACCCATATGCCTTCCAGGTCTTATCAGTCTATGCAGAGGAGCCTTCTGCCAGCTCTGGAGAATGTAATTGATATTTTGTCACCATTTTAATGATAGTGAAAATAAAAAGGTGCAAGATAATGGACCATATCTGGTGCATGTGTCTGAAGTCAGATTTCAATTTTCAAAGCTCTATATACTGCACATCCATCTGCCGCATTCAGTTGTCTCATCAGCTACATATGTGAACAATTTCCTGTTGCTCAGAGTAACACACCCCATCAGTTCTGTTATTTCTACACTATAGAAAGTTCCTTCACACCAGGTCACAAACCAGAAAAGATATTTTTTCTAAATTCAGTTTTCATGTACAAATTTCACAGGTAGTTGAATTTCCATGAATATGCTTGAGATAGTAATCCACTTCTATTTTTTGAGATCCCTCATTTTTCTGTTTCTTTGTGCCTAAATGCCTTGCTTGAAATATGGGCCATAATCTTAATCTATGGTAGGTAGGTGGTACAGAGGATAGAATACTGGCCTGGAATTAAGAAAACTCATAAGTTCAAACCTTTCCTCATACATTTACCAGCTGTGTGACCCTCGGCATGTCAATCAACCCTGTTTGTCTCAGTTTCATCATCTGTAAAATGACTAGAGAAAAAAACTAGAAAACCACTCCAGTATCTTTTTTTTCTTTTGTAATCCTTTGTATTTTATTTTATACAAGTGAATAAAGACATTATTCTAAGACAGGTTCCATAAACATCATCAGACTGATCAAGGGGTTCATGGCAGAAAAGTTGGCAACTTCTGTCTAAATTATCACAGCAGCAGAAATGAGAGAACTACCTAGAAAAAGAATATCAGGCTCATTTACTGGTTCCACCACTTAGTAGTTACATGACCTTTGGTAAGTCCTTTTCTGAGTCTTAGTATCTTCACCTATAAAAATGGGATAGTATTGCATTGGTTTGAATATAAGCTTCAGACCTGAATGCACCTTGTAATTGGTGACATTTTCCAGTGTGTGCCTAGATATATATGTGGATATATGGACATATAAACACAAATGCTATATCTAAATATCTCTACCAATCTGTCCATTTATCTATCTAGTATGTATGTATGTATGTAAATATGTATATACGTACAAAACTTTTTCTTTTTTTATTTAATAAATTTATTTATTTTACATTTTATCTTCATTTTTGCAAAATTTGGGGTTCCAAATTTACTCCCCATTTGCCCTGTCCCCCCTCCTCAATACACTGAGCATTATAATTACCCCTATCACCAATCTGCCCTCGCTTCTATCATCCCTCCCTTCCCTTACCACATCTTCTCTTTTGTCCTGTAGGGCCAGATAACTTTCCATTCCCCATTACCTGTATTTCTTATTTCCTAGTGGCAAGAAAAATACTCAATGGTTGTTTCGAAAACTTTGAATTCCAACTTCTCCCCATTCGTCCCTCCTCAGCCATTCCCTTTGGGAAGGCAGGTAGTTCAATATAGGCCATATCTGTGTAGGTTTGCAAATGACTTCCATAATAGTCGTGTTGTGTAAGACTAACAATAATTCCCTCCATCCTATCCTGCCCCCCATTGCTTCTAGTCTCTCTTTTGATCCTGTCCCTCCCCAGGAGTGTTGACTTCAAATTGTTCCCTCCTTCCAATGCCCTCCCTTCCATCATCCCCCCCACTCTGCATATCTCCTTCTCCACCACTTCCCTGTATTGTAAGATAGATTTTCATACCAAAATATGTCTGCATTTTATTCCTTTCTTTAGTCAAAGATGATGAGAGTAAACTTCATGTTTTTCTCTCATCTCCCTTCTCTTTCACTCCACTAAAAAGTCTCCTGTTTGTCTCTTCTATGAGAGTTAATTTGTACCATTCCATTTCTCCCTCTCTCCTCCCAATACATTTCTCTTTCAGTGCTTACATTCATTTTTTTAAAGATATCATCCCATCCTGTTCAATTCACTCTGTGCTCTCTGTCTCTGTGTGTGCGTGCATGTGTGTTTGTGTGTGTGTGTGTGTGATCACACCAACTACCCTGATACTGAAAAGTTTCGAGAGTTACAAATATTGTCTTTTCATGTAGGAATGTAAACGGTTCAACTTTCTTAAATCCCTTATGAGTTCTCTTTGTTGTTTACTTTTTCATGCTTCTCTTCATTCTTGTGTTTGAAAGCCACATTTTTTTTCACCTCTGGTCTTTTCATGAAGAATACTTGAAAGTCCTCTATTTCATTGAAAAGCCATATTTTCCCCGGAAGTATTACACTCAGTTTTGCTGGGTCAGAGATTCTTGGTTTTAGTCCTACTTTCTTTGACTTTTGGAATATCATATTCCATGCCCTTCAATCCCTTAATGTAGAAGCTGCTAGATCTTGTGTTATCCTGATTGCATTTCCACAATACGGGGATTATTTCTTTCCAGCTGCTTGCAATATTTTCTCCTTGACCTTGGAACTCTGGAATTTGGCCACATATTTCTAGGAGTTGCTCCTTTTGGGCATCCTTCAGGTGGTGATCGGGGGATTCCTTGAATATTTATTTTGCCCTCTGTATCTAGAATATCAGGGCAGCTTCCCTTGATAATTTAATGAAAGATGATGTCTAGTCTCTTTTTCTTGATCATGGCTTCTGGTAGTCCCATCATTTTTAAATTGTCTCTCCTGCATCTATTTTCCAGGTCAGTTGTTTTTCCAATGAGATATTTCACATTATCTTCCATTTATTCATTCTTTTGGCTTTGTTTTGTGATTTCTTGGTTTCTCAGAAAGTCATTAACCTCCATCTATTCCATTCTAATTCTGAAAGAACTATTTTCTTCACGGGGCTTTTGAATCTCATTTTCCATTTGACTAATTCTGTTTTTGAAAGCATTCTTCTCTTCATTGCCTTTTTGACCCTCTTTTGCCAATTGAGTTTGCCTATTTTTCAAGGTGTTATTTTCTTCAGGATTTTTTTAGGTCTCCTCGTCAAATATTGACCCGTTTTTCATGCTTTTCTTGCAGCTCTCTCATTTCTCTTCTCAGATTTTGCTCCACCTCTCTAACTTGATTTTCAAAATCCTTTTTGAGCTCTTTCATGGCCTGAGCCAACTGAATATTTATTTCCAATGTTTGGTATACAGAAGCCTTGACTTCTATGTGTTTACCTGATGGTAAGTATTGTTCTTCCTCATCTTAAAGGAAAGGAGGAAACATCTGGTCACCTTCTGTGGTCTTATTTTTTTCCCTTTTCTGGGCATTTTCCCAGCCCGGTACTTGAATTCTGAGAGTCCTCTCAACACTCACCTTACCTCCAGATCAGCCCAGCCAGTGCTTGGTGTCTGAGATTCAAATGCTGCTCCCTGCCTCAGAGCTTTCAATGGGGGCGGGGATCCTATTTAGTGTTAGATTAAGTTCTTCTGCTTAGGTGGGGGCAAGGCTACCTCATAGGGCTCAGTTCCCTGAGGGGGTTTATGTGGACACCTTCAACAATGGACTAGAGCTCCTCCTTACTTTATGATCCCCTGTCTGCTGCTGTCTCCACTGATGCCTCCCAAAGGGCCTGAGTTATGGAGACACCCCTCTCCCTTCTCGGCCCCCCAAACCGTCTCTCTTACTGACCTGTGCATCTGTGGGTGGAGGGAACTTCGTGGTCACTGGAGATTATGGCCGTGAAGCCTCCTCGGATCTTCTCCTCTCGGTGCTGCATGGCCACTGCAGGGCTGAGCTCTCCACTGTACCATCTTTGTCAAGAAGATAAATGGAGTCATGAATAGTTGGACACAACTGAAACAATTGCAGATCAATAACAACAATAAAATATTTGTACCTGTTTTACATTCAAGGAGTTTGTTATCTACAGTCAGGTACTAAATCCACTCTTGGACACTGACCTTATTTTATTCAACTGAAATTTATATTTGGGTTACTTCCTATATTTTATCCTTCTCTCCTACATTCTGACTTCAGTTGCATTAACTTTATTCCTCCTGTCTGTACCCTTCAAACCTTTTTATACCAATTTTTCCTCCCCATGTCAATCCATGAACTTTTGCTCTGCAAAATGTAATGTCTCTTATAGATTACTACGCTCACACCAATAATCATAAGTTGCTCTTGAACCATGTACTCTTTCTTGATTGATTTTGAGAAACTTAGATGATAGGTAGAATAAGGGGCCTAGGAGCACAGTGGTTTAATCCCTAATTCTGTGTGTGTGTGTGTGTGTGTGTGTGTGTGTGTGTGTGTGGTGAATGAATTTACATATTGCCTTCCCTCCTTTGAAAATGTTGGTGAAAAACTGCCTAAAGGGTTTTTTTCTCACACATTGGTAAATGTATATATATATATCATATATCATGAGGAGAAATTATACTATTTCCTTTAACGTACAAAAGTCGTGAATATTTATAAAAATACCAAAATCTGTTTCATTAAAATGTCATATACGACTTACTATCAGAGAAAGATGTTTATAGGGAAAGAAGAACTATATATATATATATCTCCCAGCATTTCAGTTTATACACACATGCACACACATATTTATATATACAGAGAGACACATGTGCATATACTCAATCACTTTTATGGAAAGGTAGATCGTGGAGAAAATGAAAATACATTTAGTATGTTAGAAATAAAAGAAATTAAAAGATCTTATAATGTATAGTTTCTTCATGACATCTCACACGGAATAAACACAATAGGTGCAGGACTTTGTGAACTCTACTTAATGTAAGAAAAAAAAAAACTTGTTTATGTGTAATAAAAAGTGAAACATTACTGAGGTGGAAGTAGTTACCGAATTTGCTGTCTGACATTTAAGAACAAAATTCAAAATTATTGCAAAATTAGAAGTCTGAAACTGAGGAAATTGTGTTGTGCACAATGGAAATAATCGCAATCTGACTTGTTTTTTTAAAAAGATTACCAATTTAACAAGTAAATGAAAGATAGAAATGAATGGAATAACAATTTATATACCTTATATCCATTTCCTGAAATGTCATAGCCAATGTAAATCAATTTTTATAATAAGATCAAAAGAGCAACTATAGGTTATTTTAGTAAGGAAACACATTTTCTCCTCGATGAAGAAGGACAATAGCTTAAAATAAAAATGTGTTTGTAAAATCTTAAAGAACTTGATGAAGATTTATGAGCAGGATCACATAATAAAATGCAGAGAGTAGAGGGGAAAAAATGTTTTAAAAATATTTCAGAGACACTTATCTAAACAAAGTCATCCTTGAAATATTTAAGATTGAAATTTGATGGAGGGTTTTCATGGGGAAAATGTAGAAAATACTGTTGTAATAAATTCATTTCACTATTTATTTTTTTGTGGATGAAGCCACTTTAAACCTTAATATCACAATTAGCTATGTACAGAAAAAATACATAAAAATGAAATTACGTTAAGTTTCTGTCCTTCCTCTGAACGCTTCTCATGAAGTCTTGTATCAGAGCTCAACTGAAGCTACTCACCTCCAGACTTTTGTCTTTTTCCTTTCGCCAAGAGGCCCTATGTCAGGGTTTCTAACGTCATTCCAGTAAATTGCCAAGGAGTAATGATTCAGTTCTAATTTAGATCCGTTGACTCTCCTCTCTCCAAATAATCTCCAGGGACCCTTGAGTCACGCCCTCGGCCTAGATTATCTTTCTATTCTCTTTACTCCAAAGATTTCTCTAGTTCTTCAGGAACCTGACGCATCTTGAACTGATAGCTCTTACCTCCTGTCTGCACTCTCCTTGGAAATAATTTCTGTTACTTCAGCCTACTGTGAAGAGGGTTTCCGGGCTTTATAACATTACCTTCTACCAGGATGGACCTCAAGACATTACTTTTATCACCTCCCTCCCTCACCTCTCTAGTCATGCATCATCTGTGTGTACTCCCACATTGTCTCTTCATCCTAGAGGTTCTGAACCGCTGGCTACTGAAATCCAAATGATTTTGCAAATCTTTAATTGCCAGCTCTCCTTCTTTCATTCATTTCAGCACGATGCCATAAATGTTCCACTATCATTATACTCTCCTTCTCCAATTCTCTCTGGGATGACTCCTCAATAAATAAAGATGTTACTCTGATCTTCATCCTTTGCCATTCTCATTCCCTACATCTTCTGTTACTCACTGAAAACTATGCCAAATCCGTAAGAAACAGCATCACTATTTGTATTTCTCTTTGTACTTTCATTTAAACCACTCAATTCAGTTTTCATAGCAAAGTATTCAGAATCCTCCTTTGTCACCATTGGCATTCCCATATTGACATTCTATCGCCATCATTCAGCAACTTACCCTCTTTTGAAATACACTTTGATCAAATTTACCACCCAATCTTTGTATTCTCTATCAACCTACCTCCCCCCAAGATACTCTTTCCTTCTAATTAAGGTAAGTGATAGAATCTCTCTCTCTACTCTATCTCTTGCCCTCATATAAGGAGAGTTCAATATAATACATTAATATTTCCTCAATTACTCTGACTCCTCTTTTGTTTAACCTGCTTAAATTCCATGACAAAGTACTGAACTTTTACTCAGGTACACATAGAGAGGTCCACACCATTGTTATGTCCTTTACTGGCAATTGTTCTTTATCTATGTTCATGAAACTCTTTTATCTGATTAAAATTTTGTATCATTTCATCTCTCTTCTTGTCTCATTACCATTAAACCTATTCTTCCTTGCAATGGCTTCCAGTTCTTTTTGCCTTCAGTTTTTTCAGAGGCTCTCACCCTCGCACTACTGATAGTCTTCCAGCTTCCTTATCTTGACACGAGTTAGTTCAATTTTATCCCCTTCCCTTAGGTCCTTTGCTTTCCTATGCTATCAGCCACCATGATTTACCAAATCTACATCCGGATTGCTATCACCAACTCCACCCTTCATTCCCCTTCACTTATTAGTGAATGGAATTGAAGAAAGTCATACTTAGTAATACTAAGCCACCATGAATAAAAACTCAGGTCTTTATTAGATGAGGTGTTAGCCACTCTATAATCTTCAGTGAATATAATAAATTTTGAAATTTGTGCTAAAATTTGAATCCTGTATTTTAAAAAGGATATTGATAAACTACAGTCTGCCTGAAGAAGGATGCACCAGAAAGGGAATGACATGAAAAACAAATGGGAGACAATGTGTAGTGTAGAGAAGAGGCAAAGGAAACTTCAAGACAAATGTCTTCAGAATTTTACCTACCATTAGTTAGGTGAAAAAGATTTGTCTGGTTCGTTTGGAAGACAAAATTAATATACTTAGGTTAAAAGTATAAGGAAGAAGTTTTTGTTTCAATTTAAATATGTACCTTTTCAGCATTAGGACAGCCCAAGAGAAGATTTTGTAGGTACAAAAGTAGAAATAGTCAAAGAGAGAGACTGGTGTTATAGTAAAAATTTCAGCATTCAGTAGTCTCTTTTAGGTCTCTTCGAAACTATTGGCAATGAAGAGAATATTTCAGTATGTATCTTTGTTGTTCAGCACTTCAAACATATCCAACACTATGCAACATTATATAGGGTTTTCTTGGCAGACACTACATCAGTTTGCAATTTTTTCCACCTCATTTTATACAAGAGGAAAGGAAATAAAACAGACAAGTGACTGGCACTGGAATATACATTTAGGAAGTGTCAAACTCTCATTTGAACTCAGGAAGATGTCTTTCTGATTTCGGACACAGAACTCTATCTACTGTGCTTCCTAGTTTTCCACAGATTTTTTAGGAGAATTTATTTTAGTCTTCTTTAGGAAGTGTGACTCTCATCTAATATTGCTTTTTAGGTTTTTTTTAATAAAATAAATTTATTTATTTAACTTTTTACATTTATTTTCACAAAATTTTGGGATCCAAATTATCTCCCCATTTGTACCCTTCCCCCTCCCCAATACACGGAGCATTCTAATTCCCGCTATCACCAATCTGCCCTCCCTTCTATCATCCCCCCCTTTCCTTATGCCATCTTCTGTTTTGTCCTGTAGAGCCAGATAATTTTCTATTCCCTATTACCTGTATTTCTTATTTCCTAGCAGCAAGAAAAATACTCAACGGTTGTTAAGAAAACTTGAGTCTCAACTTCTCCCCATTACTCCCTCCCTACCCATTTCCTTGGGAAGGCAGGCAATTCAATATAGGCCATATTTGTGTAGTTTTGCAAATGACTTTGATAATAGTCGTGTTGTGTAAGACTAATTATATATCCCTCCATCTTATCCTGATCCCCATTGCCTCTATTCTCCCTTTTGATCCTGCTCCTCCCCAAGAGCGTTGACTTAAATTGCTCCCTCCTCCCATTGCCCTCCCTTCCATCATCCCGCCGCCCTTCTTATCTCCATCTACCCCACTTTCCTGTATTGTAAAATACGTTTTCATAACAAAATGAATGTGCATTTTATTCCTTCCTTGGTCAAATGTGATGAGAGTAAACTTCATGTTGTTCTCTCAACTCCCCTCTTTTCCCCTCCACTAAAAAGTATCCTGCTTGCCTCTTCTGTGGGAGATAATTTCCCCATTCCGTTTCTCCCCTTCTCCTCCCAATTCGTTTCTCTCTCAGTGTTTACATTCATTTTTTTAAAGATATGATCCTATCGTATTAAATTCACTATGTGCTCTCTGTCTGTGTGTGTGTGTGTGTGACCCCACCAACTACCCAGATACTGAAAAGTTTCAAGATTTACAGATAATGTCTTTCCATGTAGGAATGTAAACAGTTCAACTTTAGTAAGTCCCTTATGATTTCTCTTTGCTGTTTTCATATTCATGCTTCTTCATATTCTTGTGTTTGCAAGTCAAATTTGCTTTTCAGCTTTGGTCTTTTCATCAAGAATTCCTGAAAGTCCTCTATTTCATTGAAAGCCCATATTTTCCCCTGAAGTATTATACTCAGTTTTGCTGGGTAGATGATTCTTGGTTTTAGACCTAGTTCCTTTGCCTTCTGGAATATTCCATTCCATGCCCTTCGATCCCTTAATGTCGAAGCTGCTAGATCTTGTGTTATCCTGATTGTATTTCCACAATACTGGAATTGTTTCTTTCTAGCTGCTTGCAATATTTTCTCCTTAACCTGGAAACTCTGGAATTTGGCCACAGTGTTCCTAGTAGTTGCTCTTTTTCGATCTATTTCAGGCAATGATCAGTGCATTTTTTGAATACTTATTTTACCCTATGGTTCTAGAATATCAGGAAAGTTTTCCTTGATAATTTCATGACGGATGACGGCTAGGCTTTCTTTTTTAATCATGGCTTTCAGGTAGTCCCATAATTTTTAAATTGGCGCTCCTGGATCTGTTTTCCAGGTCAATTGTTTATGAGATATTTCACATTATCTTCCATTTTTTCATTCTTTTGGTTTTGTTTTGTGATTTTTTGCTTTCTCAGAAAGTCATTGGCCTCCATCTGTTCCATTCTAATTTTGAGAGAACTATTTTGTTCAGTGAGCTTTTCAAGGTGTTATTTTTTCTTCAGCATTTTTTTGGGTCTCCTTTATCAAGGTATTGACCCGATTTTCTTCCTTTTCTTGCATCTATCTCACTTCTCTTCCTAGTTTTTCCTCCACCTGTCTAACTTCATTTGCAAGCTTTTTGAGCTCTTCCGTTTCCTGAGCCCATGTAATACTTATTTTGGATATTTGGGATACAGAGTCCATGACTTCTATGTCTTTCCCTGATGGTAAGCATTTTTCTTTCTCATCAGAAAGGAAGGGGAGAGACATCTGTTCACCAAGAAAGCAACTTTCTATGGCCTTATATTTTTCCCTTTTCTGGGCATTTTCCCAGCCAGACTTCTGAGATTCCTCTCCACCCCCGCCTACATCTGTCAAAGTAGTGCTTGGGGTCTGAGATTCAAATACTGCTCCCCAGCCTCAGGGCTTTCAGTGGTGGCTGGGGCTGCTATTCAGGGTAAGATTACATCAGGTTCTCAATTTGGGGCAGGGCTGCCTCCCAGGGTAAGTTCCCTCATGCAGTTTATGCAGAGACCTTCAATAATGTAGCTGCTGCCGAGCTCCTGCCTGCTCTCGGAGCCTCTCGCTGCCCGCTGCCTCCCGAGGGGGCCTGAGATATGGAGACACCCCGCTCCCCTCTCAACCAGCCCAGAAGTCTCTCTCACTGACCTGTAACGCCTGTGGGTGCAGGGACCTTCGTGGCTGCAGTGGATTCCATCTCTGAAACCTGCTCAGATCTGCTCCTCTTAGGGCCATGAGGCCAAGATCAGGCTGGATTTTGCTCTGGTCCTGTTCACGATGGATCTTTGGTGAGAGTTTTTCAGGTCTTTCTGCAAAAGAAATCTCCTCCACTCCGTTGTTCTGTGGCTTCCACTGCTCCAGAATTTGTTAGGAGTTCTTTATAGATAATCTATAAGCTGTGGTTTCGGAGCTAGCATAAGTGTGTCTTTTACTCGGCCCTCTTGACTCCTCCAAATATTGTTTTTAAGAAAACCAGATGTGGTATTATGCTATTTTAGTTAAATTAAAAAAAAACACATGATTTAAGCTTTTAAATAATGTCTGGTGACTCATTTTTATTATAAATTTAAAAATCACTATTTAGAATACATATAGGTAAAACATCATATACAAGCAACTGAACAAAATAAGGAATTTGGTGTAATTTGAGAATACTCTTAGGACTTAACTATGATTCCTGGAATTTTGTGAATTATGCTAGTTATATTTATACAAATTATATATTATACATATAATATTTTATATTTGTGTGCTTTTTATGCCTTAAATATATTATTTTTTATTTTTACATATTATATAGTGATTCTCAAAAGTTAAAGTGATTTTCTCTTTAGCTGTTAGCAATACTCTCTGAGATAATTAGAGACATAGGATGTATAAAACTACATTTCTAAATCACTGCTCATGTGTAAAATTATTTTTCAGTTCTTCTTACTTACAATGAATTTCTTTTCAGTTTCTTTATATATTCTACTCTTAGATGTGTTAGATAAGACCTTCTCTTTCTTAATTTCCATTTTGTTTCTGTCACATAGACTAAACAGATAGCCTCCTTACCTTCTCACTAGGGCTGCTTTTATATTTCCTGATTTATGTTGCTAGTTCATAAGCGTTAGATTTTTCATCATTCAGTCGTTTCTCATGTTATATAACTATTGTAAAATCATCAATTAGAAGAAAATTTCTTTAAAAGTTTCAAAGCTGTAAATTTTCTTTTTTTTTTAAATAAATTTATTTAACTCTTTACATTCATTTTCACAAGATTTTGGGTTCCAAAAATTTCTTCCCCTTTGTCCCCTCCCCCCTCCCCAATACACTGGACATTCTAATCATCCATATCACCAATCTGCCCTCTCTACTATCATCCCTCCCTTCCCTTACCCCATCTTCTCCTTTGTCCTGTAGGGCTAGATAACTTTCTATTCCCCATTACCTGTATTTCTTATTTCCTAATAGCAAGAACAATACTCAACAGTTGATCCAAAAACTTTACGTTCCAGTTTTTCCCCGTCCCTCCCTCCCCACCCATTCCCTTTGGGAAGGCAGGCAATTCAATGTAGGTCATATCTGTGTAGTTTTGCAAATGACTTCCATAATCGTGTTGTGTAAGACTAACCATAGTTACCTCCATC
>CM053769.1:635725391-635741987 GCA_028658325.1 Potorous gilbertii
GTTTTTTTCCCTTTTCTGGGCATTTTCCCAGCCAGTTACTTGACTTCTGAGAGTCCTTTCCACCCCCTGGCCTAGATCAGCCCCGCTAGTGCTTGGGGTCTGAGATTCAAATGCTCCTCCCCAACCTCAGGGCTTTTGGCGGCAGGCTTGACTGCTCTTCAATGGGGGCTTATCTGCTGGTTCTCAGGTGGGGGCAGGGCCACCTCTCAGGCTCAGTTCCCTCAGGGGTTTTATACAGAGATCCTTTGTAGTGGAGCTGGGGTGGAGCTCCAGCCTGCTCTGGGAGTCTCTGGCTGAGCTGCCTCTGCCTCTGGCCGAGCTGCCTCAGCTTCTGCCGCAGCGGCCACTTCCCAGGGGGTCCGAGTCCCAGAGATACCCTGCTCCCCTCTCAGCCCGTCCCTCTCACTGCCCTGTGCGTCTGTGGGCGGAGGGACCTTTGCGGCCGCCGGAGATTCAAGTCCCTGACACCTGATTGGGTCTGCTGGCTCCTCTCAGTGCGGTGAGGCCGGGGCGGGGGAGGGGAGCGCTTGGCAGGACAGGACTCCTCTCCCGTCCGGAGGACCTTTGTTGTCGGTTTTTCAGGGCTCTCTGCAACTGAAATCTCCTTCACTGTGTTGCTGTGCGGCTTCCACTGTTCCAGAACTTGTCAGGAGTTCTTTTTACAGGGAATCTATGGGCTGTGGATTCGGACCTAGCAAATGTGAGTCTTTCTACTCCGCCATCTTGGCTCCGCCCTCCTTGAATTTTGTATTTAGATTGAATTTTCTATTGAGCTTTTCATCAGGAAAGTTCGAAAGTCCTTTATTTAATTGACTGGCTTTTCCCCAGAGAGTTTGTGCTCAATTTTTGGGTAGTTGATTTTTTGTTTGCAATTCAAGCTCCTTTGCCTGCTAGAATATTATATTCCTAGCCCTCTGATTCTTTGCAGTAGAAGCTTTTAAGTCCTGGATAATCCTTACTTTCTCCTTGATATGTGAATTGTTTCCTTCTAGTTGCTTGGCCTTATAACTTTGCAGTTTGGCTGGAGTTTATATTTGTAGATATCTTTCAGGAGATTATTAGTGGATTCTTTCAAGAGTTATTTAATCATGTGATTCTAGGATATTGGGGCAGTTTTCTTTTACAATTTCTTGAAAGTTTTTGTCCAGTATCTTTTTGATTATGGCTTTCAGGTATTTTAATTCTTCTGAAATGCAATGATCTCTCCTGGATCAGGTAAAATATCTCATCTTGATATCTTCCAGGTTAGTTGTCTTTTCCATCATGTAGTTTACATTTCTTCTATTTTTTTTCTTTTTTTGACTTTATTTGACTAATTCTTGGTGTCTTGTAGATGAATTAGAATTCAGTTGCAAAATTTAAACTTTTTTTTGAAAATTATTGTAATTATTTTTTTGTTTTCAGTGTTCTACCACCACTTCCATAGGTATTAGATTTATCTCCTCCCTCCCTCTCCTTCCTCACTCCCACACTGAGACGGTGTATAATTTTACATAGGTTGTTCAAATACGTTCCAAATAAATACATTTTCACCTTGGTCATGTTGCATAGGATTAAAATGAATAGGAGAAATAATAATACGAAATCGACCAGAACATAATACAAAAGAAAATGTTCTGCTTCATTCTGTGATCAAATTCCATAGTCCTTTCTCAAGATATGGAAAGCACTTTACCTCAGGAATGCGTTGGGATTATTTTAAGTCCTTGCATTGCAATGACGTAGTTATTCTATCTGAAAAATTCCTCACTCAAATTTCTCCTGGTTCTGCTGCTTTCACTCAGCGTCAGTTCATGTAAGTCTTTCCAGGCCACTATGAAGTCTTCCTGTTCATCATTTCTTATAGGAAAATAGTATTCTATTACATTCAGATACCCAATTTATTTAGCCATTACCCAGTTGATGGGCATTCTTTTGATTTCCAGTTTTTGGCCCCTACAAAGAGAGGTGCTATAAATAATTTTGTACATGTAAGACCTTTTCCGATTTTTATGATCTCTTTGGGGTACATTGCTAGAAGCTGTGTTACTTGGTGAAACGGTGTGGGAATTTTTGGAGCTCTTTCGGCATAGTTCCAAGTTGCTGTCTTGAATGGTTCCATCAGTTCACAGCTCCACCAACAAAGAATTCGTGTTTCAACTCTCCCACTTCTTTTCCAACATTTATCATCTTCCTGTTTTGTCATGTCAGTAAATGTGATATGTGTGATGTTCCACCTCAGAATTCTTTTGATTTGCGTCTCTCTAGTCAATAGAGATTTAGAACATTTTTTTCATATGACTATAGTTAACTTTAATTTCTTCCTCTGAAAACTTCCTGTTGATATTTTTGGCCACTTATCAATTGGGGAATGGCTTGTATTCTTATAAATTTGTATTAAATTTTAGAAATTTTATAAATGAGTCCTTTATCACAGGCACTAATGCAGAAATTCTTTCCAAGTTTTGTTCTTCCCTCTTAGTCTTGGTTACACTGGATTTATTTTTGCAAAAACTTTTCAATTGAATATAATCAAAATTTTCCATTTTGCACTTCATAAAGTTTTCTATCTCTTGTTTACGCAAAAATTTCTCCATTCTCCACAAATCTGATAAATGCATTATTCCTTGCTCTAGTAATTTGCTTATACTATAAATATTTATACTTAGATCATGTATTCATTTGGATTTTATTCTTGTGTATGATGTCAGGAATGGATTTATGCCCAGGATTTCACCACACTGTTATCCATTTTTCCAAGCAATTTTTGTGGAACAGTGAGTTCTTTCTTATCTCAGAAGGTGTGGTCCTTGGGTTAATCAAACAGTAGATTGCTAAAATAATTGAGTACTGTGACTTGAGCATCTAACATATTCCAGTGGTCTACCCCTCTATTATTTAGATAATCCAAAGGGGTTTTGATGATTAGTGATTTGTAATACATTTTGAGATGTGTTTGGGATAGGTCAACTTCCTTAGCATTTCTGTTCATTAGTTCCTTGATTTCTGAATCTTTTCTTCTTGCAGATCAATTTTGGTACTATTTTTTTAGCTACAGAAAATAATTATTTGATAGATTGTTTGATGTGATACTGAATAAGTAAATTATTTTAGTTAGAATTGCCATTTTTATTATATTGAATCAGGCTACCCACGAGCAGCTGATGTTTCTCAACTTACACATTTTTTACTTTATTTGTGAGAAAAGTGCTTTGTAATTGTGTTCATATAGTCCCTGGGTTTGTTCTGGCAGGTAGACTCCCAATTACTACAGTGTCTATAGTAACATTAAATCAGATGTCTCTTTCTATCTCTTGCTGCTGGGCTTTGTTAGTATTAAAAAAAATGCAGGTGAGTTATCTGGGTTTATTTTGTAGCCGAAAACGTTGGTAAAGTTGTATATTATTCCTAGTAATATCTTTTAATTGATTCTCTGTGATTCTTTAACTGTATCATCATATATTCTGCAAAGAGTGATAACTTTGCAGTTTCTTCTTTGCCTATTCTAATTACTTCTATTTCTTTTTCTTCCCATGTTGCTACCGTTAAAATTTCTAGTACCATATTACATAATATTGGTGATAATGGACAACCTTGTTTCACTCCTGACGTTATTGGAAATGCTTATACCCTTTGCATGAAATGTTACTGAAGGTTTTAGGTAGATACTGCAAATTATTTTATAGAACATTCCAATTGTTCCTATGTTCTCCAGTATTTTTAATAGGAATGGATGTTGTATTTTGTCAAAAGCTTTATCTACTTCTGTTGAGATAATCACGTAGTTTCTGTTATCTTTGTTCTTAATAAAATAATGATGCTAACAGTTTTCCCAATATTGAACCAGCGTTGCGTTTTGGCTATAAATCCTACTAGATCAAAATATATTATTCTCGTGATAAATTGCTGTATCCTTTTTGCTAAAATCTTATTTAAAATTTTAGCATAAATCAGAGGGGCACAGCCAAGATGAAGGAGTGAGAACAACTACTCACCTAAAGTCTTAGATATGCTCCTTCAGATACCTCTTAAAGGAGAATGTGACCAAATTTCGAGGAGCAGAATCCAACGGGAGACAGATTGTGGCAGATTCCCTGCCCAGGAATGACTGGAAGGTCAAAAGGAGGGTTCTGTTCCATGGTGGGGACGGAGCATGCAGTCCATAACACAGCGCATCCCTGCTGAGGCAGAGTCAAGTAGGAAAGCCCCAGGGGAGTTTGAGGCAGGGGCAATATGGCAGAATCATGGGAAATATAGCCTAGGACTGGACTCCACGGAAACCAAGGGAATGAGAGCCCCACAGAGCCCCAGGTGTCTGCAGCAGCTAGTTAATGCACCTACTTGATCTTTAGGGAGCCAAAATGGTAGAGTGATCGGTAAATGCTCTCTCTCTCTCCCCTTGTTGACCTTGAAAGAGCCATAAAATACTTCCTCAGAGAAATTCCTTGATCATTGTGATCAGCAAAAGGGGCAGTCCCTTAGCACGTGAGCCTGGGAAAATTGCAAAGGAGGATCACTATTTCTCTGGTGCAATAGGGCTAGTACAGGATTGGACCTGTTCCAGACAGGCTCAGTTCAGAAAACCTGGTGGAGACCCAGAGCCTCAGGCTTTTGGAGCCTCACAGCCAATAACACCAGGCCCCCATGTGTGCTTCAGCACCCCGGGGGAAACAGGAAGACACTAGGGCAGTTGGGACCACCAACCACTGAGCTTGCCTCTGCTTTAGCTCAGCTGAAGAGTTCTCCTGTGCCCAGGCCACTCCTCTGTCACCATAAACAAGCTATCTCCAGGGAAAATCCAGGGAAACCACAAAAAGGCTTCAATTCCCCTCAGCTTTCCCACACCAGCCAGCTCACCACCAGATCCTTTATCTTTCAGCTGAAAGAAGCAAAGACATAAAACACAAAATAGTGTCATCATGAGAATGAAGCAAAGAAGGAAAGAACAGACCACAGAATTTTTCTAAGTGAAAAATGATCAAAACAGGAACATCAGAGGTCACTGGGACTGTATTCCCATTTGAAACTTCGTAAGGGACTATGAACTGGTCATGAGCACAAAAAAAAAATTCTTGAAAGATCAGAAGAAGGATTTTAAAAGCAAAATTAAAGAAATAAAAGGCAAACTTGTCAATGATTTTAAAAGTATGAAAAAAGAATTCTCTGAAGAGTGCAGCTCATTAGAAAGGAAAGTGGAAGAATGGAAAAGGAAGCACAAAACCTAACTGGGAAAATTGGACAAAAGGAAAAAGAAGACCAGAAACTAACTGGAGAAAATAATTATGTAAAAGAAATACTTGAACATATAGAAAAACTGAAGAAATCAGTTAGATAAAAATTAGAATTGGGCAAGTAGAAACTAACGACAATGAGACATTCAGAAATAGTCCAACAAAACCTAAAAAATGAAAAGAAAGAAGAAAATGTAAAATTTTTAACTGTAAAAACAACTGACCTGGAAAATAGATTCAGGAGAGGAAATGTAAGAATTATTAGTGTACCAGAAAGCCATGAAAAAAAATAGCCTGGATAATAATCATCAAGGAAAACTGCCCAAAAGTCCTTCAGCCAGAGGGTGAAATGTTCATCGAAAGAGTCCACTGTTCACTTTCCAAAAAAAGTATTCCAAACTAAAAGCACCAAGGTCGTTACCAAATTTCAGAACTGTTAAATGATGGTGAAAATACTACAGGCAGTTGGATATAAACAATTCAAATATTGAGGAGCTACACTCAAGACCACACGAGACCTTGCAACTTCTATATTAAAACATCAGAGGAATTGAAATATGATATTCTGGAAGGCTGAGGAGCTGGGGCTAAAACCAAGTATCAATTGCCAACAAAGTTGAGTATAATATTTCAGACAAGGAGATGGACTTTCAATGGAATAAGGGATTTGCAGACCTTCCTGATAAGAAGGTCAGAAATCAGTAAAACATTAGGTCTTCAAAAGCAGGTCTCAAGAGAGGTGTAGAAAGGTAAACGGGCGGGGGTGGGGAACAAAAACTTGTGACTCAGTATGGGCAAACTCTTTACCAACCTATAAGGGAATATGATACTTGTTAATCTTGTGAACTGTACATTATGAAAGACAAAAGGGTGTTTTTCTTACAGTAAATGAAGTGATAATAAAAATGTGATTGAAGGGTGTGAAGAGATTGTAAAAGGGGATGTGAAAAGGTGAAGACAGAAAATGTAAAATTGCATCATAGTTAGAGGCACAAAATGATGCTACAGTATTGGGAAAGAAGCAAAGGACAAGAGCACTGTTTGAGAGCTACTCTCATCTGATTTGTTTAAAGGAGGGAACAAAAAACTTAAGTAAGTTTATCAGTCTAATGGAGGGGAAAGGGAAAGAAAGGGGAGAGGAGGTTAAGAGGAAGAGAAGAAGTAAGGGTAAAGAGGATTAAAAGGGAGAGGGTATAAAAGAAGGAAGGAAACACTAGGAAGGTGATGGTCACAAATTAAAACTCTGTTTTGGAGGGGAAGGGAGAGGACAGAACTAAAAGTCCAAAAGTTTGGAAAGAGAATGGAAGGAAATATATAGATACTAATCATAACTGTCATTATAAATGAGATGAATTTTCCCAACAAACAAAATGGATTGTGGAATGGATGGAAAATCATAATGCATCAATATGTTATTTACAACAAACACATTGGAAACATGGTAATACACACAGGGTAAACGTAAAAGGTTGGAGTACAATATATTGATCTTCAACTGATGTAAAAAAAAAAAAAAAGTAGGGGTAGCCATTCCAATCTCAGACAATGCAAAATCAGAATTAGGATTAACAGAAGGGATAAAAACTATATCCTCCTTAAAAATACCATACACAACTAAGCAATATCATTACTAAACATGCTCCAAGTGGTATAGCGTCCAGATTCTTAGAGGAGAAGGTAAGGGAGCTACCAGAAGAAACACACAGCAAAACCATACTAATGGGAGACTTCATTCTCCCTCTCTGAACTTGACAATTCCAAATTCAAAATAAACAAGAAAGAGGTTATGCAGGTGAATAAGACTCCAGGTAAGGTAGATACAGAAGATCCCCAGACAAAACTGAATGGTGATAGAAAGAAATATTCCTTTTTCTCAGTGTTACATGCCACAAATAAAAAATTGACGAGGTACTAGGGCATAAAAATCTAACAAGCCATTGCAGAAAGACAGAGACCATCAATGCGTCCTTCTCAGATCATAATACAGTAAAAATTATATGTAATACAAGGCCATGAAAAGATAGACCAAAAATTAGTTGGAAGTTAATAATATAATCTTACAGAATGAGTGGATTAAAGAACAAAATATAGAAAGAACCAATGACTTAATTCAAGAGAATGACAATAATGAGAGTACCTAACAAGTCTTATGGGATACTGTGAAAGCAGTTGTTAGGTGAAGCTTTACATCTTTGAATGCCTACATGAATAAAATAGAGAAAGAGGAGATCAATAAATTGGGTATGTAGTGCTAAAAGCTAGAAAACAAAAACAAATTAAATATCCCCAAGTAAATACCAAATTAGAAATATTGAGAACTGAAGGAGGAATTAATAAAACTGAATTTGTAAAAACTGTTGATCTAATAAATAAAAGTAAGAGTTGGTTTTATGGAAAAAACAAACAATAAAATCAATAAACCTCTGGTAAATTTGATTTATAAAATAAAGACAATTATTAGAAATTACTTTGCCCCCCTCTATGGCCATAAATTCAACAATCTGAATGAGACGGATGACTACTTAAAAATATAAATTGCTCAGAATAACAGAAGAGGAAGAGGAATATTTAAATAACCCCATCTAAGAAAAAGAAATTGAAGAAGCCATCAATGAACTGTCTAGAAAAAAGTCTCCAGTACTGGATGAATTTACAAGTGAATTGTATCAAACGTTTAAAGGACAGTTAATTCCAATACTGTATACATTATTTGGGAGAATTGGAGAAGAAAGAGCGCTTCCAGATTTTTCTATGACACAAATATCATTTTGATACCTAAACCAGGAAGAGTCGAAACAGAAAAAGAAAATTAACAACCAGTAACTCTAATGAATATAGATGCAAAAATTTTAAATAAAATATTAGCAAAAAGAATGCAGCAACTTAGTACGAGAATAATATATTATGATCAGATAGGATTTATACCAGGAATGTAGGGCTGGTGAAATATTAGGAAAACTAATAGCATTATTGATCATATTAACAACAAAACTGAAAGAAACGACACGATAATCTCAATAGATGCTGAATAAGCTTTTGACAACTTACAACTCTTTTCCTATTTAAAACACCGGAGAGCATAGGAATAAATGCAACTTTCTATAAAATCACAAGCAATATCTACCTAAAATCTTCAACAAGCATTATATG
Source organism: Potorous gilbertii (assembly GCA_028658325.1). Taxonomy (NCBI): domain Eukaryota; kingdom Metazoa; phylum Chordata; class Mammalia; order Diprotodontia; family Potoroidae; genus Potorous; species Potorous gilbertii. The sequence continues at coordinate 635,733,752 of CM053769.1, forward strand.
TAAATGATATAATCTAAATGCATTCCCAATAAGATCAGGGGTGAAACAAGTATGTCCACTATTACCAGTATTGTTCAATATGTTATTAGAAATTCTAGCTGTAGCAATAAGAGAATAAAAATAAATTGAAAGAATTAGAGTAGGCAAAGAAGAAACTAACTTGTCACCCTTTGCAGATGATATGATGATAATTAGAGAATTCCAGAGAATAAGTAAAAAGTACTTGAAATAAGAAACAACTTTGGAAAAGTTTTAGGTTACAAAATAAATCCATACAAATCTTCTGCATTTCTATATATAGCTAAAAAAACCCCAACAGCAAGAGATAGAGAAATCCCATTTAAAACTAGGGTAGACACTATAAAATATTTGGGAGTCTACCTGCCGAAACAAGCCTAAGAATTTTATGAATGCAATTAAAAAACACTTTCTCCACAAATAGAGTCAGATTTAGGTAAGTGGGGAAACATCAGTTGCTCATGGGTAGGCAGAGCTAATATAATGAAAAGGACAATTGTCCCTAAAGTTATATATATATATATATATACCAATCAATCCATAAGACAATTATTTTCTAGAGCTAGAAAAAAATAATATCAAAATTCATCTGGAAGAGCAAAAGGTCCCGAATATCAAGGGAACAAATTGAAAGAATTGCTAAGGAAGCTGGCCTAGCTCTACTAGATCTCAAATTGTATTATAAAGCAGCAGTTCTCAAATCCACATGTGAATGGCTAAGAAACAGATGGGTAGACAAGTGGAATACTTTAGGCAATCGTGACTCAGTAGTCAATGAATATAACAATCTACCTTTTGATAAACACAAGACCCCAGCTTCTCCCATAGGAACTCGCTGTTCAACAAAAATTTTTGGGAATACTGGATACCAGCGTAGTGGAAACTAGGCATAGATCAACGTACGATGTTACACACATTATCTAGTTATAAAGATTGATAGTATAATCAAATTAGTGGAGCAAGGAATAGTGTCTTTATCAGATTCATAGGGAAGGGAACACTTTTTTAACGAGGCTGAAAGCCTTATGAAGTGCAAAACAGATAATTTTAGTTACACTTAAATTTTTTGCACAAACAAACCCAAAACAACCAAGATTAGGAGGGAAGCAGAAAACTAGGAAACAATTATACAACGTAGTGTCTCTGATTAAAGGGTTCATTTCTCAAATATATAGAGAACTGAGTCAAATGTACAAGAGTACAAGTCATTCCTCAATTCATAAATGGTCAACTGATATGAACAGGCAGTTTTCACGAGAAGAAATTAAGGCTATCTACAGTCATACGAAAAAAAATCGCTCTTTATCACTGTTGATTAGAGAGATGCAAATCAAAACAACTCTGAGATACCTCATCACATTTTTCAGATTGGCTAACATAAATGCTGGAAAAGGTATGGGAGAGTTGGAACACTAATTCATTGTTGGAGCTGTGACCTAATCATTCCGGAGAGCAATTTGGAACTACGCGCAAAGGGCTACAAAAATGTGCATACCCTTTGACCCAGAAATACTACTTCTAGACTATACCCAGGAGAGCATAAAAATGGGGAAGGGTCCCACATGTACAAAAATGTTTCTAACAGTACTCTTTGTGGTGGGCAAAACCTGGAAGTCAAAGGGATGACCATCATTTGGGGAGTGGTTGAATAAATTGTTGCATATGAATGTAATGGAATACAATTGAGCAATAAGAAATGATGAATATATAGACCAGAGAGGATGGGAAAGCATTTATGAACTGATACAGGATGAAGGGAGAAGAACCAGGAGAATTTTCTACATTGCAACAACCACAGTGTGTATGTGGAATTTTTTCTGGTAGACTTAGAACTTCATTGCAGTGCAAGGACTTAAACAATTCCCAATTGTATCTTAAGGCAAAATGCCTTTGACATCCAGAGAAAGAGAAATGGAATTCAATTGCAGGATGTAGCAGCTCATTTTCTTCTGTATTATGGTTTGGTTTGTTTTATGATTTCTCCTATTCATTTTCATTCTTCTAGGCAAGATGACTGAAGTGAAAGGCCTTTAATAAAAATGTATGAGTGGAACCTATATAAAATTGTATGCCGTCTCAGGGAGGTAGGGGGTAAGTAGGACAGAAGGAGGTGGTGGGAGGGGAAAAAAAATCTAAGCTATATGTAAGTAATTGTAGATCACTGAAAACAAATAAATAATCCATAAATAAATAAAATTTTCAGCTCTATATTCATTGGAGAAATTTTTCTATGATTCATCTACTCTGTTGTAGCTCTTCCTGGATTAGGTGTCAGAACCATATTGGCATCATAAAAGGAATTTGAGAGAACTCCTTCCTCTATTTCCCAAAGAGTTTATATAACATTGAAATAAACTATTCTTTAAAAGTTTGAAAGAATTCACTTTTAAGTCCATCCAAACCTAGAAAATTTGTTTTTCCAAGGAGTTCTTTGATAGCTTCTACAATTTCTTTTTCTGAGATGATATTATATAAGTATTCAACTTCCTGTTCTGTTAATCTGGGCAATTTATATGTTTTTGAAATATTCATCCATCATATTTTGATTATAGAATTTATGGGCATACAGTTCGGGAAGGTAAGTTCTAATTATTACCTAATTTTCCTTCTTGTTGGAGGTGAATTCATGCATTTTACATACTGATATTTATAATTTGGGTACGATCTTTCTTTTTTTAATCAAATTAACCAAATAGTTATCAATTTTCTTGTTTTTTCATACGACCAACTCTCAGTTTTATATATTAGTTTAATGGTTTTCTTAATTTCAATTTTATTAATCTCTTCTTTGGTTTTCAGTATTTCTAATTATTTATTTAATTGAGGATTTTAAATCTGTTGTTTTTCTAGCTTTCCAGCAGAATGCCCAATTCAGACATTTCCTCTTTCTGTATTTTGTTTGTGTAGACATTCAAAAATACAAACCTTCCCCTAAGAAGTGCTTTTGCAGTATCCCATAATGTTTGATAGGTTCTCTCATTGTCATTCTTTTTAATGACGTTGTTGACTGTTTCTATATTTTGTTGTTCAAACCCACTCGTTCTTTCAGATCAGATTGTTTAGTTTCCAATTAAATTTTTTAATTTTTTATTTTCTTTATTTATAAATGTTCTACCATCACTTCCTTAAAATTAAGATTTTATCCCCCCACACCTTCCCCCCGCTACCTCTGCCTCCCCATGACAGCATACAATTCTGTATACATTCTACATATACTTTCCTACTGAGCATATTTACACTAGAGTGATGCTATGTAGTCATATTAACATAAGTGGAAGAAATCATATAACAAGCATTAGCTGGGCGACCTAGGCGGGGATGGAGAGGACTCTCAGAAGTCAAGTAACTGGCTGGGAAAATGCCAAGAAAAGGGAAAAAAAATAAGACTAGAGAAGGTTATTTTCTTGGGGAGCAGATGACTCCAACCTTCCCTTCTGACTAGGAAGAAAAACTGCTTACCATCAGAAAAAGACATAGCCGTCAATGCCTCTGTATCCCAAACATCTGAAACAGAAATCCAAGGGGCTCAGGGTATGGAAGAGCAAAAAAATAATTTTGAAATCAAATTAGACAGGTGGAGGAAAAACTGGGAAGAGAAATGAGAGAGATGCAAGAACAGCATGAAAAACGGGTCAATACCTTAATAAAGGAGACCAAAACGTGCTGAAGAAAATAATACCTTGAAAAATAGGCTAAGTCAATTGGCAAAAGAGGTTCAAAAAGCCAATGAGGAGAAGAATGCTTCCAAAAGCAGAATTAGCCAAATAGAAAAAGAGGTGCAAAAGCTCACTGAAGAAAATAGTTCTCTCAAAATTTGAATGTAAGAGATGGAGGCTAATGACTTTCTGAGAAACCAAGAAATCACCAAACAAAACCAAAAGAATGATAAAATGGAAGAGAATGTGAAACATCTCATTGGAAAAACAACTGACCTGGAAAATAGATCCAGAAGAGAAAATTTAAAAATTTTGGGACTACCTGAAAACCACGATCAAAAAAAGAGCCTAGACATCATCCTTCATGAAATTATCCAGGAAAACTGCCCTGATATTCAAGAACGAGAGGGCAAAATAAGTATTCAAGGAATCCACAAATCACTGCCTGAAAGAGATCCAAAAAGAGAAACTCCTAGGAACATTGTGGCCAAATTCCAGAGTTCCCAGGTCAAGGAAAAAATATTGCAAGCAACTAGAAAAAAACAATTAGAGTATCATGGAAATACAATCAGGATAATACAAGATCTAGTAACTTCTACATTAAGGGATCGAAGGGCATGGAATAGGATATTCCAGAATGCAAACAAACTAGTTCTAAAACCAAGAATCACCTACCCAGCAAATCTGAGTATGATACTTCAGGGGAAAATATGGTCTTTCAATGAAATAGAGGACTTCCAAGCATTCTTGATGAAAAGACCAGAGCTGAAAAGAAAATTTGACTTTCAAACACAAGAATAAGAAGAACCATGAAAAAGTAAACAGCAAAGAGAAGTCATAAGGAACTTACCAAAGTTGAACTGTTTACATCCCTATATGGAAAGACAATATTTGTAAGTCCTGAAATTTTTCAGTATCTGGGTAGTTGGTGGAACTACACACACACACATAAACACACAAATGCACACACATGTGCACGCGTGCATTCACACACACATACACACATGCATATACACACAGAGGCAGAGAGCGCAGAGTGAATTGAATAGCATGGGATCATATCTTAAAAGAAACCCAGGTAAATGGTGGGAGAGAAGTGTAGTGAAAGGAGAGAGTGTGAAATGGAATAGGGTAAATTATCTGTCATAGAAGAGGCAAGCAGGAGACTTCTTAGTGGAGGGAAAAAGAGGAGAGCTGAGAAAAAAAAAACATGAAGTTTACTCTCATTACATTCGACTAAAGGAAGGAATAAAATGCACACTTATTTTGGTATGAAAACCTATCTTACAGTACAGGAAAGTGGGGGAGAAGGGGATAAGCAGGATTTGGGAGGGTGATGGAAGGGAGGGTAATGGGAAGAGGGAGGAATTTGAAGTCAGCACTCGGGGAGGGACAGGATCAAAAGAGAGAATAGCAACAATGGGGCCAGGGTAGGATGGAGGGAAATAGAGTTAATCATAAACAACACGACTATTATGGAAGTCACTTGTAAAACTACAGAGATATGGAATATATTGAATTGCCTGCCTTCCCAAAGGGAATGGGTAGGGTGGGAGGTATGGAGAGAAGTTGGAAGTCAAGTTTTAGGAACAACTGATGACTATTGTTATTGCTACTAGGAAATAGGAAATACAGGCAATGGAAATAGAGAGTTATCTGGCCCTACAGGACAAAAGAGAAGATGGGGACAAGAGAAGGGAGGGATGATAGAAGAGAGAGCAGATTAGTGATAGGAGAGTTAAGAATGCTCAGTGTACAGGCGTGGGGGGAGGGGACCAATGGGGAGAAAATTTTGGAACCCAATTTTTTGTGAAAATGAATGTAAAAATTTAAGTAAATAAATTTACATTAAAAGTGATTAGATTATTTAGTTTCCAATTGATTATTGCTTTATCTTTCCATGGCCTTTCGTTACATATAATTTTTATTGCATTATAATCTGAGAAGAATTCATTGATTATCTCTGCCTTTCTGCACTGGATTGTAAGATTTTTATGTCCTAATGCAGGATCAATTTTTTTAAATGTTCCATGTACCGCTGACAAAAAGGTATATTACTTTCTATTCCCATTCAATTTTCTCCAATAATCTATCATATCTACCTTATCTAGAGTTTTATTTACCTCCTTAACCTCTTTCTTGTTTATTTTGAGGTTAGTTTTATCAAGTTTAGAAAGAGGGAGGTTGAGGTCCCCCACTGCTATAGCTTTGCTGTCAATTTCTTGCTTCAACTCCCACAAAATTCTCCTCTAAGAATCTGGATGCTATACCATTTGGAGCATACATGTTTAGCAATGTTATTGCCTCACTGTCTGTGGTGCCTTTTATCAGGATATAGTTTCCATCCTTATACCTTTGATTAGATCTATTGCTGCTTTTCCTTTGTCTGAGACTAGGATTGCTACTCCTGCCTTTCTTACATCAGATGAAGTACAATATATTCTGCTCCATCCTTTGACATTAATCCTATATGTATGCCCCCATTTCAAATGTGTTTCTTATAAGTAGCATATTCTTTGATTATGACTTTTAATCCACTCTGCTATCCGTCTCCTTTTTATGGGAGAATTCATCCCATTCACATTCACAGTTATGATTACAATATGTGCATTTGCCTCCATCTTCTTTCCCATCATTTCAGCTTTTAGCTCTTCTTTCTCCCTTCCCCTCCTCAATAATATTCACTTTTCACCACCTCCTCCTGCTGCCTTCCCCTCTTTCTTTTAACCCCCCTCCCATTTTTTCCCCTTTTCTCTTTTTGCTTTTTCCTTCCCTTTTATCCTCCCTCTCCTTTCTTCCCCCTTCCTCTCTTACTGCTTATAGAGCTAGTTAGGATTATCTACTTAAGTTTACTGTTCTTTCCTTTAAAGAAATCTGATGAGAGTACCTCTCACACAATACTCATCTCCCTCCCCTCTTTCCCTCTGCTGATTTTGTACTTCTTCTTGTGATGTAATTTGCCATTTTCTGCTTCCTCCTTTTGACACCTGCTATTACAATCCCTTCTCATACTTAAATCATATATTTATCTTGATATCATTTACTTTATACCCGTTCCCCCATGCATATCCCTTTTATATTGCATACTAGCCGCACAATTCTCAAGATTACCAGGTTTCATCTTCCCTTATAGGGAGGTAAACAGTTTGCCTTAATTGAGTAACAGGTTGTTTCTCTCCTCCCCTTCCGTTTACCTTTTTATTATTCTCTTTGGACCTGCATTTGAAGATCGAATTGTCTATTGATTTCTGGGGTTTTGGTCAGGAAGCTCTAGAAAACCCGTACTTCATTGAATGACTTTCTCTTTGCCTGAAATGTTGTGCTGAAGTTTGCAGGGTAGTTGATCCTTGTTTTTAGACTAAACTCCATTGCCTTCCGAAATATTGATTCCAATTCTTTCGATCTTTTAATGTAGAAGCTGATAAGTGCTGTGTAATCCTAACTGTATCTCCTTGATATTTAAATTTTTTTCAGGCAGCTTGTAATATTTTTTCCTTCACTTGGTAGCTCTGGAATTTGGCAACGATATTTCTTGGGATTTTGAGTTTTGGATCCCTTTCAGGAGGGGAACGGTGGATTCTTTCGATGACTATTTTATTTTCTGAATATAGGACTTCTAGGCAGTTTTCCTTGATGATTTCCTGGAAGATATTTTCCAGACTTTTCTATCCCTCATCTTAAGTTTTCTCTCTTGGATCTACTTTCCAGGTCTGTTGTTTTTCCATTTAAGTATTTTATATTTTCTTCTATCTTTTCATTCTTTAGATTTTGTTTGACTGATTCTTGCTGTCTCATTGAGTCATTAGTTTCTACTTGCCCAATTCTAATCTTCATTAAATTGTTTTCTTCTGTTAACTTTTACATCTCCTTTACCATCTGCCCAATTTCTCCTTTGAAGAAGCTATTTTCTCCAGTTAAATTTTTTTGCTTCCTTTTCCATTTGCCTTTTAAGGAAGTTATTTTCACCATTTAATTTTTGAACTTCCTTTTCAATTTGTTCAATTTTCCTTTTCAAAGAGATGTTCTCATCATTGAATTCTTTCTAAATAATTTAATGTAATTGGCCAGCTTACCTTCTATTTCCTTCTTCAGCTGTTCCAAGAGAGCTGCTTTTGTTGGGAGCAGTTCATAGTCCCTTCCGAAGATTCCGATGGAAATATATTCCTTTTACTTCTGAAATATCTTGTTCCATGCCCTTCGATCCCTTAGTGTAGAAGCTGCTAGATCTTGTGTTATCCTGATTGTATTTCCACAGTACTGGAATTGTGTATGTTCTTGTAGCTTGCAATATTTTCTCCTTTACCTGGGAACTCTGGAATTTGGCCACAATATTCCTAGGAGTTTCTGTTTTTGATCTCTTTCAGGTGGTGATCGATAGACTCCTTGAATACTTATTTTGCCCTCTGGATCTAGAATATCAGGGCAATTTTCCTTGATAATTTCATGAAGGATGATGTCTAGGCTCTTTTTTTGATCATGGCTTTCAGGTAGTCCCATAATTTTCAAATTGTCTCTCCTGGATCTATTTTCCAGGTCAGTTGTTTTTCCAATGAGATATTTCA
>CM053769.1:635742487-635766537 GCA_028658325.1 Potorous gilbertii
AGATATTTCACATTCTCTTCCATTTTGTCATACGTTTGGTTTTGTTTTGTGATTTCTTGGTTTCTCAGAAAGTCACTGGCCTCCATCTGTTCCATTCTAATTTTGAGAGAACTATTTTCTTCAGTGAGCTTTTGCACCTCTTTTTCCACTTGGCTAATTCTGCTTTTGAAAGCATTCTTCTCCTCATTGGCTTTTTGAACCTCTTTTGCCAATTGACTTAGCCTATTTTTCAAGGTGCTATTTTCTTCAGCATTTTTTTGGGCCTCCTTTATTAAGGTGTTGACCTGTTTTTCATGCTTTTCTTGCATCTCTCTCATTTCTTTTCCCAGTTTTTCCTCCATCAGTCTGACTTGATTTTCAAAATCCTTTTTGAGCTCCTCCATGGCTCGAGCCCATGGGGTATCTATTTCATATATTTGGGATCCAGAGGCTTTGACTCCTATGTCTTTACCTGATGGTAAGCAGATCACTTCTTCATCGTCAGAGAGGAATGGAGGAATTATTTTCTCAAGAAAATAGCCATCTATGATCTTAGCCTTTTTTCCCTTTTCTGGGCATTTTCCCAGCCATTTACTTGACTTCTGAGAGTCCTCTCCACCCCCTGGCCTAGAACCGCCCAGCTAGTGCTTGGGAGCTGAGATTCAAATGCTCCCAGACAGTTCCTTGACTTCTGAGAGTCCTCTCCAGCCCCGCCGAGATCCTCCCAGCTAGTGCTTGCGGTCTGAGATTCAAATGCTGCTCCCCAGCCTCCAGGCTTTTGGCGGCAGGCCTGCCTGCTCTTCAATGGGAGCTTATCTGCTGGTTCTCACGTGGGGGCAGGGCCGCCTCTCAGTCTCAGTTGGAGCTGGGGTGGAGCTCCTGCCTGCTCTGGGAGTCTCTGGCTGACCTGCCTCTGCCTCTGCCACGGCCGCAGCCTCCTGCGGGGATCCGAGTCCCAGAGATACCCCGCTCCCCTCTCAGCCCATCTCTCTCACTGACCTGTGCATCTGTGGGTGGAGGGACCTTCGCAGCCGCTGGAGATTCAGGTCCCTGACCCCTGTTTGGCTCTGCTCGCTCCTCTCAGTGTTGTGCGGCCGTGGCGGGGAAGGGGAGCTCTCTAGAGGGCAGGGCTCCGCTCCCGTTCGGGGTACCTTTGCGGTCGGTTTTTCAGGGCACTCTGCAACGGAAATCTCCTTCACTGTGTTGCTGCGTGGCTTCCACTGTTCCAGAATTTTTCAGGAGTTCTTTTTACAGGAAATCTATGGGCTGTGGGTTCGGAGCTCGCAAATGTGAGTCTTTCTACTCCGCCATCTTGGCTCCGCCCCCCTGTAGCCTATTTTTCAAGGTGTTATTTTATTCAGCACTTTTTGTGGTCTCTTTAAGCAAAGTGTTGACCTGTTTTTCATACTTTTCTCCATCTCTCTCAATTCTCTTCCCAGTTTCTTCTCTGCCTCCCTAACGTGATTTTTAAAATTCTTTTTGAGCTCTTCCATGGCCTGAGCCCGTTGAATATTTATTTGGGTTTGGAGCCAAGATGGCGAAGTGAGAGCAACGAACTCACCTAAGCTCTCATACAATCTTCTTCTGGTACCTCTGAAAGGAGAATCTGACCAAATTTTGGAGGTGTGGTATCCAGTGGGAGACAGAAGGTGACCGTTTCAGAGCTCAGCTTGGACTGGAAGAAACACGGAAAGGGTCTGTTCCGCGGGGGTGATCGCACAACACACAGCACAGTGTGGCCACCACAGCAGAGTGGAGGAGCCCGAAAAACCTGAACAGCGGGCGGAACCAGAGGAGCGGCGCCAAGAGTGGGAGACCAGCCAAACCGAATCAGTGACAGCCGCCAAAGCGCCAGATATTAGTTCAACAGCTCCTGAGACCTTCAGGCCCAAGATCAAACTTCGGTAAGTTATGTACTTGAACTTCCTGGAGCCAGGATGGTGGAGTCATCAGTAAATCCTCTATCCACCCCGCCTGATGACCTTGAAAGAACCATAAAATATTTCCCGGAAAAAAAATCCCAGATCTTCAGAAAAAGGAGAAGGAGGCCAGTACTTTCATAACACCTGAGACAAAGAAAATAGCTAAGGGGGATTCCTCTTAGAGTGGCAGAGGCAAACCAGAAGAACACAGGACCCAGGGCAGGGAAAACTTGCACTATCACCCAGGCAAGCCTCAGCGCCAGGAGAGGAGATCCAGAAGGGGAGAGAGAACGCATTAGCCTCTAGGCGTTCCTCAGCTGTCCAGAGGAATGAGAAAGACAATAGGGAAGCTGGGATTACCAGTCCCTTAGCTTGCCTTTGCCTCAGGTCAGCTGAGGAGATATCTCCTGTGACCAGAACACTCCTCCCCCACACTTAACAAGCTAAACCCAGGGCTGATTGGGGGAACACCAAACAAAAACCTGCTTTTAGCTTTTTAACATCAGCTCAGCAAAAGTTCTCTACCTTTGGACTGAAAGAACCAGAAGCCACAACACTCAATCGACATCATGAAGAAAAAGCAGAAAGCCGAAAGAAACATAGAATGTTTCTATGGGGATAAGGACGAAAACACAAACACCAAAGTGGTCAGAGTTGAGACTGTACTTCCATCTGAATCTTCAGAAGGAACAATGAACTGCTGTCAAGCACAAGCAGCTCTCCTGGAACAAAACAGAAGATAAGCTGCCCAAAGATCTTAAAATTATTAAGAAAGAATTAACTGATGAGAATATTTCTTTGAAAAGGAAAATTGAACAAGTGGAAAAGGAAGTTCAAAAATTAACTGGAGAAAACAGCTTCTTAAAAGGAAAAAATGAACAGATGGAAAAGGAGATTCAAAAGTTAAGGGAAGAAAACGATTTGATAAAGATCATAATTGGGCAAGTAGAAACTAATGACTCAATGAGACAGGAAGAATCAGTCAAACAAAATCTAAAGAATGAAAAGATAGAAGAAAATGTAATATATCTAATGGAAAAACAAGAGACCTGGAAAATAGATCCAGGAGGGAGAACTTAGAATTATTGGCCTGCCAGAAACACGAGAGAGAAAAGATCCTGGATAAAACCTATCAGGAAATCATCAAGGAAAACTGCCCAGAAGTACTAGATTCAGGGGGCAAAAGAGTCATTGAAAGAATCCACCATTCCCCTCCTGAAAGAGCCTCCAAACTCAAAACCCCAAGAAATATAGTTACCAAATTCCAGAGCTATCAAGTGAAGGAGAAAATATAACAAACAGCCAGAAAAAAAAAAACAATTTAAATATCAAGGAGATAGTCAGGATTACACAGGACCTAGCAGGTTATACATTAAATGATCGAAATAATTGGAACCCAATATTCCCTAAGGCAAAGTACTTGGGACTACAACCAAGAAACAAATACCCAGGAATGTTCAGCACATCATTTCAGGCAAGGAGAAAGTCATTCAGTGAAGTAAGGGGTTATAACAGCTTCCTTACCAAAACGGCAGGACTTAATAGACAATTCGATCTTCAAATACAGGACTGAAGAGAATGATTAAAAGGTAAACAAGAGGGGGGGGGAAAGAACTTGTTACTCAATTAGGGCAAACTGTTTACTTCCTTATAAGGGAAGATGATACCTGTTAATCTTGAGAATTGTGCGGCTATTTGGAAATATAAAAGGGGCATGCATTGGGGGAACGGTTATAAAGTGAATGATATCATGATAAAAAATATGAATTAAATCTGAGAAGGGATTGTAATAGGAGGTGTGAAAAGGCGGAAACAGAAAATGGAAAATTACATCACAAGATGAAGTATAAAATCATAGTAGAGGGAAAGAGAGGAGGGAGATGAGCATTGTGTGAGAGGTACTCTCACTGGATTTGTTTAAAGGACAGAACAATAAACCTAAGTAGATAATTCTAACTAGCTCTATAAGCAGTAGGAGAGGAAGGGGAAAGAAAGGGGAGGAAGGCTAAAGGGAGGGAAGAAGCAATAAGAATAAAGGGGAGTAAAATTGAGGGGGGCTAAAAGAAGGAGGGGAAGGTAGAAGGAGGAGGTGGTGAAAAGTGAATACTATTGTGGAGGGGAAGGGAGAAAGGAGAGCTAAAAGCACAAATGGTGGGAAAGAAGATGGGGGGAAATACACAGATTGTAATCATAACTGTGAATGTGAATGGAATGAATTCTCCCATAAAACGGAAATGGATAGCAGAATGGATTAAAACCATAATTCAACAATATGCTGCTTACAAGACACATATTTGAAACAGGGGGATACACATAGGATAAAGGTCAATGGATGGAGCAGAATATATTGTGCTCCAGCTGATATAAAAAAGGCATGAATAGCAATCCTAATCTCAAGGCAAAAGCAGAAATAGATCTATTCAAAAGGGATAAGGATGGAAACAATATCCTGCTAAAAGGCACCAGAGACAAGGTACCAATATCACTGCTAAACATGTATGCTCCAAGTGGTATAGCATCTAGATACTTAGAGGAGTGGTTGAGGGAGTTGAGGGAAGAAATTGACAGCAAAACTATAGTAGTGAGGGACCTCAACCTCCCTCTTTCTGAACTTGATATATCTAACCTCAAAATAAACAAGAAAGAGATTAAGGAGGTAAATAAAATTCTAGATAAGGTAGATATGATAGATCTTTGGAGAAAATTGAATGGGAATATAAAGGAATATACCTTTTTCTCAGGGATACATGGAATAGTTACAAAAATTGATCCTGTATTAGGACATAAAAATCTTACAATACAGTGGAAAAGGCAGAGATAATCAATGCATCCTTCTCAGATCATAATGTAAAAAAAAAAAGTATATGTAACAAAAGGCCATGGAAAAATAAAAAATTCAATTGAAAACTACATAACATTATCCTAAAGAAGGAATGGGTTAAAGAAGAAATCATATAAACAATCAACTGCTTCATCCTAGAGAATGACAATAATGAGAACACCTCCCAAATCTTATGGGATATTGTAAAAGCAGTACTTAAGGGAAGTTTGTAGGAATGCCTACAAAAATAACATAAAGAGAAGCATGCAGCTGAAAAAGCTAGAAAAATAACAAATTTTAAATCCCCAAGAAAATACCAAATTAGAAATACTGAAAACCAAAGGAGAGATTAATAAAATTGAAATTAAGAAAACTATTGAATTAATAAATAAAACCTATAGTTGGTTTTATGAAAAAACTAATAAAATTTATAAACCTTTGGTCAAATTGAATAAAAAGGGAAAGAAGTAAATCAAATTACTTATACTAAAAATGAAAGGGGTGAACTCACCTCCAATGAGGAGAAATGAAAACAATAATTAGAAATTACTTTGCCCAACTCTATGCCCACAAATTCGATAATCTAAATGAGAGGGATGAATATTTCAAAAAATACAGATTGCCCAGATTAACAGAAGAGTAATTTGAATACTTAAGCAACCCCATCTCAGAAAAAGAAACTGAACAAGCCATCAATGAAATCCCTAGGAACAAATCTCCGGGACTACATGGATTCAAAGTGAATTGTATCATACCTTTAAATACAAGTTAATTCCAATACTATATAGAATATTTTTGAAAATTTGGGAAGAAGGAGTCCTGTCAAAATCTTTCTGTCATACAAATATGGTTCTGATACCCACACCAGGAAGAGACAAAACAGAGAAAGAAAATTATAGATGAATTTCTCTAATGAATATAGATGCAAAAATGTTAAACAGGATTTTAGCAAAATGAATACAGCATCCTATGAAGAGAATAATACATTATGATAAGGCAGGTTTCATACCAGGAATGCAGGGCTGGTTCAGTATTAGGAAAAGTATTAGCATTTTTGATCATATCAACAAAATCTAACAAAAACCACATGATTTTACGAATAGATTCAGAAAAAGCTTTCGACAAAATACAACACCCATTCCTATTAAAAATACTGGAAAATATAGGAATAAGGAGAAGTTTCCATAAAATAATGAGCAGTATTTACCTAAAACGTTCAACAACCATTATATGCAATGGCGAGAAGCTAGATGCATTTGCAATAAGGTCAGGGGTGAATCAAGGATGCTCACTATCCCCACTATTATTCAATATGTTGCTAGAAATGATAGCAGTAGCAATTCGACAAGATAAAGAAATTGAAGGAATAAAAATAGCCAAACAAGAAACTAAGTTATCACTCTTTGCAGATGATATAATCATGTACTTGCAGAATCCAAGAGATTCAAGTAAAATACTACTTGAAATAATAAAGAACTTTGGAAAATTTGCAGGTTACAAAATAAACCCCCACAAATCTTCCGCATTCCTACATATTGGCAACACAGTCCAACAGCAAGAGATAGAAAGAGAAATCCCACTTAAAGCCAGAGTAGACACTATAAAATACTTAGGAGTTTACCTGCCAAAACAAACCCAGGGATTATATGAATAAAATTACAATACACTATTTGAACAATTAAAGTCAGATTTAAGTAAGTGGAAAAACATCACTTGTTCATGGGTAGGCTGAGCTAATATAATAAAAATGACAATTCTACCTAAATTAATTTACTTATTTAGTGCCATGTCAATTAAACCATCAGATAATTATTTTCTAGAGCTGGATGAAATAACATCAAAATTCATTTGGAAAAACAAAAGGTCCAGAATATTAAAGGGAATAATGAAAAGAAATGCTTGCAAAGGTGGCCTCGTACTACCAGACCTCAAATTGTATTACAAAGCAGAAATTATCATAACCACTTGGTGCTGGCTAAGAAACAGAGGGGTAGAGAAATGCGATAGCCTTGGCACCCAAAATACAATTGGCAATGAATATAGCAACCTCCTGTTTGATAAACCCAAAGACCCCAGCTTCTGGGATAAGAACTCACTCTTTGACAAAAATTGCTGGGAAAACTCGATAACTGTGTGGCGGCAATTAGGCATAGACCCATGCTTAACACCATACACAAGAATAAAGTCGAGATTGGTACATGATTTAGGTATAAAGATTGATCGCATGAATAAACTGGAAAATCAAGGAATAGTGTATTTATCAGATTTATGGAAAGGGGAAGAATTTTTTTCTAAAGAAGCGATAGAAAGCATTATGAAATGCAAGATAGATAATTTTGATTAATTTAAACTGAAAAGTTTTTGCACAACAAAACTCAATGCATCCAAAATTCGGAGGGATTTAGTAATTTGGAAAAAAATTTTTACAGGTAAGTTCGGGGATAAAGGCCTTATTTCTAGAATATATAGAGAACTGACTCAAATATATAACCATACAAGTAGTTACCCTGTTGATAAATGGTCAAAGTATACGAACAGGCAATATTCAGGTAAAGAAATTAAAGATATCTATAATCATATGGAAAAGTCCTCTAAATCACTACTGCGTAGAGAGACGCAAATCAAAACAACTCTGAGGTACCACATCACACCTATAAGATTGGCAAACATGTCAGAACACGAACATTATAAATGCTGGAGAGCATGTGGGAGAGTTGGAACGCTAATTCATCGTTGCTGGAGCTGTGAGATCATCCAACCATTCTGGAGAAGGGTTTGGAGTTATGCCCAAAGTGCCACAAAATGTGCATACCCTTTGACCCAGCAATATCTCTACCAGTACTGTATCCCCAAGAGATTATAAAAATTGGAAAGGGTCCCACATGTACAAAAATATTTATAGCAGCACTGTTTGTGATAGCCAAGAACTGGAAATCAATGAGATGGCCATCAATTGGGAAATGGCTTAATAAATTATGGTATATGAATATAATAGAGTACTATTGCACCATAAGAAATGATGAACAAGAAGACTTCAGGGAGGCCTGAAAGGAGTTATATGATCTGATGCTGAGCGAAAGGAGCAGAAACAGGAAAACTTTGTGTACAGCAACGACCACAGTGTGTGAGAGTTTTTTCTGGTAGATTTGGAACTTTGTAATAACAGAAGAACTTCCTGGAAAAAAAATTTCCCAATGACGATTTTCGAAGGCAAAATGCCTCCCACACTCAGAGAAAGAATTATGGAAGTCATCCGCAGAATGTAGCAGATCATGTTTGTGTGTGTGTGTGGGTTTTAGTGTATTGTGTTTTGATTTGTTATATGATTTATTCTATTTATTTTAGTGTGACTGCATAGTACGAGTATAGTGAAAATGTGCTAAATGGGAAAGTATTTGTAGAATCTATACAGAATTCTATGCTGTCGTTGGGAGTGAGGGCGGTAGCAAGGAGCCTCTGTGGGGAGGATAAAGTCTTAATTTTAAGGAAGTGATTGTAGAACATTTAAAAATAATAGATAAATTATTAAATTTTAAGAAAAGAATATTTATTCGGGATGTTTGGGATGCATAAGCCTTGATTTCTATGTCTTTCCCTGATGGCAAGCATTTTTCTTCCTCATCTGAAAGGAAAGGAGGAAATATTTGTTCACCAAGAAAGTAACTTTCTGTAGTCTGACTTTTTTCCCTTTTCTGGGCATTTTCCCAGCCAGTTATTTGACTTCTGTGATTCCTTTCCACACCCATCTAGCCTCTAGATCCACCCAGCTAGTGTTTGGGGTCTGAAATTCAAATGCTGCTTCCCAGACTCAGGGCTTTCAGCTGGGGCAGGGTTGCTATTCAGTGTGATACCAAGTTCAGGTACTCAGGTGGGGGCAGGGCCGCCTCACAGGGCTCAGTTCCCTCAGAGGGTTTATGCAGAGACCTTCAACAATGGACCCGAGGTCCTGCCTGCTTTGGGAGTCCCTGTCCTCTGCTGCCTCTGCTGCTGCCTCCCGAGGGAACTGAATTATGAAGACACCCCGCTCCCCTCTCGGCCCGCCAAACAGTCTCTCTCACTGTCCTGTTCACCTGTGGGTGGAGGGAACTTCATGGCCGCTGGAGATTCTGCCCTGAGGCCTGCTTGGATCTGCTCCTCTTGATTCTGCATGGCCAGGACAGGGTTGAGCTCTGCTCAGGTCCCATGAACGACGGACCTTTGGTATAGGTTTTTCAGGTCTCTCTATAACAGAAATCTCCTCCGCTCCATTGCTGTGTGGCTTCCACTGCTCCAGAATTTGTTAGTAGTTCTTTACAGATGTTTTATAGGCTGTGTGTTCAGAGCTTGCGTATGTGTGTCTTTCTACCCTGCCACGTTGGTTCCTCCTCCCTATGAGCTCTTCTAAATCACATTCCCCTTTTATCCTTCACATGCAAATATTTTGACATTGTTGACTTCTGAGAGGCTAAGAGTCTCCAGTTGACTTGCACAGAAAGTTCAGTACTGTACTCCCCTTTTCCCAATTTAAACAGACCTTTTCTGAAAACATTGTAAGTTAAGTTGAGCAGTTAAAAATTTTTTTCACTTCATATTTTTGTTATTTCTGTCACCCCAAAATGTATTTTCAATCTTGAATAAATATTGTTTCTGAGGGAGACTGGAAGAGGTCAGGTATTTTTGTGTCTCTTTTCCTCCTTCTTTGTTCCACCGACACAAGCATTTTATTTTTTTGTTGATAAAGATTAATGTTTTAATTTATCAAAATATTTTTTCGCCAACTGTTGACATAATTTTATTTCTAAAGCTTTATTTTTGATATAAACAATTGTGTCAGATTTTTCTTATGTTATGGCAATCCTGCATTCCTGACATGAATCTCACTTATTCACAATGTATAATGTAATTCATTCTTTTAATATTTTAGCTACTATTTTAATTAGCATTTTTGCATCTATATTAAGCAACAAAACTGATCTATAATTTTCTTAACAGTGTTATCAACTGAACATAATTAAGCATTGATGAAACCATTAACAATACACGTAAAGTTCAAGTCAGTCTCTTGCTAGCCATATTATCAAGTGAGAAAGGGGTTTTGAATTCCATTAGGTTCCTCTAGTGTGGCAAAACTGCCTGGTGTTGATTTTACTCAAGCTGAGATTTACAAGGGAGATAGTTCACTATTCATATGAAAGCCAACTGTAGTCTTCCCAGTAAGAGGTTATTCGCAAGGAGATTTTGGATGTCTCTATTACTCGTTTTTTAAAGGGAAATAGCTTGTCTTGAAATAAATTTAAAGGAGGGAACATTTCTTTCATAAACACTGCTCACAAGATTCTAGCCAGACCTCTCCTTAATAGGTTGATCATTCACTCAGAAGATTGTCATATACCTAAAAGCTAATGAAATTTCAAAAAGGGCCATTGAAATGTCAATATGGAGTATGCTGCCCAACAATTTTGGAAGAAAAACCAGGAGCACAGCAGTGGTCTGTACACAGTGCTCATTGATATGTTTAAAACCTTTAATATTGCTGTTTTTGAGGTCTTGTGAAGGTCATGGCAACATTTGATTGCCCAGACAATTTCATCAGTATTGCAGGCAAGTTTCAGAATTCCATGCTTGTGTGGGTTCTGGATAAAGCACGATGCTCTCCTGCTTTTCAAGTCACCAATGGAGTGAAGGAGGGCTGTGTGGTTTCTAATTCTCTTTTTAAGCATGTTGTTTTCAGCTCTGTTGTGGGACATCTTTATTAAGGACAAAAACAGCTTCAAGGTCAGCTATGCATGGTGGTAATTTATTGAACTTGAAATCGCTACAAACCAAGAATAAAGTGGAGGAACAGTTGGTGAGAGATTTTGTTTGTGGATGATTGTGCATTCAGAATACATTCTGAAGCTGAGATACAAGAAATTATGTATCAGTTCTCTCTTGCTTTTGCTAATTTGGGCTGAATAACAAATATCAAGGAAACAGGTTCTCCACCAACCAATACCACACCATGCATGCATAGAACTGCAAATGAAGAAATTTTAAATTCTCTGGATGTAGAAAGAGTTTTGTCTCAACAATCCACTGGGAATTTTGTAGGTCTGTGCATTGCTGTAAAGGACTAAGTCTATCAGAAAAATTCCTCACACAACATGGCTGCATTAAGTGTGGGGTTGCAGTAGTTTGGTCTCAAGATGTCTCCTCTTCTAAGCACAGGAAGACTCAGTGATCGATGAACTAGTGCTTGTACTAGTGTCTTCTCTATTCCCTGGCTGTGCTGATGCAAACCTGGGGTCCTGCTGTTGGTAGTTAGGGGCTCCACCTCCCTGTGGTTCAACATTACCTCTCTGTTTCCTGAGGTGGGGCTGTCTGTGACATATCGTCCTGCACTGTTCCTCTTCAGCTACATCAAGAGAGAACATCCTTTGTGATTCTCTTAGCCTCATGGGCAAGAAAATGTTTACCCCTTTTGCTCATCCCACTGTTCTCAGATTATTCCTGAGTAAATATTCTCAGAGTTTTTCAAGGTCGACAAGGGGAGGGATAGAGCATTTACCTATCACTTTGCCATCTTGGCTTATGGAAGTTCAACTAGGTGACTTCCAGTCATTTAATCTGTGGGCTGATGGTCTCAGGAGCAGATGCTCCAGGTACTTGGTGTTCTGCAGTTCTCCCTTACTCAGTTCCCCGGGACTCCAGTCCTTAGATGTTATGTTTAAGATTCTGCAGGGCTGCTACTCTTCCTTCAGATAGCCTGTTGCTTCCTGCTGACCTTTGCTATGGCAGGATCTGCACTGGTACAATCTGTGGGCTGTGGGCTCCTACAGTTACCCACAACAGATTCTTCCTGTCAAATTTCTGATCTGTCCTGGGTTGGAAATATGTCTCACTCTGTCTTTCATTGGATTCTGACAACTGAAAATTTCTTCAAGTTCCCTTCGTAGGGGTATCTGAAAGAGTTTGTCTCAGAGCTTTGGTGAGCAGCTTCTCTCATTCATCCATCTTGGCTCTGCCCCTCCACTTTTGTCTATTTCGTGCATAAAATTAGATAGATAGACAGATAGATAGATGGATAGATAGATGTATATCATATATATCTATATGTATACATATATAGATATGCATATATATATTGTGGATTTATGTGTAGCTCTGTAGCTCTCTATGTATCTATCTACCGAACTCTTTATCTCTCTCTCTCTCTCTCTCTCTCTCTCTCTATATATATATATATATATATATATATATATACATATATATATGTATATATATATATACACACATATATATGTATATGTATGTATGTACATAGTGACACATTATTAATTATTTTAATTCTCCTATATATATTATATATATATAATATATATTCTCATATATATATATAAAATTCTCTCTCTATATATATTATATATATATGTATGTATATAGTGATACATTATTAATTATTTAATTCTTCTGGCTTTTATATAGGTTTTTAATAAATAATTTTAGCTAAACCATCAAATGTGTCAAAAGTACTGATTCCCAGGAATTCTATGTGTTTTTTAAAACATATTCTTTCTTGTTTGATTTTTGTTTTCTTTTCCTCCCAAGTTTCTCTAATAAATTGTTAATAATCTTTCTCATTTAAACGTTTCCTTTCTATTTTCCTGGTTATGTAATTTCTTTGGGGAACATTTCCTTAGTGCATTAAGAACCATACTTTCATAAATAAGCCTGTTTGAAAGTTCAAAATGCTCAAATAAAATCTATTCTCACAAAAATGTGTTTTAATATGTGAAAATTCCTCCTTGCAGAATAGAAAGCACCCAAATAAATGTCTCAAAGTTTCCTTTTTCCCCTCAAGTTTAATCACACAGGGTAAACCATATTATTTTTATCTTCAATATGAGAAATAATTTATATAGATTTATTTCTGTCATGGAATGGCTAGTCTTTTCATCTTACTATCACTTTGAGATGCTCAAAACTTCATTTCCTTTGTACAATGCCCTTTCAGACAGAAGATTATATTACTGAGAACATTGCCATAAAGAATAATGCCAATGGAAGCTAACCACAGAAGAGAGTAGGAAGTAAAATCAGAATCATGAAGATAAAGTTGATGATGCTGATCAAATCACCTAAAATTAGCTAAAGAAACAAATTTCACATTTCATTGGTTTTAGTACATAGAGGCAGATTCTGATAGACATGATTCATTATACTATTCTTTTCCTGCTGTGTTTAAGGATCATCACTCATCCATAACATACTATTTGTCTGTGTCTTTGCTCATAATACTTGACAATTATACAAACCCACCCAGCCCCTAGGAGCTCAGCATGAGACAGTGAATATTTATTTGCCATAGTAGATGGAAAACTTATGAAAAGGAATCAGGACCTTCACAGTCTCTGGATGGTTGAGCAAAAAATACCCTTGAGTTAATGTTAAAGGATATCTTTATTTTAAGATGATAGGCAGCATAATTAAACCGCTCTTTTATTAGACTTGTGATAGTCAACTCTTGGAATTAGTTAAACAAACTAGGAATTGGTCATTTCAACATTATCCTGTTAAAAGAAGATTTTTGCACAGCTATAAATGTGTTCAAATTTTTCTTACATTTAAGGTACATTTCACCTTTCACTTCGTTTTCTAATTTCTTTAGCTTGTCACTCGAATTTTCCTTTATATCTGAAAAACACTTCCGACTCACTTCTGCTGCCTGTTAGAATCTATTCTTTCCTGCAAATTTCAGTTCAATCATGTCCTTCTACATATCAGCTTTTTCAAACTTTTCAGAAATTATTTTGTATGTTGAAATATTGTTTCCTATAATAAAATGCAGAGTCCTAATAATTGTATTTTATTATCCTTTTTCCTTTATTCTTTCTTTACTTGTTCTATTTTATCTTTTCACTCCTTTCTTTTTCCTCATTTTTTCTTTCCATTTCTTCCTCTTCCTTCCTTTCTTCCTTTCTTTTTTCTTTCTTTCTTTTTCATCCTCCTTTTCCTCTCTCCCTCCCTCTTACATTCCTTTCTTCCCCCCTTCCTTCCTCCCTCCTTCCTTTATTCCTTCCTTTCTTCTTTCTTTCCTTTTCTTTCTTCTTCTCTTTCTTTCTCTCTTTCTTTCTTTCTCTCTAGTATCTATAACATGCTGTTTCAAAGAGGAAATTAATAATTGTTAATGAAATGACGATTAATATTGCTATCTCTGGCTCACTTCCAAATCATTCCCTCTGCCAATTTATGCTTAAAATGCCCTATATTTTCTTCTTGTTTCCTGGTTTACTCTTCTTACCTTCTTACAAAACGTACTTCAAAGATCAGTTTTTCCCTAGTTAATTTTTCCTTACTTCAGTATGGTAGTATTAGCTACTTTGCTTTAGAAACCCACTTCAATCCTAGTTTCTTCCTAGCCATGATGTATGTAACTATACCTTTCCTCCCTGTTTATAGTATCATACTTGCTTCTTTTTTTACAATACACAATGAGATCAGCAGATCTTATGATTCTTGGTAAAAACATTTATTTATTCTTCCTAAGTTTTCTGCTCTTCCCAATAACATCTGACAAAATGCTTATACATAGTGGGTATTCTTTATCAGGTTCCTGACTGAACATTTAATTGATATCTGCATCTTAGTTTATTCAATCCTAAGTAATAAACTCCCCACTTCCCCTTGCATATCTCTGTGGAGGACTTTCATTTAGCAAGCGTTAAAGCACAAAGCTCACCATGAGTAATTTAGAAGGGCACAAAGACAACCATGTAGAGAATTGTTTCATATTCTTTTTTTTTCTTGATAGTATTTTTCCGAAGTATATGTGAATATGCATTTCAACATTCCTTTTTGTAAAATTCTAAGATCCAAAATTTTGTCTCTCTTTTCCTCCTCTCTCTATCCCAAAGAGAGCAAGTAATCTTATATAGGTTATACACTTGCAATCATATTAAACATATTTCCACGTTAGTCATTTTTTGAAAGAAAAATCACAGAAAAAGGAAAAGCATTAAGAAACAAAAAAAAAATTGACAATAGTATACTTCAACATGAAAGCGGACTCCATAGTTTTTCTCAGAGGTAGCTAGTATTTTCCATCATTAATCTTTTGGAATTGTCTTGGAGCTTTGTATTACTGAGAAGAGCTAAATCTATCATAGTAAATCATCACACAATATTGATATTGCTGTGTATAATGTTCTCCTGGTTCTGCTCACTTCACTCAGCATCATCTGAGTTCACTCAGCATCAGAATCAGTATGCAATTTTTTCAAGGTTTTCCTAGAATCCACTCGCTTATCATTTTTTATAGAGAAATAGTATTCAGTTATATTAATATGCCGCAGACTGTTCAGCCATCACCCAATTGATGGATATTACTTCAATTTACAATTCCTTACTACTACAAAAAGAGCTTTTACATGTATATTTATGTACATACACACACACACACACACACACACACACACACATATACAGAGAGAGGCAAACAGACACAGAGAGACAAAGAGAGAGAGTTTACATGTTGGTCCTTTCCTCTTATTTGTGATCTTTTTGGAATATAGACCTAGTAGATGGATCAAAGCATTCACAGAGTCCTTTGGGCATAGTTTCAAATTGCTTTCCAGAATGGGTGGATCAGTGTACAACTTGAACAACAATGCATTAGTGTTCTACTTTTCCCACATCTTCTCCAACACTTATCTTCCTTTTCTGTTACATCAGCTAATCTGACAGGTATGAGGTGCTTTCCAGAATGGGTGGATCAGTGTACAACTTGAACAACAGTGAATTGATGTTGCACCTTTCCCACATCTTCGCCAGCGCTTATCTTCCTTTTCTGTTACATAGCTTATCTGGACAGGTATGAAGTGCTAGCTCAGAGTTGTTTTACCCTGCATTTCTCTAATCAGTATTGATTTAGGGCATTTTTTTAGGATTACTGATGTCCTAAATTTGTCTCAAAAGTGTTTGCATCCTTTGACCATTTATCAACTGTGTAAATTACATATTCTTTCACTCTTTTTTCTATACTTCAACCAATCAACAATTCTCAGAAATTATACAGTTCTCATTGTGTGATTCAAGACAACATTTCCATTGATTGTTGAAATTTACTTAAGTTCAACTTTTCTAGCCAAGAAGCCTTCTGTAAAGTACTCTTACTCCCAACACTACAACAAAACCCTGGTTTAAAAAGCAGTGCACCCATCTTCCCATCATTTGTTCAGGTCATGATTCTCCTTTTCCCCTAAAGTTCTGCCAGTATTTCTCATTTTTTTATTACATATTTTTCCAACTTGCAATTGAAGAGCTATTTTTTTCATATAAATCTCAAATTTACCAACTTATTTTCACATACTATATTTCTATCCATTTCTAGAATTGTATCTCTCATTTCCCACTTGATAGTAAGAATGTTTTCTTTTTACAACCTCAAAGTTAATAAATGCACTGAGCACAAAATTCTCCACCTGTTTTTCTCAGTCAACTATCTCTTTTTTCCAAGGTTTAATGAATTCTTCTCTACTCTTCCTCTTACATTCAATCAATCACAGTATCCTAACAACATCAGATAGCCAATTAGCCCCAAAGGAGGACCAAAACAATTTTAAAGACCTTTATTGCAATTATACCCCTGGGAAATGCTGTTTTGTTTTGTTTTTACCTTAAGTGGGTCTGGAATTGTCAGGATATAAATATTGTGTATGTGTTCAGGTCTCAGAATATTATCACTTCATTTGCCTTTTTCTTTGGTGTTTGCTTCTTTGAATATCAGAATGAAAATTAAAGCTCTTAGTATTTTTTGGATCACAATAGACAAACCATACCTGAAATCATGTAATCTTAGTTTGGTAAGATCAATATTATTATACTGCTGCCTGTCTCACGATTTCATCACTTGCAATCAGTGGAACTATTTTGGAATTACTGCTGAATTTGTGGTTGAAAGATGTAGATTTGAATTCTGCCCTTGTTGCTTACTACCTATGTGACCTCAAACAAGCCCTATAAGCTACCAGAGAAAAAGAATGTACACCAGCAAAATGAAGTTAAAAATTCTCACTTTACTTGTCTCATCAGATCATTAGGAGGGTATCCTAAACTAATGCAGGCATATGAATTCTTTAGATGCACTAAGTCCATTGAAGGAGAATCATCTACCTTTTTGCTAAAAGAGCATTTAAAAAAATACCAGTAATAAAATATATTACTGAGGTACTCTGGTAGAGTAGAGAAAAAATTAGACTTGGAATCAGTAAACCTTGGGTTCAAATTTCATCTATACTTACCAGTAAGTGTTTCTCAGCAAATACCAATTCCTCTCTCAGTCTCTTCATCTATATACGAAGAATGTTAAACTCAGTGGTCTCTAAGGTCCCTCCCAGCTCTATTATCTAAGACCTTATGAACCACAATTATATCACCTATTATACTTGTAGAACATATATACATACACATATACATATAAATCGTGAACACTTACTGGAGCTGAGTTGTAGTAGTATATGTCAACATCACATAAATGAGTGTATATAGCTAGCTGGAGACTACATTCCATACCCTTGTACACATTGTATACTGGGATTTCTTGCCTTCCTCCTTGTCAGCATCCTTATTGCCTTTCTCTAATATCATCAGAACTTTTATAAAGGGCTTGCAAATCAGCTTGCAAATCTAATGGTCCTACTGACAATTCCTTTGAGTACTCACTCAAAAATGTCTTTCACCATCTGTCACATCCCTGTATGTGTTTTCTTCCATTTTTTAAGGCAAGATACGTGAAACCTCCTGACTCCTCTGACTTCATTCAAATTCAGCTGAAATCAACAAATTTTTTTGCATAAGAACTTTTTACAATACTTGTCACCATTATTGCCTTCTTTCTAAGATTGCCTTTTATTCTCCCTGCATATATATTGTATGTACATGTTTATTTTCATTATGCCCCTGTCATTGTAGTTACCTAGGCAATACAGTGATTATTGCACTGGTCGTGGAGTCAAGAAGAACTGAATTCAAATCCACCTTAAGAAACTCACCAACTCTATGATTTTAGGCAATATATGAATGTAGATATTTGTAACGTGCTTGGCAAAGTGTATAGCCAATGCCATATACTTAATAAGTACACATTGCCTTCACCCCTATTAAAAGTTGCGTTTTTTGAGTTCAATTTTTGCTAGTCTTTTATTTTTTTATCCCTATAATTAGCAAAGCATCGAAAACATAGTAGATACTTAAAAAATGCTTGTTATTTAGGTTGATGGAAACGATGATGATAAAGATCATGGTGGTGGTAAAATGACAATGGCAAATTAAGGCAATTTTAATTCTTCTTCTAAAATCTATGTGTGATGTCTGAGAGGATAAGAAATTAGAGCTGCCAGGAAGGATGTCCAGAAATACAGTCTCCTCTCAAGGGGAGTTATCTGTTTGTGAATTCTGGAAAGCAGATGGAATTTGAGGAAAATAAGTGTAAAATTGAGGATGGGTTTTAAATTATAATTTCTAGAGAGATTACTTGAATTTTTAGGCAAAGCTTGAGTGCTAAAATAAAAGGGTAGGATAACCTGAATACAAAAATAATCATTCAATATTGAGGGTTTATTTTTTGACAGAATAGGCTCATGATAACCTGGATAGCCAGAGTAAGAGTAGATGAGTATTTACTGGCTATTGTGGAAAAGACAAAATAGAAACGGAATTGAGTGTTTCTGTTGCTAATGGTAGATGAGTAGCAAAATATCTATCTTGACTCTGTCTCAGGAGTAACATGTCTTAGATGGTCGTACTGACAGACTGGCATCGACTTTGTGGTAACTGTGGTGTGATTAATAAACGTATTTGCTGTTGAATAACTAATAACAATTCACATAAACTTATTAAAAGTACTTTTGTTCTCAGCACTATATTTGGTGCTGGGGAGACAACAGATAAAAATTAGATAAAATCTTTGTACAAAGAACTTACATTATAATGGTAAAGGTAAATATAAGTGAAAGTATGTGTGTGTATTTATAGAATAAATATAAAGTTCGTTAATGCAAACATATTAAAGGGAGTAAATACAAAATGGTTTGGAAAACTTCCCTTGTCAATTTGTTATCTATCACCGGAGAGATTCAAACAGAGGTAACATGATCACTTTTAAGAGACACGTTAAAGGCAAATCCAGGTCAGCTCTCAGTTAGACTGCATGAACTCTATAACATCTTTGCATTCAGAGAATCCATAATTTTAAACATAGACCAATGCAGATGGTTATATAACATGAGGACAAAAAGGCTAAATTTATATCATAGTAGGAAGGCATCCTACATTTTATCCCATGTTACTATGGGGAAAACAAAAAAGATGAGGTTTATTGATTAAAATGATAAAAATGAGGATGAGGGGGGCAGAGCCAAGATGGTGGAGTAGAAAGACTCACATATGCTAGCGCCGAACCCATAGTCCATGGATTTCCTCCAAAAAGAACTCCCAACAAATTCTAGAACAGTGGAAGAAACACAGCAAGGGCTGAGGGAGATTACCATTCCAGAGAGCCCTGAAAAACCGACCCCATAGTTCCGTCGCGTACCAGCCTGGAGCAGAGCTCAGCCTTTCTATGGGGGCGTGGCCCTGAGAGAAGCAGAACAGAGCAGGCATTAGGGATGGAATCGCTATTATCCACAAAGGTCCTGCCACCCACAGAAAAACAGGTCAGTGAGAGAGACTTCTGGGCTGGCCAAGAGGGGAAAGGGGAGTCTCCATAAATCAGGCCCCCTCGGGAAGCAGCAGCAGAGGCAGAAGATGGTTAGAGCCACCCGAAGCAGACAGAAGCTCGGCAGGAGTTCTATTAGGCAAGGTCTCCGCATGAACCACCTGAGGGTGCCCCTCCACCTGAGCACAAGAACTTAGGCTCACATTGAGTAGCATCCAGGCCTGCTGCGCGAAAGCCCATAGGCTGGGGAGCAGCATTTGAATCTCAGACCCGAAGCACTAGCTGCAAGTGAGGAAGGGGTGGAGAGGAATCTCAGAAGTCAAGTAACTGGCTGGGGAAATGCCCAGAAAAGGGAAAAAAAATAAGACCATAGAAGGTTACTTTCTTGGGGAACACATGATTCCGCCCTTCACTTCTGACAAAGAAGAACAATGCTTACCAGCAGGTAAAGACATAGAAGTCAAGGTTTCTGTATCCCAAACATCTGAAATAGATATCCAATGGGCTCTGGCCATGGAAGAGCTCAAAAAGGATTTTGAAAATCAAGTTAGACAGGTGGAGGAAAAACTGGGAAGAGAAATGAGAGAGATGCAACAAAAGCATGAAAAATTGGTCAATACCTTGATAAAGGAGACCCAAAAAAATACTGATGAAAATAACACCATGAAAAATGGGCGAGCTCAATTGGAAAAAGAGGGTCAAAAAGTCAATGAGGAGAAGAATGCTTTCAAAAGCAGAATTAGCCAAGTGGGAAAATAGGTTCAAAAGCTTACTGAAGAAAATAGTTCTCTCAAAATTAGAATGGAACAGATGGAGGCTAATGACTTTCTGAGAAAACAAGAAATCACAAAATAAAACCAAAAGAATGAAAAAATGGAATGTGAAATACCTCATTGGAAAAAAACCTGACCTGGAAAATAGACACAGGAGAGACAATTTAAAAATTATGGGACTATGGAAATACCATGATAAAAAAGAAACCTAGTCATCATGCTTTGTAAAATTAGCAAGGAAAACTGCCCTGATATTCCAGAGTCAGAGGGCAAAATAAGTATTCAAGGAATCCACTAATCACTTCCTGAAAGAGATAACAAAAAGAGAAACTCCTAGGTAAATTGTGGCCAAATTCCAGAGTTGCCAGGTCAAGGCGAAAATATTTCAAGCAGCTAGAAAGAAACAATTCCAGTATTGTGGAAATACAATCAGGATAACACAAGATCTAGCAGTTTCTACATTAAGGGAATAAAAGGCATGGATTAGGATATTCCAGAAGTCAAAGGAACTAGGACTAAAACAAAGAATCACCTACCCAGTAAAACTGATTATAATACCTTAGGGGAAAATATGGTCTTTCAATGAAATAGAGGACTTTTAAGCATTCTTGATGAAAAGACCAGAGCTGAAAAGAAAACTTCACTTTCAAACACAAGAATAAGAAGAAGAATGAAAACGTAAACAGTAAAGAGAAGTCATAAGGGACTTACCAAAGTTGAACTGTTTACATTCCTATATGGAAAGACAATATTTGTAACTCCTGAAATTTTTCAGTATCTGGGTAGATGGTGGGATTACACACACACATACACACACACACGCACACACATGTACATGCATGTGCACACACGCATATACATATGCACTGACACATAGAGACAGAGAGCACAGAGTGGATTGAATAGGATGGGATCATATCTTAAGAGAAATAAAGGTAAACGGTGAGAGAGAAATGTAGTGGGAGGAGAGAGGGTGAAATGGAATGGGGTAAATCATCTCTCATAGAAGAGGCAAGTAGGAGACTTTTTAGTGGAGAAAAAAAGAGGAGAGTTGAGAAAAAGCAGAGACATGAAGTTTACTCTCAACACATTCGACTAAAGGAAGGAATAAAATGCACACTCATTTTGATATGAAAACATGTCTTACAATACAGGAAAGTTGGGGAGAAGGGGATAAGCAGGGTGGGGCGAATGATGGAAGGGAGGGCAATGGGAGGAGGGAGCAGTTTGAAGTCAACGCTCAGCGAGGGACAGGATCAAAAGACAGAATAGCAACAATGGGGGGCAGGATAGGATGGAGGGAAATATGCTAAGTCTTACACTACACGACTATTACGGAAGTCATTTGCAAAGCCACCCAGATGTGGCCTACGTTGAATTGCCTGCCTTCCCAAAGGGAATGGTTGCGGAGGGAAGGATGGGGAGAAGTTAGAACTCAAAATTTTAGGAACAAATGTCGAGTGTTGTTCTTGCTACTAGGAAATGAGAAATACAGGTAATGGGGTATAGAAAGTTATCTTTCCCTACAAGACAAAAGAGAAAATGGGGACAAGAGAAGGGAGGGATGATAGAAGAGAGGGCAGATTGGTGATAGGGGAAATTAGAATGCTCAATGTACTGGGGTGGGCGGACGGGACAAATGGGGAGAAAATTTGGAATCCAAAATTTTGTGAAAATGAATGTAAGTTAAATAAATAAATGTATATAAAAAATGAGGATGAGATAAATGACAGTCATTTAAATGATTATTTTAAACAGTTGAGACCTAAAAAATGAAGAAAATTTTAAAATTACCCTCAATTCAAAATCATTGCAGGCTTTTTACGTATTTGCAGATATTCCTTTTGGTAATAAGTACTAAAAAACTTGTTTGATCTTTTTGTCAATTTACTCAAGATACTCCAATAAAATTGCTATTGCCTCGCTTGAAATATGATTGGCACAAATTAACATTTCCTTTAATATGTTCATTAGTTTCCCAAAGCTTTTAAAGGAGGAATGGTTTTTAAGCAATGCAAAATGCATAAAAAACTTAAAGTAAAAGAACGAGTTTATTAAAAAGCATGCTATCTATCTCTGGGCAGAGAGGTTACAAACTCGGAGATCAGATTGTAACTATTTTTGGAACACAACGGAAAAATTGATTTTGCTTGACTACAAATGATTGTAAATGAGTTTAGTTTATTATGTATTTCTTACTTGGGATGAGTAGGGGATGGGGAAGTAGGTAGGAAGGGGAGATGGAAAATACTTGTATATACTGAAAAAAGTTGAAAAAGTATTTTTGTTTGACCCAACTGTATCACTGTTACGTCTATACCAAAAAAAAAAAACAGTCATAAAAGAGGAAATGGTTCTATATTTACCTAAAATATTTATACCACTTATTTCTGTGACAAATAACTAGAACCTAAAGAATATCCATCAACAGGGAAATAATGAAACTATTTTATTAAATGAGTGTTATGGAAATCTCTTGTAGTCAAATAAAGGAGGAGAACTTTGATTTCAAAGAAACATGGAATAATTTTCATGAATTCAGAAAAAGTAAAGTGAGCACAGCAAAATTATTAAGTTTTATAATAATATCAAGATCAGAAAAGTTAAGAGTTTTGGTGACACTTGAACCAATGAAGAATGAAATGCGCAGATCCAAAATTATATTTTACACAATAACAACAGCACTTAAACAACAAAAAGAAAACTAAACGATAAAACTTTGATCAACACAATGATCCAGGTTTTCATACAGTCACCTGACCAGAGAAGAAACGGATTCAGGAGACATGTTTTGTTTTATTATTTTGGATGGGGTTCGATTTCCAGTGTGGCAATTTGTTTAACTGCATTTTTTTAGAAAGATTTAGTTTTTCTTTTTCTGTTGAAGTAAGAGAGTGAAGAATAAAAATATACAAATTAAAATATAACTTTTTAAAACAGACAATATTGATGAAGAGACTTTGAAATATTGAAAAATTTAGAATTGTTTAAAAGTTACAGTTCTTTTCTCATAAAGAGGAGAATACATGTATAACAATGCATGTCTTATTTGAAAGATTAAATTTAGAGTGAGACAACTAGGCAGAGTGGATAAAGCCATGGAGTCAAAATGAACAGTGTTCAAATTCTTCTACATATATGCTGGCTGTATGTCAAGTTATTTAATGTAGTAATGTTACTGGACAGCTTTCTAAAACTAGAAGTTACAGACTTGTTGCTGTACCTAATGGTATGTGGGGTTTCCTTATGGCATTGTGGAATGAATGAGTACTGTGGTGCTTAAGACCTCCTTTTTCTCATGAAATTAAATTTAGAAACCTTTCAGTACCACCTACCTAAACCACAACAACAGTAAGCTTATTAACCAAATCTCTGGCCAAATAACTAATGTCTGAAACAAGATATGGTAATCTGCATTGTCAATTATAGTACTGGAGTTTACCAGAATTTGCCATTTTGTATACGGTTTTTGTATTTTTATTCATATCATTATGATTGTATGATTTTTAAAATTAGGGATTACACTAGTGTCCTGCATAGAGTTATCTTGGTTTTTTTTTAACTTTTAGTATTTCATTTCATCTTTTTTTCTCAAGATGTAGTTGAAATAATTGCAAATGTGTGAAATGTCATAAAATGAACTGTGTGCATGTTGATGAGGAAGATGTATTTTAGATTTTCCATGTGTACTTTTGCTCCTGTTCCTTTCCCTATTCCAAAGCAATACATTTATTTCAGAAAGAAAGAAAACAAGCTTGGAACTAAGATTGCTGTTTTGCTATTTGAGAAACAGCATGAAGAGAGACTCTGTGGAACTGCATGGAGATTTATGTCAACCACACAAAAATGATACTAACCTCCCCGTGTGGCCAAAAATGCCTCCT
>CM053769.1:635767037-635784703 GCA_028658325.1 Potorous gilbertii
GTTTGGACCGCATCAAGGAGCTGCCTGAACTCTGGCTGGGACAAAACGAGTTTGATTTTATGACGGACTTCGTGTGCAAACAGCAGCCTAGCAGAGTGAGCTGCTGACTTAATTTAAACAACAACCACCGCCACCACCACAACAACCACAACAACAAAAGAAACAGATCTGACCTTTTCGGTGTGAATTAAAAACATTCCCTTAGACACAGTATCTCGCTTTTCAGGTCTTGAACGGTTTGAGAACTTGGAAAACAGAGTCAACTATAAAACTTGTACAAATTGGTTTAAAAGAAAATTGCTGCCACTTTTTTGTTTTTTGTTTTTCTGTTTTGTTTTTTGTAGCCTTGACATTCACCTCCCTTATGTAGTAGTAATATTTAGCTAACTCGGTCTTTTCAGTTGTTTTTACTCCTTATTTCCTCACTTAATTTCTACAGTACTCAACTGTTAGATATTAATCTTGCAAACTGCTTAATCTTGTGGATTTTGTAGATGGTTTCTAATGACTGAACTGCATTCAAATTATGAGTGGAAGGAAAAATTGCATTAGTTGGTTGCATGAACTTTGAGGGGCAGATATTACTGCATAAACGCTGCCATCTCGCTTCGTTTTTAACTATGCATTGGAGTACAGACTAATTTTAAAAATATGCTAAACTGTAAGTTTTAAACAGATGTGGGCCAAACCATTCTGGATCAGGAAAAGTAATACTGTTACTTTAAAGTCTGCTACCCATCCCCCTCCCCCGTATGTACAGACAATAATATGGTGTGGAATGTAGTCAGTGGCAACATTTCACAGATTTTTATTTTGTTTCTGTCTTCAACATTTTTGACACTGTGCTAAGAGTTTATTCAGTATATGAAAAAGATACTACTGTGTTGAAAGCTTTTTAGGAAATTTTGACAGTATTTTTGTACAAAACATTTTTTTGAAAAAATACTTGCTAATTTATTCTATTTTAATTTGCCAATGTCAATAAAAAGTTAAGAAATAAAAAAAAGAAATAAGATTTATTCCGTTAGATGAGGGAAATTAGAATCATGTGTCATGGCCCCCTTCTAGCAGGAGACCCACTTTAGTGTGGACAAATCTCAATACCTATACTACTGGCTGCACAGTGAGCTGTAGCCCTGACAATGAGGGATTAGCAAAAAAATGTGACAAGTTTGATTCATACGAATGGAACACAGGTACCACAGGAATTTGTCAGAGCTTAGAGACTACCTGATACTAGTGTGAAACAGTTCTGGGATTTTCTGTGACTGAGTTCATCCAGACGGTACGTGCAAAGGACAGTCACAAAAATAAGAGTAACCAACAGAATATACAGAGTAGGGAGCTTGACAACCTGGTGTGTTGGGGCTACTTTTGTAGAGGAATGAAAAGGGGAACAGAATAAGCATTTACATAGATCCTACTATGTTCAAGTACTAAGAATTTTTAAACAAATATATCATTTGATCCTCACAATAATCCTCTGAAATAGGTGGAATTATCATCCCATCTTATAATTAAAGACACTGAGGCAAAAAGATATTAAGTGAATTGCCCAAGATCACAACATTAGTTGAGGATCTAAGGCTTGATTTGAACTGAAGTCTTCCTAACTTTAGGCGTGCTCAATATACTATACTGCTAGCTGCCTTTGAATAATTTCATAAAGGCAAATTTATTTGAGTCATAATCAAATAGGCAGCAGAAGTTTATTACAAATTTTACAGATTTGTTTGTTTGTTTAGGTAACTAACTCTCCTTTTTAAGACTTTGATTCCGTGGACTAGACCTTGTTTCAATGCTATCTTTTTTCAATTGCTTTAGCAGGAATAAAGGGCCTGAGTTACCTTTAGAGGCAAAAAGAGAATAAAAGACACTTTCTGGTGTGGTCGTTCAATATGAACATCCAAAGCAAATAAGATGCTTGTCCTCCCTTTGGCAAATTTTTGAGAATAATTTGTGGTTAAAGGGGAAAAAAATCAGCCACTAAGTTGGATTTATTCTTTGTTGTAAGCATAGCTGTAGCCACCTTTTAGCTATGGTCAAGAAGCATTTCTTTTTCTTTTTCTTTTTTTTTTTTTTACTGTTAAGGGTTTATCTGAAAAATACAAAAGGGTTTAAACTAAAATACTTATTCATAATGAGAGATTTTTTTAAACTATGATGGCAACATTTTTATATTCTCACAGACAAAAGAAGCGAATTTAGTAAAAAGGAAGATGAAAAGATATGAATTGGCATGAACTTCTTTCAAGTAGAGAACCATAACAGAATCATAATCCACTGGAGAATTAGAAGGAAAGACAGAAGAAGAGAAATTAAAAGTTTCGCTGGAGGGAATAACTCTTACTAGCAAATATCCAGAATCTGTCTTTATAGATAAATCTTATAGAAAAAAATTCATATGTTCATACACACACATATATACTTATGTACATATATACACACATATGTGTAAGTCTATGTATGTATATATTCATGTATGCATGTGTGTATATGGAAGAATATTGACTTCAGAAAATTTCAGTCTCCAATTTCCTTTCAGTTGGTTTTTCATTTTAAACTAAAGCTTATTTACAGTCAAGATTTATTCTGTCCCCTTACCTTTTTTCTTGTTCTCCTTGGACAATGGAGACAAGCAGCTGTTCTTTAATTTGTAGCCGTGGCCCTAGGATTCAATAAATTCACCATGTAATAAAACATAAAAGCTAATGTGCAGCTGTAAAAACTAATCAATTGCAGTCAGTTGTACTTACTTTAAACTGGATTGAGGCAGCCTGTGTAAGGCAGTACAAGGCAGACTAATATAAGACTAGAAGTCCATGAACGGTGCATATAGAAAGGGATATTTAAGCCCCAGTAGAGTACAATCCATGTGGAACTAATTAATCCTCCCCTCAGCACAATGTTCCTTGCTAGATATTGATGATGAACCAAAGAAAAATTGAAAATCAGTCCCTGTTCTTAAGTAGTTTGTATTCTACTAGTGACTGACTGACATGTCAACAGATAAGTGTGTGAAGTATATTATTACTTGAGGAGAAAGGAGGGAGCTCTAATGACTGAAGACTTCAAGAAAGCCTTCCTACAGTACCTAGTAAATGAGTAGGACCTTGCTAAAAACTAGGAATTGGAGGTGAAGATGAAGCACATTCTAAGTATGAGTGATGAAGACTATAAAAAGGCAGGTAAGAAAGAGGAGAGTCAAGTTAGAAAAATCATGAAATTAAGTTGGACTACAACACAAAGTATGTGAAGATGAATGATGTAAAATAAACCTAGAAAGGTAGACCAAAGCCAGGTAGCTAAGTTCTTTAAGTGCCAATGTAAGGAGTGAACATTTCATCCTAAAGTCAATAGAACTTAAAGCACAGAAGAAAGAGATAGACTACATTAAAGAAGAGCAAATACTTGGTGGTTTTCTTTATTTTTTATTTGACTTCAATTTCGAGTTTATGAGGGAAAGTATAGACAGGCAGTAAAGTCTCATAATGGTTAAATGACATCATCAAAGTATTACGTAATTTGCTTTCTTTTGCCTTCAAGTAACTTAGAATACTTTAAGGTTTGCAAAGTATTTTTATAAACAATATTTTATTTTATCCCCGTGAAAATTTTTGGAGGTGGCTACTATTATGATTACTATTTTGTAAATGAGGAAACTGAAGCTCTCAGAGGAAAAGCATTTTGTCCGGGTCATGCAATTTAAAAAGTGTCTCTGGCTGAATTTTACCTCATATTACTCCTTCCAGGTCTAGTGCTCTATCCATTGCTTCTCGAGTTGCCTCTAAGATATGCAAAGCTTTGAGGTGTATGTATAACTCTAAATTACATAATTTATTCGTAAAGATAGTACACTGAAACAGATTTCTAGTTCTATCCATCTTTTGGAATTGAAAATAAAAGAAAGTTTAATGAAGTATTATTTTTGTTGGCTATTTGAGGTGGTTCTGATTAAAAATTAGTTTTCTGTTACCACGAGGAGATTTTAAGGTCAATCAGGTTGGTCAAACTAAAATAGAGATAAGGGCCAGTAGTCCACACACAAGGATCATTGTGTGCTACATACTCACTTATTTAAAAAAAATTATACATATTTTGCTTTATCTTTATTAAATTATTCTCAATTGTATTTTAGTATGATTTGGGTACACTCAAGAGTGCTTTGAGTCACATGGCTAACAGGTGACCCCCATAGATGAAGCTTAGAAAGCAAGAATGAGCATCAGGGTACATATGCCTAGCAGACACTAGAATAAAATTAGAGGCCAGATGGACAATACCTAGCTGAAATTATTTGACTAGTGCCATCAGCAATAAAGCAAACAAATAAATAAATAAAAACCAAAACAACAACAAAAAAGTAGCACAGGTCAATTGAGTAAAATATTCAAAAGACACAGTATGAGGACAGGTAATGAGATTTGGGGTGGTTGGTGGAGAACTGTTCAATGATACCAAAAGAAAAAATCATTGGCCTTCTACAGGGATAAAATCTGATACACAATAACTGTGTCATGAACACGTGTCCCCCACATGAGTGTTTCACATGTGAAACCTTAAGTGGTTACTCTTCCCAGTGACAGTGTTTGTCTTCATAGATGAATATATCTAGTGTATGGAGTGGTAGATGTTCTGTTGTGACTTTTCTTATTATTTCTTATTATATTTTATGAAAAAGCCTTTTCTTTGAAGTTATGTGTACTGGGGGCAGAGCCGAGGTGGGGGGGGAGGCAAAGCCAAAATGGTGGAGTAGAACGACTCACATATGTGAGCTCCAAACCCACAGCCCATAATTATCTATAAGAAGAACTTCCAAAAAATTCTGGAAGAGTGGAGCTGCGCAGCAACGGGGTGAAGGAGATTTCCGTTCCAGAGAGCCTTGAAAAACCGATCCCAAAGCCCTCCCCTGCCCCCGCCGCGCAGCATGGAGAGGAGCGAGCAGATGCGAGCAGGCTTCAGGGACGGAATCTCTGGGGGCCACGAAGGTACCTCCACCCACAGACGCACAGGTCAGTGAAAGAGACGTCTGGACAGGCTGAGAAGGGAGCGGGGTGTCTCCATGACTCAGGTCCCCTCGGGAGGCCGCAGCAGAGGCAGCGGCAGAGGCAGCAGGTGACCAGAGGCTCCCTGAGTAGTCAGCAGCTCGGCTGCAGCTCCATTACAGAAGGTCTCTGCATAAACCCCCTGAGGGAACTAAGCCAGGGAGGCTACCATGCCCCCACCTAAGAACCTGATTTAATCTTACCCTGAATAGCAGCTGGCCAGCCACCAAAAGCCCTGAGGCTGGGGAGCAGCATTTGAATCTCAGACCCCAAGTACTAGCTGGGAGGACCCAGGCGGGGGTGGAGAGGGCTCTCAGAAGTCAAGTAACTGGCTGGGAAAATGCCCAGACAAGGGAAAAAAAAATAAGACCATTGAAGTTATGTGTACTGGCTGCCTAGAATTAAAGGAACCACATAAGGGAAGTTCAATAAACTATGATTTTGAGAACGTATAGGTTAAGAGAGTACTTTGAATTTTTTTTATATTTTATTTTCTCACAATTACATGAAGAAAATTAAAATTCATTTTGTTTAAATTGTGAGTTCTGAATTCTCTTCCTCTCTCTTGCCCTCCTCCCTACCTATTGGGAAGGTAAACTATTTGATTTAGGTTACACCTTTGTAGTCATAGAAAACATTTTATATTTGTCAT
This sequence comes from Potorous gilbertii, assembly GCA_028658325.1. Taxonomy (NCBI): domain Eukaryota; kingdom Metazoa; phylum Chordata; class Mammalia; order Diprotodontia; family Potoroidae; genus Potorous; species Potorous gilbertii. The sequence goes on from CM053769.1 coordinate 635,772,735, forward strand.
TTTGTGAGGGGGAAGAGACAACCCCCATCTGAAAAATAAAGTTTAAGAAATAAGTTTATTCAGTGTGCATTTAGACTTCATCAGCTCTCTCTCTAGAGATGGAGAACATTTTTCATCCTAAGTAATTTGAAATTGTCTTGAATCACTGTATTGCTGAGAATAAGATCGTTCACAATTGATTGTCATAAAATATTGCTGTTACCATGTACTATGTTCCCCTGGTTCTACTCATTTCACTTTGCTTCAGTTCATTTAAGTCTTTCTATATTTTTCTTAGAGCATCCTGATCATCATTTTTTATACTGTAGTTGTAACCCATCTCAATCATATGCAACAACTTATTCAGTCATTCCTCAATTCATGGGAACCCCTTAATTTCAAGTTCTTTCTAAGCAGTTCTTTTCTTCAATGAATTTTCAAGGCATTCTTCTCTTCATTGGATTTGTGAGTCTCTTTAACCATTTATCCTATCCCATTTTTTAAGATTTTACTTTCTTCAATATTTTTGTGTCTCCTTTATCAAGCTGTTGAATCTTTTCTTCATAATGTTCCTGTATTGCTCTCACTTCTTATTTAAACTTCTTTAACTTCTCTCGTTTGATTTTAAAAATCGTTTTAGAGCTATTTGCTGGTCTAAGTCCAATTCATATTTCTTTTCTTTGAGGCTTTGGATGTAGCTATTCTGACATTGTCTTTTTCTTTTCAGTTTTTTTCACCTTCCCTGTCACCACAGTAACTCTATGTAATCAGGTACTTTTTTGTTATTTGCAGTCTTTTCCAGTCTATTTCTTGACTTTCACTGTTATACTAAAGTGGGGCTCTCCTTCCATACTGTACTTCAAAGTGTTTATTTTTTTGCATATATAATTCTGGGGACCTTTAAGTTTTCAGTTCCTTCAAGATGATATGATCTAGGGAGAGATAAGTTTGCTACTTTCATTGGCTGTCCTCTGGTCTATAACTGATCATAAGTAGCCTTTTCTTTCCTGAAACTTTGAACACGGTCCAAGCTCCTCTGTGACTCCAAGCTACAATCTACTAGTGCTCTTCTTTTTCCTAGGATGGTGATGTAGAACTGTAACCCAGACCTTTGTATGGCCAATGCAAAAGAATCCTGGCCCCAGTACCAGTCAAGGGACCTCTGTAAGCTCCTTCTGACCAGTTGTCCGACTCACTTTAGATTTGGTGGTTGAGAGTTTCAGAACCTGCCACTATCACCACTGATTCAGTCACCCTCAGGAACTACTGCCTAGTTTGCTATGGCATGGTCTACACGGAATTGTACTTCACTCTCACATAGGTGTATTAGAACTTCTCTGACACATTCTAAGTTGCCTTAGGTTGTATAGTTGTTTCACTCACTCCTTTTGCTTTCTCTTCTGGTTTAGAATTTGTTTTGAGGTGTTATATAAAGTTGTTTTGAGGGGCTTCGGGACGGAGCTTAGATGAATCACTGCCTTTTCTCCACCATTTAGACTTTGTCCCCAAATTCTTCTTTTTAAGCAGTTCTTTCCTTCAGTATACTTGTGTGATTCTTGATTAGTCTCTTTTAAAGTCACATTTTCTTCACTGTTTTTGTGTCTACTTTAATAAGTTATTGATCTTTTTTTTCAAAATTTTCTAGTATCACTCATTTATCATCCCAATTTTCCCATCCCCTTCTTACTGATTTTAAAAATATTTTTCGAGCACTTTCAGGAATTCGTTTTTAGCCTTGTGACCAAAAAGCAATTTACTTCGGTGCTTTGGATGTAGCTGTATTGACTTTGTCCTCTTCTTCTGAGTTATGATTTTCATTTCTCTATCACCATTCTAACTTTTTTATGATCAGGAGCTTCTGTTCTGGTTGGTGTTTGTTCATTACTCCATTTGCTCGTTATTCCAGCCTATTTCATTCTTTGTAAATTGATGTTTAACTTGAGTTCTGTTCTTGGGATTGAGGAAGTTCTATACCAAAATAACGGTTTATTTTGTTTTTTGGTACAGCTGCTTTCAGAGCTATTTCGAGGAAATCTGTAAATTTGCAGTTCTTCCAATGCGATGAGATCTAAAGAGATGTGTGGTTACTCTTTTGGTCTGTGAATGACAATATGTACTCTTTTCTACCCTAGAAGTGTGACCAGACTTTTCACTCTCTGGACTACAAACTCTGGCGTGCTAGTTTTCATCTTCACCCTGAGGTTGTAATTCATGACTGTGACCCAGATCTGTGTATGAGTCAGGCAACAGCATCTTGCAAGCAATGTCATCAAAGAGTACCTATTAATCTCTTTCAAACCAATTCTCCAACCTCTAACTATTTGTGGATTGAGAGCTTGCTCCTGGTCTGCTGGTTTATTGCATGGATTGTCCTCCACTTTTACCCCCGTGGAATTGACCTCTGATGCCAACCTTCTAAGCTGTCTTGGGTTGTAATACTTTTTCACTACATCTTTTTGAAGTTTCTACCATGCCAGAATTTGTATTGAGGTTAAATTTAAAATTATTTGGCGGAAAGTTATAGGCAAGAGGGCAAGCCTGAAACTGGTTTTTATTTTAATAGATGTATCATCTCTCTCTCACCCACCTCATTCCCATCCCTAGTACTGACACAGGGTAAGTTGAGAGGCAAAGGACCAGACACAATTTTCTCAACATCTCAAAAAGACAAGTACAGCCACTACTGTAATTCAAAAAGCAAAACTAAACATAGAACAGGAAAACAAATAGGAATTACCTCATCCCTCAAGGGTCCAAAATGTGAGTCACCATTTATTGGAAATTTGCAGGAAAACCCTGCAATAACCCTTATAGGCCAATTGATGTTAGCCATGCTAAGAACCTACAAACTAAAACTGATGAGTAGTTTAGTCACCTCTAGAGTTCTACAAAAATTTCCATAAACTGATTACTTTATCTTCCAAAAATTAATCAGCCATTCTAGCTAAATCAATAGTACCTGATTCGTACTATTGAACTTCCAACTGAAGAGGTTTTGAGGGCCATTGGATTCCTTCCATGTGGCAAAGCACTTGGTGCTGATTCTATTCGAGCTGACTTTTACACTGTAGGGGGACTACTTATCATGGAAAAGCTGATTGAAATTCTCCAGGTTACATGGCAAGAGCACATTACCCTGCAAGGGTTCAAGTATGCCTTCATTGTCCATCTCCATAAAGGTAAACTGAATAGATTATCCTGGGACAATCACAAGGGAGTCTCTCTCTTAGTCCTAATGCACTGATCCTTCATTTGGAAGACTTTCATATACATGAGTTCCAGGGTGGCTTCAGAAAGTCTGAGGAGGAGTTGATGGTGTATTTGCTGCGCGACATTTCCAAGAGAAATGCCAGGAACAGAACAGAGATCTGTCCACAATGTTTATAGATCTGACGAAGGTCTTTAACACTGCTAGTCATGTGATCTTATGAAAAAAATATGTCAAAATTTGGCTGCCTGGAGAAGTCCATCAATATTGTACATTAATTTCATAATGGCATGTTTGCCCGGATAATGGATAATGGACAAAGATTTTGTGTCTTCTCAGTCAGCAATGGAGTGAAACAAGACTGTGTGCTTGCTGCAATGCTTTTTTGCATGAGGTTTTCAGTTATGTTGTCAAACCATATTGATGATAAGTTCTTCAGTTTGGAAAGGCTACAAGCCAAGACTAAAGTGGATGGAATATTGAAACATGATTTTCTTTTTGCAGATGGTTATTCCCCCAATGCAGCCTCTGAAGCTGAGATGCAACAAATCATGGATAAATTCCCTGCTGCTCATGCTAATTTTATCCTAATAATTAACACCAAGCATGTACAGGTGCTCCATCAGCCACCACCATAACACTCATATGTGGAACCATCTTGCTGTGGATTAGTTTACTTGCCTTGGTAGTGTACTTTACAAGGATGTACATACTAACAATAAAGTTGATACGCACGTTGCCAGAACTAGTTCAGTGTTTGGGAGGCTCCAAAGAAAAGTTTGAGAGAGAGGTAGACTGACTACCAAACTGAAGGTCTACAGAGCCATTGTGCTGAACTCCTTGTTATACGCCTGGGAAATATGAACAGTCTACCAGCATCATGCCAGGTAACAGAACCTCTTCCACTTGAACTGTCTTAGGAAGATTCTGAGGATCACCTAGCAGGATAAGATACCAGACACTGGAGTACTTGCCCAACTAAACTTCCAAGTATTTAAACTGTTCTTCAGAGAGCAAAACTCTGATGGGCTGACCATGTTGTTTCCAATGCAAAATGTACGTTTGCCAAAAAAGACTTTTTTATGGAGAATTCACATGGGGCACGTGATCACATTATGGTAATAAGAAGCGATGCAAGAACACTCTCAAGATCTCTCTAAAGAACTTTGGATTTGACTATGAAACATGGGAGACACTGGCATTTGACTCCTCAGCATGGTGTGCTTACATAGCAAAGGATACTCTGCTCTTCAAAAATAGCACAACTGAGACAGGATGCCCAAATTTGAGGTATTCACCTGAAATATTCACGTGAACTATCTGTGCCCAGTCAGGGATAGAACATTCCGAACTCATATTGGTCTGAGCAGCAGTAGTCAGAAACACTGAAATTTCACTTTATCATGGTAATATCATTTTGGTATTCTTTGATGACGAAGGACAACAACCAACTAGGCAAATCAAACACCTAATGGGTAAATTTTGATTTTTACTGGGTCTATGATTTATTTAATTTTACTTAACTCATTTCATATTTGTTGTTTCCTTTTTTTACTTAAAGACTTAAGACTGGAAACAGGTTTCCTCCCATTTTTTGAAAGGACTTTGTCTTCATTGATTTTGATGACCATTGCCAAACATGGCATCAACTATACATTTCATAACTTTGTAAAAATACACAGCAAAGGAATAGTGTCTTTGATACAGAAGCAATAATCCTTTAGAAACAGTCTATTTTAATTTCCTATAGCAGTTAAAGAATGGCATGTTACTATCACATACCAAGGAAAATTAAAAGTCATTAACATTAGCAAGAAGAAAATATTACTCCTATGATAAGAACAAGGGGAAAATGATTATGGCCATTATAAACAATGGATAGGTTTCCTTTATGCCCTTTAAAAAGAAATTTTTGCAGTAGAGGCTGATGAATGTCTTTCCCTCAGTAATACAAAATTTTAATTTTTAAAATTATCTTTAGGGACCTAGCAGTTTCTAACCTTTTCAATGTACATTTCCTTGATTTTTGACCAGAATCATTGACAATCCTCTTCTTAGCTCCTTATTGTAAGTATATGTTTTCATGACTGTGGTTCATATTCTTCACTCTTCTGACTCTAATTAAATTAGAAATTGTTGGCTGAAAGCATTTTATACCCATCAAGAGTATGTACTCCTCATTTTTCAATATATTGCTTCTAATTTGATTTCCTTCCCATAATAAAAACAAAGCCATTGCTTTTACTTTTGGTTTAGAAATACATTTATAGTTTGTGAATAAACCCCTAATTCACTTGGCAGTTGCCAACATTTCAATCCACTATTTATCTTCGGGCACTTATGTTGAAGGTTATTGATCCTTTGACGTTAGTATATCTCTAAAGAACTACGTTGTGAAGGAGTTGAAATTTTCTGAGTAAGAAAGAAACATAACAGAGAGATAGAAAAGAAAATTTAAGCAAAGGATGGAAAGCAGGATTCTGCAGTGAATATGTGAGAAGGGAAATGGGAATATGGATAAGGAAAGGAGAATGGGTTTATGTAAGCCTTACAAGTCCAGAGAGCAAATATATCAGTATATCAGCTTATATATAAAAGAACTCTATAAGATTTTCAAAACGCTTTATACCCATGATTTTATTCTAGATATAGGATAATGATTACAAGTAAATATTTTAATCCCTATTTTATAGATTCAGAAATGAAAGTAGAAGACTATTTTTCTGTGCTGGTCACATATCTAGTGACTACGTGACAAATACAGCATCTGCATCCAAGCCTTTTAAACTATGGGTTCAACAGTTTAGCCAGGACAAAATACTGCCTCCCTATATATCAAAAGTGACTTTAAGACTGCCTCAGTAAGACACTGAATGTGTTTAAAACCTTATGAAAGATTAGGAAACTACGAAAATATTGGGAATGCTTAACTACAAAATCATGACCTCTTTTTGATATTTGCTGTTTCTGGAAGCTATTTTTGCTGGCAGAATTAAATCTTGAATTAAAATAGAGGAGTACAATGTGGTACTAATGAAGACAGTAGATTATTTTATCAATTCATTTGTACTTGTTACCACAAGGATTTGATTGGTTTGTTTTCTCTCTCACCTGTATAGACTTAGAGATTGAAGCTATACTGCAAATTCATTTCCTTTGCTATTCTTCTTCATGTCTTCCCACATTTTTTCATAGCTAATCCACATAAAACACTAGAGAACTTCTTATTCTAATAACTTATTTGCTGTAACAGAGCTTTTCAGCTTTGGTATGTACCATTTCTCATTCTCATTATATGACTGTACCACATTGTGATATTTTCTCAATATTTTAAAGTTATTATCTGTTGTTTTCATACCATTTATATTTTCTAATGTAATCTTCTCCCAGAATCTGTCTCTCCCGTCAAACATTAAAAATAAGCTAAATTTAAAAAAAAAGAATGTAGAAGTGGAATCAAAATAAGTAACATATAACCTCTGATATTTTATGGAATGTACTACATCTATGGTTTCACCTCTGTGAAGAAGCAGGGAGAGGAACCTTCTCATTTCTCTCTATTTCTCTCTGACTCTTTCTTTTTGTGTTCCTCCCTGTCTCTTTCTCCCTGGTAGCCAAGTTTGGTTATTATAATGTTATAGTACAAAATTCAAGTATTTCTGTTAGTTTTTACTTTATTATCGTCATTTTGTATATCACTGTCCTGTTAAATTTTTGGCACTTTGCCTCAAATCGTGTGTATCTTCACATATCTTTTTCATTATTATATTAAATATCGCATGTCCAGAATTTAAGATATTAAAGGGAGCTTAGTGAACATGTAGTTGAATTCTAAATAATTACTTTATAATACATTGAATGTTTTATTGATATGCTGTAATAATATAACATATTATAATATGCCTATTTTAATATGTAATAAATTTTATATACCTATTATAAGTTAAAGTGGTTCTCTAAGGTCTACTTGAAGAACTCCAAAAAAGGGCAAGCTTCCTCCTCTTAACAGAATTGATTTGTTTCTGGATAGCTCTGATTGTTAGGAAGCAGGCAATATTTTGATTCCCAATGTTTGATACTGCCAAAATTTCTGATATGAAAATATTACTTTATATATAACCTTTCTATTTGTCAATGAATTACTAGTGGTATATGAATTGCAAATGGAATGGCTTGGGTAAATATTATGTATATTTACTTAGTCTCTTCACATAATTCAAGAATATAATTTCCAGAACTGTGAGAGCAATTCAAAGTTCCACCAAAACAACAACAATAACAAACAAACAATCCAAAAGCAAAATTATACACACCTTTCTACTACCATTCTAACACTGACTTAATTGTCATGTTTGGTAAATTGGTAAAATTTTACAAATTTCTGCGATTTATGATAAATATTAAAGATGCTTCAATTTACATTTCTCTTAATGATACTTATAGACATTCTTTCAAATGATTACAAAAGTTTTTAATTCTTACGTAAGGGTCTGTGTATACTACAAAGTCAGGTTCTGGCAGCTGGAAGCTGTATAATGCAGCAGGATCTGGAGCTGCCTGGTGTGGGCAGAGAACAAGTGAGATCTTTCTGTGTTTCCCTGGGGTTACACTGAAGCTCTTAGTGTGATATGTGGAGGAGCGCTTGTCTGGTCACTAGAAGTCTCCTCCTCCCTGAGAGCTGCATAAGAGCATGGGTTGGATCAGCAGCTTGTGGAAACCTGTCTGCATTTCCAGTGGTGGTTCTTTGCATTGGTGTCTGCCGATTTCCCTGACTATGTGAAGACATGTGTGTGTATGAGGGGGACCTAGTGTTGGTACTTGCCAGCTCCATCACCCTGGGAATCAGGATCTCCTGCTGTATTGCTGAGGTGGGACTTGCTGCTGACATCCCTGGATACCTCAAATACGCTACTGGCTCCTTTAAGCCAGAGGAAGTGGGACATTTCCTGTTACTCTCCCTAGCCTAAAAAGCTTTAAAAAACTGTTTTGCCCTATCTTTCTACTGGTTCCATTGTTTCAGAATTTTTCCTGGGGTAGTATTTTCTGGGTTTTCCAAGGTCTGTAAGGGGAGTGAGAGTGACTTACTGCTTACTCTGTCATATTGATTCCTCGAAGTTTAAAAACAAATCTATTTTTGAGCAAATGCAAGAAGAAATTATCTGTGGGATGGGGGGTGATGGAGCAAAGATTGCAGAGTGAGAACAACTACGCACTTAGGCTCTTAGACAAAGTCTTTCAGACACCTCTAAAAAGAGAATCTGACCAAATTTTGGAGGTGCAAAATCCAATAGGGGACAGACGTTGAAAGATTCACAGAGCAGGACAGACTGGAAGATTGACAGGAAGGATCTGTTCCGAGGGGGTGAACCCAGAGCACACAGCTCAGTGCATCCCAGAGAGAAGCAGGAAAGCCCCAGGGTGACCTCAGGCAGCAGCAGCATGGCAGAAAGGCAGAATGCAGCCTGGGACAGGAGACCAGCAGCCTTCAGTGAGTGACAGCCATTGATCCCTGGGTATCAGCAGCAGCCGCTCACAAGACTTTCAACCCACAGACTAAACGTCTGTAAGTCACCTACTTAATCTTCTGGGAGCAAAAATGGCAGAGTGGTTGCTAACTTCTCTATCCTCCTCTCCTGAATGACTTCGAAAGAATCATAAAATTTTTCCCCAGAAAAATCCTGGATCAATGAGTACAGCTGAAAGGATGTACAGTCTCATGGCACCTGAGAATAGAAAAGGGGATTCCTGTTACTGTACAGAAGGCTAAGAAGAAGAAGAGGAGACCCAGAGGGGGTACAAATTAGCGCTAGGACACAGGAGTGCTTCATCCCTATGAGAGGAGTCACAGAGGGCATGGAACCTCGCACTAGGAGCTTAGGCATGACCTCAGCTCTTGCTTAGCAGAAGAGATCTCCTTTGACTCCTCTTCCACACTTAACAAGCTAGTTCCAGAGATAATCTGGGAAATACTAAACAAAAGGAAAAACAAAGGCACTTGTCCTAAATTTTCCCACACCAGCAGCTCAAAAACAGATTCTCCAGGTTCTAATTGAAGGAACCAGAAGCCACAACACACAAGAACCTCACCATTAAAAGCAAAAAGAAGCAGAGCAAGCAGGAAAAGACAATAAAATCTTTCTATGGCGACAAGGAACAAAACATGATTTTCAAAAGAGGTCATTATTGGGAATGTACTCCCATCTACAACTTCAGAAGGCATGATGAAGTGCTCTCGTGCACAAAAAGCTCTCCTGGAACAGCTGAAGAAAGAAATAGAAGAAAGCATAACCAATGATTTTCAAAGTATGAAAAAAGAATTCACTGAACAGTAAAGCTCTTTAAAAAGGAAAATTGAACAAATGGATAAAGAAGTACAATAACTTACTGGAGAAAATAATTCCTTGAAAACAACAATGAGACAGATGGAAAAGGAGATGCGTAAGTTATCTGAAGAAAATAATGTGATGAAAATTAGAATTGGAATAGTAGAAGCTAGTGATTGTATGAGACATCAAGGATCAGTCAAACAAAATCTAAAGAATTAAAAGATAGAAGAAAATATAAAATATCTGATTGGAAAAACAACTGACCTGGAAAATAGATCCAGGAGAGAAAATTTAAGCATAATTGGTATACCAGAAAGTCATGATGAAAAAAGAGTCTTGACAATGTCCTCCAAGACATCAAGGAAAACTACCCAAAAGTTCTAGATCCAGAGGGCAAAATTGTCATAGAAAGAATCCACCATTCACCTCCCGAAAGAATCCCAAAATAAAAACAACAAGAAATATGGTTACCAAATTACAGAACTATCAAATGAAGGAGAAAATACTGTAGACAACCAGAAAGAAATCATCAAGTATCAAGGAACTGTCAGGATCACACAGCACCTTGAAGTTTCTACATTAAAAGATCAAAGGAATTGGAATCTGATATTCTATAAGGCAAAGGATCTGGGACTACAACCAAGAATCAATTACACAAGAAATTTCAGCATAAAATTTCAGGCAAGTAAATGAATATTCAAAGAAATAAGGGATTTTCAGATCTTCCTGACAAAAAGGCCAGAACTCAATAGAAAATTCGGTCTTCAAATGCAGTCTCAAAAGAGGGATAAAAAGATAAACAGGGGGAAAGAAAAAGTTATTACTCAGTTTGAGCAAACTGTTTATATCCCCCAAACAGAAAAGAGTACTTGCTAGTCTTTCGAATTGTACATCTATTATGAAGTACAAAAGGGGTATACATAGAGGGAAAGTATATAAAGTAAATGATGTGAAGACAAAAATGTGATTCAAGCATGTAAAGCGACTGTAAGAGGGGATGTTGTAGAGGGGTAAGGGGAGTGCTAGTCCTGTGATCAAGGCCATAGTTGAGGCAAAACTTGTTCCCTTGGGACTTGCGCTTACACAAACCCTGGCAAAAGCTCTCCACGACCGTGGAACCTGATGTTCCTGCAGATACTGATTTAATGCAAGCAACTATACCCAAAAAATAGATTTGGTCCCAAGTACCTTACACAGCAAGTTTCACCAATCATAGCTTAGAGTTACAATAAGCAATATTTACCAGTACTCACATACATAAAGGATTCCATTCAAATTTAAAACTTGTCCTGCTGCAAAAGTCAAATGTTAAAAATCTTTTCTATTTATGTCAACCTTTGAGCAAGTCCCACTAAATTTTTATGAATTATATAAGCCAAACAAGTTTCTATTTTAGGATTGAAGTGCACGGAGCTGTCCCCCGGGCTTCGCTGCACAAGGCTACCCCCATCCCCGGTCATACTTACCCTTTCCCGAGTCTTTAGACGTCTCTGGGCCCTACCATGTGGCAGGGGAACCCCTCCTGTAGGGGAGGGGAAATGACTACACAGAGCGCCCGAGGACGCCAGTGCACTTCACTTTATTGATTACATCTCCTGGAGGCCAGTGCACTTCACTTTAATGATTACATCTCCCCTGAACTCTTCCCAGAAGACCCTTATATACCTAGCCAGAGCCCCTCCCATGTTCCTTCCTGAGGGTGGAGCCAGCTCCCGTATGGGCGGTCCCAACACCTGAAGGCAGGTTAACATCCGGGGTGTCTTCCAGGCTGCTTAGGGGGCTATGGTCAAGAGCTTCCCCCCTAATACTGAAGGTCTTGCTCACATGGATGGTTTCCAGGATCCTTAGTAGCTTTGCAAAATAAAAGGAATTGGCACAGGTCCCACGCTTGCCAACCCCTAAATTTACAGAAGGACTGTTCTGAATGGACAGAACAAGTTTAAACAAAGTTTTTACTCAATTTCTTTCTGTCCACACACAATGAGCCACCGACAATGTTAGGTTTTAGCATTAACGCAGTGACTCCAAAAATTCAGTAACAATCCTACTTATAACTTTAATAAATGATAGCCAAATTATTTTGGTTGTAACTTATTTAACAACAAAGGATGAAAATACCTGGTTTTCTAAATGGCAATGAACATAAGACAAAGTTTCAGGACCGTTAAAACTATAAATAATGAGACTTGTTTTACACAATTTTCCCAACACCTTTAGTTACAACAAAATTCAGATTTAGAATTGCTTTTCCTAACACCATTTCTGGATTACCATGATCACTCAATTTTTACACTACGTAAGAATTTCGTTGCAATTTAGAAACACAATAGTAACCCAAACAGTGAACTTTAGGTGCCATTATTTACATTTCCAAAATAAAAATTAGTAATAGAAGAGTAGGCTTACTAAATGTGGAGGCTGGTTGTTAGTTGTTGTTGTTTTGTTTTCTTTTTTTT
>CM053769.1:635785203-635812875 GCA_028658325.1 Potorous gilbertii
GGAGGGGACCGCTCGGCCCCAGGCAGGACTCCACTCCCGTCTGGGGTACTTTTGCGGTCGGTTTCTCAGGGCTCTGCAACGGAAATCTCCTTCACTGTGTTGCTGCGTGGCTTCCACTGTTCCAGAATTTGTCAGGGGTTCTTTTTACAGGAAATCTGTGGGCTGTGGTTTCGGACCTAGCATAGGTGACTCTTTCTACTCCGCCATTTGGCTCCACCCCTTGAATAGCTTTAATGATAGTAAGGTTTAGTTATTGTAGTTCCTTTCCCCAGGTCTAAATCTAAGTCGCTCTTCAATTGCTTCAATCTTGCTCTCTATGACCAATCAAAATAAGTACAAACGCTTTTGGAAATATCACCTTTAGAAACACTTGAAAGTAAGTACCTCAGAATCTTTCTTTTCCCTAGGCTAAAAATCTCAAGTTCAATCAAGCTGTTTGCACAAATTATGGGAACAAATACTGAACTCAGTAGTCCAGAAGTAGTCTGACAAGATAGTATTTGAATTATAATTTATTAGCCTGACTAAGACTGACATTTTTTTGGCCATATCACCTCACTGATTTGTTCTACAAACCACTGACATACACTATTTCAGTTACACTGATTCTTCTATATTTTGTGCTATGCTACTAAAATTTTGCATACATGTACTCTCAATTTTTATCAAATCATTGATAGTTCTTTGTATTGACATTAAACAGTGCAGGATCAAATACAGATCCCTTAGATATTCTGTGAAAGATCAAATTCCAAGTTGATATTAAATCATGTAAAGAATACATTTTGCGTTAAATAATACACCAGGCCCGAATCTCCCTAACGTTAGTATTTCGAGCTTATATATTTCTGTCTAGTCTCCAAGAAAAATAGAAAAAGAAATTGACTAAGATACTTTGCAAAAATATTTAATACTTTGCTAAAAACATGACTTTTACCAAAATTTTCTTGATTATTATTCTATATTATTATTGATTAGATATTGTGATTAGTCTGGAGTAACCTGCTTGTTTTTCATGAAACCAGTCTAATCCTTTGGAACATTGTTCCCTTTTTGATGTATTGCGTACCTATCTTGCTGATAATGCACTTGAATGTTGCTAGTAAATATATATGTATATAAATACATATATATACATGTATATAGTATGCATATGTTTACATATATATGAATATATATGCATATATATGTATACATACGTAAATACATATATCCATACGTACATATATATATATCCATATCCATCCATATATATATATGCATATGTATCTCCTTGTCAGTCCAAATCATTCTATTGGTAGAGATAAGAGAAGTAAAGCAAGAATCAGAATCCTGAAGTTCGAAGTTCAATCTCTCTGTCAGTAATTCTCAACCACTCCAAGTGGTAGTGCTATCCTGTATTTGATTAACTTCCTTCATAAAATAACCTATTTTAAAGAATTTGTTTTTATTTTCAAATCTAAAAAGTCATTTCTCATTATGAAGTGTACTTCTCTGGATATTATTCCTATAGATTCAAGACACCTATTTTTTATTCATGTATAGTAACCTGCCCTTGATTCCACCTAAAATGTATCTTTTTGAAATAAAAAAATTTGATAATTTTCCTATTTCCTTAGTATTTTCACACAACTCCCTCTTTTTGTAAAAATTACAGTTATTTCCCTTTTAATAGTCAGGATTCCCTCCTTCCTTCCTTCCTTCCTTCCTTTCTTCCTTCCTTCTTTCCTCCCTCTCGCACTCTCCTCTCTCTATTTCCTTCCTTTCTTACTTTACTCCATCTCTCTTTTACTTTCTTCCTTCCTTCCTACCTTCCTTCCTTCTTCTCTCTCATTCTCATCTCCCTCCATTTCCTTCTTTCCTTTCTTCATTCTTCCTTCATTTTCTTTCTGTCTTTTCTTTCTTCTTTCCTTCGTTCCTTTCTTTTTTCTTTCTTTCTTTCTTTTTTCTTCCCTCCTTTTTCTTTCTTTCCTCCCTCTATACTTCTTTTCATCTTTCCTTCTTTCATTTCAAAATATTTATGCTTCTTAAAATTACATTTATGATTCAGTTGAGCTCTGCTCCTAGGTCACAGGTGTCCATTCTCCCAAACTTCTTTTCACATCTGGATATTGGATGCTTCTGGCTTGTCCATTACTCTGGCAGTGGCCAGATCCACTTATGCCTGTCATACTAAAGTTCCAGAGCTCCAAATTCACTTTATGCATTAAGGCTTGAGGGCTCACAGTTAGTTGAGCTGACCCAGGAACACAGGGCCATGATTTCTGATCTGTTCTCTGGCTAGGAGCCTCTAGCTGGCTTGTTCAGACACTGTGTGCACTGCATTGCACTCCACTTTTACCCAAACTAGTCAGCTCTTTCCTGAAGTTCTTCTGTTACCTTAGTATGGAAAATTGTTAGACTGTATTTTTCTGGGGTCTGTCACTCGAGAATCCGTTTACAGGAATGATTTAATATTGTTTCTGAGGGAAACTTGGGAGAGCTCAGAGAACTCCATGACTTCTCTCTGCTATCTTTGCTCCAGTCCCCAACAAATATATTATTCCAGAGACTGTAGTAAGTCCCGGGGATACAAAGAAAAGCAAAAGCATGAATTACAGTTTCCAGGAATTCTCACATTCTAATAGGAATGAAATCATGTCAGCTCGTCTATGAGAAGCAAAATATAAGTAAGCTAGATAGGTAAAAAAAATGAACATTATCTGGTGAAGATTTTAAATGCCAGACGATTTTATATTTTTATATATTTTCTACAAGTAATACTTAGGTAATATTGGTATTTATACGGATGCACTGAAGCTTATTGAATAGGAGTGAATTATAGTCAAACTTGTTTTTAAGAAAGTAATTTTTGAAGATGAATGAAAAAGGAATTGAATTGAAGAGACGCTTGAATCAGAACAGAAGGGAAGAGAGGGAAGGAATAATCATTTATATTGCACCTACTATGTTCCAGAAAATGTACTAAACACTTTTGCTAACATCTCATTTATTCTTATTTGTTACTCACAACAACATTGTGAGGTAAGTACCACTATCACTTGCATTTTACAGAAAGTGGAATTGGGAGGAAACAAAGGTTAAGTGACTTCCAAGATAATACAGCCAGCAAATGTCTGAAACTGCATTTGAAATTAGGTTTTTTTGGATTTTTAGCCATCTTCTATCCACTATTTCACTAGCTGCAATGGGCTGGCCACATTGTTAGCATTCAAGACGTATACTTCTCCAAAAGACTAATTTATGGACAATTTGCATGGGGCAGATAAGCACATGGTGGTCAGAAGAGGCAATACAAGAACACTCTCAAAAAATCTCTCAAGAACTTTGGAATTGATTGTGTGATGTGGGAGGCATTGGCATAAGACCACTTAGCATGGCGCGCCCACATCAGAAAAGGTGCTGTGCTCTATGAGCAAATCAGAATTGAAACAGTTCAAAGGAAACATGGGATGCACAAATTTGGAGTATCTACCCCAAATGTTCATATAGACTATCTATGCCCACTCTGTGGTAGAGCATTCCCAGATTGTACTAATCTTATCAGCCAACGTTGGACACATTTAAACTTGACTTTATCGTGGTGATTTCATTTTGGTCCTCCTCAGGAATGAAGGATAACAACCAATTGTTTCACCAGACAAGCACAATCGGTTAGTGGATTTGTCCTTCATGCTAAAGAGACAAAAAATGATTTAGAATCAAAGTACAGAGTACCTGACAGGCTGATTGGACAAATAGAACTTTGGAAGGGTCTGCAAGAGCTCGGACACAAATAGTTCTTGTGAACATCTGCAGTGGAGTTCTCTCTAAGTTTTCACATTTTATGCTTCTTTTGAACTACCGCAATTCATCTTTGCTCATAAAGCACAGCAAATTCTTTGATGTGGTCATGCCATCATGGAAGATCATTTGCCATTGTCTCCCATTTTTCACAAGTGATTCCAAAGTTTTTCAAAGAGACCCTGAGAGCGCCTTTGTTTGGTTTCTTCTGACCTTAATATGAGCACTTAGCTTGTGTTTCTTCTCTGTAAAACAGACCCTTCCACAAACATGTTTGACTTTTGGGTAACATGAACAACACAGATGAGTTGTGCTCTCTGTAGTAGAGTTTGAATGCTTGGCAGTTTAGTGGATGTGGAAAAAAGTTTCAGTATCCAGTACTTTATGTTGTCAGGTGATCCTTATAATATTCCCAAAACAATTCATATGAAGAAATTCAGGTTCCTGGCATTAGTATAGTTGTGAAACAATAAGTGTTAACACCAAGGTAGTTGCTCTATAAGTGGAGAGGAAGGGATTTATGTCAGACACGTTGTCCAGGAAAAAGTGAGACGATTTGGTGAGGAATTGTAAAAATGGAGTATAATAAGAGTAAAATTGAGAAAATGATACTGAGATTGCAAAACTGGATGACCAAAAGGATAATGGAGTTTTTGATATGGAAGTTTGAGAGCAAATATGAGTTCTATGTTGCACATCACTAAGTTCTATTACTTTTCCCTTGTTACATATTATGCTCTTTAATTTTCGGATATATTTTTAATTAATTAATTTATTTTGTTATCAAAATTCACTTGCATAGAATATTGTGTCCAAAATCCCCTCCCACAACCTGAAGATGGCATGCATTCTGAAATAGGCTATACATGTAGAATCATATAAAAGGTATTTCCACATTAATCATATTGTGAAAGAAGAATCAGGATAAAAGGGAAAAACCATGAGCAAAAAGAAATGAGAAAAAATGTATTTTTCACTCCTCATTCAGATTGCATAGTTTTTTCCGGGATGTGGTTATCATTTCATGAGGATTCTGGAATTTTCTTAGATCAATGCATTGCTGAAAAGAGTTATTTCTATCAAAATTAGTCATTGTGCAATGTTATTTTACTGTGTGCAACATTCTCCTGCTTCTGCTTACTTAGCAGCATCAGTTCATGTTAGTTTTTCCAGGTTTTTCTGAAATCAGCCTGTTTGTGATTTCTTACGGAACATTAGCATTCCATTATCTTCATCAACAGAGCTGAGTGAGTGAAAACTGGTGAGCACCAGATACCAGCCACAGCAGCTCCTGAGAAGTTCATCCCCTAGATTAAATATCTAAAAGTCGTCTACTTGAAATTCTGGGAACCAGGATGGTGGAGTGATCATTAGATGCTCTCTCCTTCCCCCCTTGATGACCTCAAAATAACCATAAAATATTTCTCCAGATAAATCCTGGATAACTGGACACACTACAGGGAGCAAAGAGTCTCATAACACCTAAGGCTAGGAAAATACCTAAGAGTGATTCCTCCTAAGGTGGCAGAGGCAAACTTGAAATAGAGGGAACCCAGGGAGGTAGAAACGCGAAAAAGGAAACAGGCGAGCCTCAGTGGTAGGAGAGGAGACCCAAGAAGGGGTAAATTTGCAACAAGATCTAGGTGTGCCTCGGCACTCTAGGGCAAATGGGAAAACAATAGGGCAGCTGGGATCACCACCCCCTGAGCTCACCTTTGCCTCAGTTCAGGTGAGGAGACCTACCATGACCAGACCACTTTCCCGCACAGTTAAAAATCCAAGCCTATGGCTGATAGGGGAAACACAAAAGAAATAGATAAAAAGTCACCTGATCGTACCTTTTTCAAAGAAGCCAAATCAACCTCAATTTCTGCAGTCGTCTCTAACTGAAAGAACCAGAAGCCATAACACACAGTCGGCATCCTGAACAGAAGAAAGTAAATCAAGAGATAAAACCCCAGAAAGAACCCAAAACAAAACAAAAACAACATAATATAGAATCTTCCCATGGGGACAAAGACCAAAACACAAATACAAAAGAGGTCAAGAGTGAGACTGTACTTCCATCTGAAACCCCAGAAGGGATTATGAACGACTCTAAAGGATAAACAGTTGTCATGGAACAGTTGAAGAAGGAAATGGAAAATCTGACCAATGATTTCAAAAGTATGAAAAAAACAATTCACTGATGAGAATACCTATCTAAAAAGAAAACTGAACAAATGGAAAAGGAAGCAAAAAATCTAACTGAGAAAATTGGAAAAATGGAAAAGGAAGTACAAAAATTAACCGGAGAAAGTACCTCCTTAAAAGGAAAAATTGGACAGATGGAAAAGAAGATGCAAACGTTAACTGAAGAAAACAATTCGAGGGGAAGGGAGAAGGGAGAGCTAAAAGCACAAATGATGGGAAAGAAGATGGAGGGAAATAAACAGTTTGTAATCATAACAGTGAAAGTGAATGGAATGAATTCTCCCATAAAACGGAGATGGAGAGAATAATGGATCTTTCAAGTGATATAGTTCTTGCATTCATGCTGTGTAGAAGCACTAAAATAAATGGGAGAAAACATATGACAAACCAAATCATAATACACACACAAACACACACACACACACACACACACACACACACAAATGATCTGCTACATTTTGCGACTGAATTCCATAGTTTCTTCTCTGAATGTGGAAGGCATTTTGCCTTAGAAGACCGTTGGGAATTTTTTTGTGTTCTTCCAGTGCTACGAAGATCCAAGCCTATAAGAAAAAAAAAATCTCTCCCACACTGGCCGTTGTTGCATGCAAAGTTCTCCTGGTTCTGCGCCTTTCATTCAGCATCAGAACATGTAAATCTATCCAAGCCTCTCTGAAGTTCTCCTGTTAATCATTTTTTATGACTCAATACTATTCCACGATATTTATATTCCATAATTTATTCAGCCATTCCCCAATTGATGGGCATCACCTTGATTTCCAGTTTTTGGCCAAGTACAAAGAGTGCTGCTATAAATATTACTGTACATGTGGGACATTTTCTGATTTTTATGATCTCTTGGCGGCACAGTCCTAGAAGCGATATTACTGAGTTAAAGGGTGTGTACATTTTTGTAACCCTTTGGGCATAGTTTCAAATTGTTCTCCAGAATGGTTGGATCAGCTTACAGCTCCACCGACAATGAATTAGTGCTCCAACTCTCCCACATCCTCTCCAACATATAACATTTTTCTGTTCTGTCATGTTTGCCAAGCTAATAGATGTGATGTGGTACTTCAGAGCTGCTTTGATTTACATCTCTCTAATCAAAAGTGATTTAGAACTTTTTTTCATATGATTATAGATATTTTAATGTCTTCCTCTACACAGCATGAATATAGTGAAAATGTATTCAATAGGAATTAATGTGTAGATCCAACGAAGAATTTTGTGTTGTTTGGGGATGGAGGGAGTTGTTGGGGGTCGGTAGGGGAGAAAATCTAAGTTTCAATGTAGAACATTAAAATAAAACATAGAAAAGAAGTAAGTTATTAAAACTCCTTTTTTCACAGTATAAAAATATTCTCCTTTCTACTCACACTTTTAAACTAAGCATGATAAATTATGCTTTTAATTTTATCTCTCATTGTATGCACCCCTTCAGTTGTCACTTTTCTTTCCCTCATTCTTGCATCATTCAAGTGATATAGTTCTTGCAATCATATTTAATCTATTTATTCCAAAATATGGTTAACAATAAATTTGAACATAAAAGACACTCTCACTGTAAGCCTACTTTCTTTTCACCTATTTTGCATAAATTTAGTCAGGCCTTAAGTCATTTTAGCATCAACAGTCTTCCATTTTTGACTACTCAATTAAGCCATCCATGAAAAGAACTTGAAAGCTACTGAAAGCTATTATTTTTTGTATTTTTATATTTTTTAATGCATTTTTTTGCTTGTTTCTTGAGTGTAAAAGTTATTTTTTAATATAAATTTATTTATTTTACTTTTTACACTCATTTCACAAATTTTTGGGTTCCAAAATTTTCTCCCCATTTGTCCCCTCCCCCTCCCCAATACACTGAGCATTCTAATTTCCCCATCACCAATCTGCCCTCTCTTCTATAATCCCTCCCTTCTCTTGTCTCCATCTTCTCTTTTGTCCTTTCAGCCAGATAACTTTCTATTCCACATTACATGTATTTCTTATTTCCTTGTGGCAAGAAAAATACTCGACAGTTGTTCCTAAAACTTTGAGTTAAAACTTCTCCCCATCCCTCCCTCCCTACCCATTCCCTTTGGGAAGGCAGTCAATTCCATATAGGCTATATCTGTGTAGTTTTGCAAATGACTTCCATAAGAGTCGTGTTGTGTAAGACTAAGTATATTTCCCTACCTCCTATCCTGCCACCTCATTGTTTCTATTTTCTCTTTTGATTCTGTGCTTGCCTGAGTGTTGACTTCAAATTGCTCCCTCCTCCCATTGCCCTCCCTTCCATCATCCCCTCCCAACCTGCTTATGTCCTTCTCCCCTACTTTCCTGTATTGGAAGATAAGTTTGCATACCAAAGTGAGTGTGCATTTTATTCCTTCCTTTAGTCGAATGTGATGAGAGTAAACTTCATGTTTCTTTTTATTCTAAGCTCTCCTCTTTTTCCCCCCACTAAAAAGACTCTTGCTTGGCTCTTCTGTGAGAGATAATGTACCCAATTTCATTTCATCCTCTCTCCTCCCACTACATTTCTCTCACAACATTTACCTTGATTTCTTTTAAGATATGATCCCATCCTATTCAATTCACTCTGTGCTCGCTGTCTCTGTGTGTGCATGTGTGTGTGTATGTGTGTGTGTAATCCCACCAACTACCCAGTTACAGAAAAATTTCAGGAGTTACAAATATTGTCTTTCCTTATAGGAATGTAAACAGTGCAACTTTGTTAAGTCCCTTATGACTTCTCTTTCCTGTTTACTTTTTCATGCTCCTTCTCATTCTTGTGTTTCAAAGTCAAATTTTCTTTTCAGCTCTGGACTTTTCATCAAGAATGCTTGAAAGTCCTCTATTTCAATGAAAGACTATATTTTATCCCTGAAATATTATACCCAGTTTTACTGGGTAGGTGATTCTTAGTTTTAGACCTAGCTCCTTTGACTTCGGG
Organism: Potorous gilbertii; assembly: GCA_028658325.1. NCBI lineage: Eukaryota > Metazoa > Chordata > Mammalia > Diprotodontia > Potoroidae > Potorous > Potorous gilbertii. The sequence goes on from CM053769.1 coordinate 635,794,121, forward strand.
AATATCCTATTGCACTCCCTTAGGTCCCTTAATGTAGAAGCTGCTAGATCTTGTGTTATCCTGATTGTATATCCACAATACTGGAATTGTTTCTTTCTAGCTGCTTGCAATATTTTCTCCTTGACCTGGGAACTCAGGAATTTGGCCACACTGTTCCTAGGAGTTTCTCTTTTTGGATCTCTTTCAGGAGGTGTATGGTGCATTCCTTGAACACTTGTTTTGTCCTCTGGTTCTAGAATGTCAGGGCAGTTTTCCTTGATAATTTCATGAAGGATGATGTCTAAGCTCTTTTTTTAATCATGGCTTTCTAGTAGTCCCATAATTTTTAAATTGTCTCCCCTGGATCTATTTTCCCAATCAGTTGTTTTTCCAATGAGATATTTCACATTCTCTTCCATTTTTTCATTCTTTTGATTTTGTTTTGTGATTTCTTGGTTTCTCAGAAAGTCATTAGTCTCCATCTGTTCCATTCTAATTTTGAGAGAACTCTTTTCTTCAGTAAGCTTTTGAACCTCTTTTTCCACTTGACTAATTCTGCTTTTGAAAGCATTCTTCTCCATGTTGATTTTTTTGACTTCTTTTGCCCATGGAGTTAGCCTATTTTTCAAAGTGTTATTTTCTTCAACATTTTTTGGGTCTCCTTTATCAAGGTATTGACCCATTTTTCATACTTTTCTTGCATCTCTCTCATTTCTCTTCCCAGTTTTTCCTGTACTTCTCTAACTTGATTTTCAAAATCCTTTTTCAACTCTTCCAAGGCCTGAGCCCATTGGATATCTATTTCAGATTTTTGGGATAAAGAGGCCTTGACTCTTATGTCTTTACCTGATGGTAAACAGTTTTCTCCTCGTCAGAGAGGAAGGTTGGAATCCTGTGGTCTCCAAGAAAGTAACCTTCTATAGTCTTGTTTCTTTTCCCTTTTCTGGGCATTTTCCCAACCAGTTACTTGACTTCTGAGAGTTCTCTCCACCCTTGCCTAGTTCTGCCCAGCTAGTGCTTGGGGTCTGATATTCCCGTGCTGCTCCTCAGCCTCAGGGCTTTTGGCAGCTGGCCAGCTCCTATTAAGTGTAAGATTAAATCAGGTTCTCAGGTCGGGGCATGGTCACCTCCCTGGCTTAGTTCCCTCAGGTGGTTTATGCAGAGACCTTCTGTAATGGAGCTGCTACGTAGGTCCTGCCTGCTCAGGGAGCCTCTGGCCGCCTGCTGCCTCTGCTACTTCCTCCCGAGGGGCCCGAGTCATGTAGAACCTCTGTTCCCCTCTCAGCCTGTCCAGATGTCTCTTTCACTGACCTTTGTGTCTGTGGGTGGAAGGACCTTCACGGACACTGGAGATTCCATCCCTGAAGCCTGCTTGCTCCCCTCAGTGCCGCGTGGCTATGGCAGGTCTGGACTCCGCTCCCGGTCGGTGCACGATGGACCTTTCGGGTCGGTTTTTCAGGGCTCTCTGTTGCTGTGCGGCTCCACTCTTCCAGAATTTGTTGGGAGTTCTTTTGATAGATAATTATGGGCTGTGGGTTCGGAGCTAGGATATGTGAGTGTTTCTACTCCACCATTTTGGCTCTGCCAAAAAGTTATCATTTTAAATCTTGGAGACTTTTTCCTTTGAAAATATTATGTACAGGATAATTGCACCAACATGGAAAGTAACATATATAATACATATATATATATATATATATATATATATATATATAATATAATAAATATTATATATATATATATAATCATTTTACCAATTTTTCTGTTTCTACAATAACTCCACAATATCTTTTAAAACTGACCCCCCCCCTTTTCCACTCACATTGTCATTACTCCAGTTTAGAATATTTTTACATCTTCGCTGGACTTTTGCAGTGACTTCCTAGTGCAATTCTGATCCTGAGTGCTCTCCCCTCCTTAGTACATCTCTGTAATGTTGCTTAATTGATATTCTTAAAGCATCATTCTGATCATACCAATCTTATTTTTTTAATATTCATTTTATTTTTTCGGTGTTCTACAATTACTACCATATAACTTACATTATTTTCACCTCTCTATCCCCTAACTGCCCTCCTACGTGTAAGACAGCCTGCAAATCTATATTGGTTCTATGCATATATACCTATTAAATACATTTTCTCTATAGTCGTGTTGTATAGAAGAATTAAAATGAATAGGAAAAATCATATAACACACCAAAAGGTGAAACAAAAGAAAGTGATGTGCTATATTCTGTAATTCTATTCCAAACTTCTTCCTTTCGGTGTGGAAAAAGTTTTTGCTTAATAGACTTTTGGGAATATTTTGAAGTCCTTACATTTCAATGTTCTTGCATTGCTATGAAGATCCAAGTTCACCAGCAAAAGCCTGTTTACACACTGTGGCCATTGCTCTGCACAATGTTCTCCTGATTCTGCTCCTTTCACTCAGCATCACATCATATAAATCTCTCCAGGCCTCTCTGAAGTCTTCCTGTTCATCATTTCTTATAGTGCGATAGTATTCCATTACCTTTATATACCGTAGTTTATTCAGCCATTTCCCAATTGATGGGCATCCCCTCGATTTCCAGTTTTTGGCCACTGCAAAGAGGGCTGCTATAAATAGTTTTGTACATGTAAGACCCTTTCCAATTTTTATGATCCCTTGAGGTCACAGTCCTAGAAGCAGTAATGCTGGATCAAAGAGTATGAACATTTTTGTAGGCCTTTGGGCATAGTTCCAAATTGTTCTCCAGAATGGCTGGACCAGCACAAAGCTCCACCAACAATGAGTCGTGTTCCAACTCTCAGATATCTTCTCAAACATTTATGTCTCTCTGTTGTGTAATGTTTGCCATTTTGTTAGGTGGTATCTGAGAAATATACTAATCCTTGCACCACCAATTTTTCTATGGTACTAATCTTTATACCTAGATCATGAACCCTTTTAAATTGTTTTCTTTTATATGGTGTCAGGCATATGGCTCTTTTCTGCCAAAATTTTATCCAGTTTTCCCAGCGATTTTTGTCAAAGAGTGAGGGCTTATCCCAGAAGCTGGGGTACTTGGGTTTACCTAACAATAGATAGCTACATTCATTGACTACTGTGTCTTGAGTACCTAGCATACTCCACTTGTCTACCACACTGTTTTATGCCCAGTACCAAGTGGTTTTGATAATTGCTGCTTTAAAATACAATTTGAGATCTGCTATGGCTGGGCCGCCTTCTGAAATATTTCTTTTCATTAGTTCTCTTGGTATTCTGGATCTTCGGTTCTTCAAGAAGAATTTTTGAAATTATTTTTCTCAGCTCTAGAAAATAATTATTAGACAGTTTTTTTTTCTATATGACATTAAATAAATTAATTAATTTAGGTAGATTTGCCATTTTTATTATACTGACTAAGCCTCCCCAAGAACAACTGATGCTTTTCCACTTACTTAGATTTCACTTTATTTGTGGGAAAAGTGTCTTCAACTGTGTTCATATAGTCCCCGGAATTGTTTGGGCAGGTAGACTTCCAAATATTTTTTAGTGTCTGCCATAGTTGTAAACAGGATTTCTCTTTCTATCTCTTCCTATTGGGCTTTGTTAGTAAAATGTAGAAATGTAGAAGATTTCTATGGCTTTATTTAGTAACCTCCATATTTGTCAAAGTTATTTGTTATTTCAATTAGTTTTTTCTTGAATCTCTAGGATTCTCTAAGTATATCATCATATTATTTGCAAAGAGTGATAAGGTACTTTCTTCTGTGCCTATTTTAATTACTTCAATTTCTTTATCTTCTCTAATTGCTAGAGCTAATATTTCTAATATCATATTGAATAATAAGAATGACAATGGACATTTTTGATTCGTCCATGATGTTATTGGAAATACATCAGTATTATCTTCATTGCATATAATGTGTGATGAGGTTTTAGATAGATACTGCACATTATTTTATGAAAAGTTCCCTTTATTCCTATGCTCTGCAACAATTTTGATAGGAAGGGGTGTTGTATTTTGTCAAAAGCTTTTTCTGCATCTGTTGAGACAACCCTGTGTTTTCTGTTAGTTTGGTTGTTAATATGATCATATTACTAATAGTTTTCCTAATATTGAACCAGCCGTGATTTCCTAGTGTGAATCCTTCCTGATCATAATATCTTATTCTCATGAGAAGTTGCTTTCTTATTTTAGTAAAATGTTATTTAAAATTTTAGCATCTGTATTCATCAGAGAAATTGGTCCATAATTTACTTTCTTTTTTTGTCTCTCCCTGGTTTAGGTATCAAAACCATATTTGCATCATAAAAAAAAATTTGGGAGGACTCCTTCCCCAATTTTCCCCAATGGTCTTTATAATATTGGAGTTAACTGTTCTTTAAATGCTTGACTGAATTCACTTTTAAATCCATCTGGTTCAGGAGATTTTTTTCCCTAGGGAATTCCTTGATGTCTTGTTCAATTTCTTTTTCTGAAATGGGATTGTTTAGTTATTCAAATTCCTTTTCTGTTAATCTAGGCAATTTATATTTTTTTAAAAAATCAACTATGTTGAATTCATGAGCATAAATTTGGGCAAAGTAATTTCTAATTATGCTTTTAATTTCCTCCTCATTGGAGGTGAGTTCACACCTTTCATTTCCGATGTTGATAATTTGGTTTTCTTCCTTCTTTTTTTAGTTCAAATTGATCAAATGTTTATCAATTTTACTGCTATTTTCGTAAAATCAACTCTTACTTTTATTTATTAGTTCAATGGTTTTCAGCACTTCAATTTTATTAATCCCCCCTTTGGTTTTCAGTATTTCTCATTTGATATTTACTTGGGCATTTTCGTTTTCATGCCCAATTCATTGATCTCCTCTTTCTCTACTTTATTCATGTAGTCATTCAAAGACTTAAAACTTCCTCTTAGAACTACTTTTGCAGTATCCTATAAGATTTGACAGGCTATCTAATTGTTGTAATTTTCTTGAATGAAGTTTTTTATTGTTTCTGTGATTCGTTGTTTAACCCACTCTTCCTTTAGAATTAGATTATTTTGTTTCCAATTAATTTTTTCTATGTTCCCATGATCTTTTATTACATATGACTTTTATCGCATTATGATCTGAGAAAGACGCATTGACTATCTCTGCCTTTCTGCACTAGATTGTTAGGTTCTTATGCCCTAATACATTGTCAAGTTTTGTATCTGTACTGAGTACCACTGAGAAAAAGGTATACTCCCTTCTATCCCCATTCAGTTTTCTTCAGAGATCCATCATATCTACCTTATCCTGAGTTTCATTCACCTCCTTAACTTCTTCCTTGTTTATTTTAAGGTTAGATTGATCAAGTTCGCAGAGGGAGAGGATGAAGTCCCCCACTCATATAGCTATCTATTTCTTCTTGTAATTCCCTTAACTTTTCCTCTAAGAATTTGGGTCTTGTATCACCTGGAGCATATAGGCTTAGTATTTATATTGCTTCATTTTCTGTGGTGCCTTCTGCAGGATATAGTTTCTTTCCTTATCACTTTTAATTAGATCTATTTACGCTTTAGATTTATCTGAGGTTAAAATTGCTTTCCATTATGTTCTTACATCAGCTGAAGCAAATTACATTCTGCTCCAACCTTTTACGTTTACCCTCTCTGTATCCTCCTGTTTCAAATGTGTTTCCTGTACACACCATATTGTTGGATTGTGGCTTTTAATCCATTCTGCTATCCATCTCTGTTTTGCGGGAGAATTCATCCCATTCACATTCACAGTTATGATTACTATCTGTGTCTTTAACTCTATCCTCTTTCCCACCATTTGTGCTATTAGTTCTCCATTCTCCCTCTTCCTACAAAATAGAGATTTATTTTTTTGCCACCACCTCCTTTAGTTTTCCATTCCTTCTTTCAGACTCCTTTCCTTTTACTTCCCTTTACTCTTACTACTTCTTTGGTACCTTTTAGTCTATGCTCATTTTCCTTTCTCATTACCTTTCCTACTGCCTTTAGAACTAGTTAGATGTATATACTTAATTCAATTTGTTGTTCCCTCCTTGATCCAAACGAGATGAAATTACCTGTCAAACAATGCTTCTCTCCCTCCCCATTTTCCTCTGCTGTACTATAAATGGGTACTTCTTCCTGTCATGTAATTTACAATTTTCTGCTTCCTGCTTTTTACAGCCTCTGTTACAATCCTCTCTCATGCTTAATTCTCATTTTTATCATTATGTATATAGTTGATAACCGTTCCCTCTATCTCTGAATTTTCCTTTTATATTTCATGTTAGATATACAATACTCAAAATTAATGAATTTCATCTTCCCTTATATGGAGGTAAACAACTTACCCGAATTGACTAACAAATATTCTTTCCCCCTGTTTACCATTTTTGTCTCTCTTGAGACCTGTGTTTGAAGATACCTGGATCTCCTTCCATGGTTCTTACTTGTTTGACTCCGCTTGACTCTCACCCTATAGCTCCTTCGATACTGCTGCTTCCTCAGATGGCCTCGAGGCTTTCCTGCTAGGTGATGCAGTAGGAGGGATGCTGTGTTGTGTGCTGTATGCTCCTCCACCCTCAAGGAATAGATTTTTCCCATCGATCTTCCTATCTTTCCTGGACTGTGAAATTTCCACTGTCTCTTATTGGTTTCTACATCTCCAAAATTTGGCTAGATTCTGTTTTTAGAGGTATCTGATGGAGTCTGTGTAAGAGTTTAGGAGGGCAGTAGCTCTCACTCCACCACCTTGGCTCCACCAGTGATCATGTGATTTTGCTCAGACAAGTTTCAATGGCTACCTAATACTTTGAAGATTGAATTCAGTCTCCTCTTACCTTTCCCATTCTTCAATACTTGTGCTCAATCTACGTTTCCAGCCATGGGACACACTTTATGCTTCAGTCAAGTCTACCTGTTTGTCATTAATCATACATGATAACACATTTTCTATATCTATACCTTTGTTCAGGTTGTTTGCTATTTATAAATAAACAGATTAATGCCAAGCACTAAGGCAGTTACTGAATATCCATATACAAAAGTAAACTTTTTCTTCTTTCAAAGACCTTACTTATTATGAGGTGGAGAAAACATCTAAGAAAACATGAAAGAATTCTTCTGAGTCATCTGCAGAGAAGTGACAATTGATATCATTGCAACTGACGAAATCATAAAAGACAAATCCGCAGATAAAGAAGAGAACATGGCCTGCATCAGAGCCTTAGGTGATAGCTGAGATAATGAACATAAGATCTCTTTTGATTTTAAATCATTATGTAAATACAAGTTATTATTAGCCTGCATTTATTTTTTTTTACAACTAAAATCTTTAACAAACATGGTACCAACTCTAGGTCCTTGATGACCAGGACAGTATAGTTCCATTTTTGCCAGGATTTGTTTTATTGGATAAGATGTGAGCCTGTTGTCCAGGAAGAAGCCTGGTTAAATACAAAACGAAATATAATTAAAACAGGGGAAAAAAAAGAAACTCTATATCCGGAAGTCTGTGCTTCCAGGGATTAATTCTTGCTTTTGACTATATTTATTTGTGCTCATGATCAGCTTTGGAATGAGGCTATTAAAATATGTGTTACTGGCATGAATATACACTAAAAACACACTAGGGAATATTTGGAAATATTTAAGAAGTGAAATTCTTGTATTACAAGGTTGTTTTCTCATAGTGTTGATTCTTGTTCATTCATTTACATAAGCAACAATTCACCCAGACAAACTTCAAAGGCCAATTAGTTAAGGTATTAGTGCTAAACCACTGGCATGAAAAGTTTAGGCCCAAAATGTAGTCCCTGCAAAACTAAAAGGAATGCAGAAAGGTAAGATAAATTCTTTTCAAAAAGGAAAAGCTGCTGTCAGTAGTAAATGTTAAAACTTGCTCCCTGGGTGAATAAAAGTTACCTTAAAGAATCTACCAAGCAAAAAGAAATGGTTTGAGTGGAAAATTAAATTAACTTGGTCAAATTTATTGCGGTAGAAATTTAATGCCTCATTGAGTGTGAGCAGCACAATGAACTACCTTACTTTCAAATTTTCTCTTTTTACAAATTTGTAAGTATAATGATGGAGATATAGAAGTCATCACATAAATAACTAAGAAATATAATGAAGTCTTTGGAATAAATCTCAGTAAAATTCAGATATTTGGTTATACTTACATAGATAAATTTGGATTTACTTCTTTTTGATTTCAGATCAAGCTTTCTTTCTCTTATGCCACTATGTTACCCTCGCCTTTCTTTGTCTCTAATCTCACCAATAATGCCCTCCCTTTTACCTGCTAGACAATTCAGAGGTACTTCCAAATACTATTAACAGCGCAAGAAAAATCAAGAATAAAAAGTGTGTCGTGTGTGTGTATGTAACACATAAAAAGGAAGCACATGTTTCTCAGCTAGTTAGATTAGGTAAGTTTTATAGATTTAATCAATTATTTGCAGGTATCTACATGTGGACCATGGTATCTTCTACTTTAAGCTGTGACCTGAAATCACAGAATCTGAGAGTTAAAAATTAACTCAAAACTATCTATTGAAATCCACATCTGAATGAGAATGCCTCTCTATAAACGTGCCTGACAATTGGTCTCATAACCTTTCCTTGAAGATTTCTAGGGAAGCATAATTTACTCATTCCTGTAATAGAACACCTTCACTATGGCAGAGCTCTAAGGGATGTAAGTCGTGTGTGTGTGTGTGTGTGTGTGTTTGTGTGTGTGTGTGTGTGTGTGTGTGTGTTGAACATGAAGGTTATTTGCTTACTCATGTGTCTGACTAGATGTGGCTCACACATCTTTCTCCAAGAGAGACTTTAATTTATGCAAAAAGAGGAGCAGGATGTTGGATATTTTATACTAGCCACTCTGCTCTCATAAAGGAGGGGCTACTGAGCTAAAATTTTATCTATTTACCTTATAGTAAATATTGTTACTCTATGGGAAGTATCTTTTTAGATCTACATTGTGTTTCCAACTACTATGCCTCAATGGGAAAAGAGGGTTCCATGGTTTTATTCAAAGGTTTGACTCTGTACTCTTTCTTTACATTTATTATTTTCTTTTTAAATATTTAATTTAATTTTCGAAATTCAAATCTACAAAATTTTGAGTCTAAATTTCTCCCCCCCCTCTCCTCCCACCTCCCCAAGATGGTATGCAATCTTATGTAGGTTATACATGTAGCATCTTATTAAATATATTTCCATATTAATCGTGTTATAAAGAATTAGAAACAAAGGGGAAAACCATGAGAAAGGAGAAATGATAACAAAACAAAAGAAAATAGATTATGCAGACTCCATAGTTATTTCTCTGGATGTGTTTATCATTTTCCATCAAGAGGATTTTGGAAATGTGTTAGATCACTGCATTGCTGAGAAGAGCTACGTTTATCTAAGTTGGTCATCACACACTTTTGTTGTTACTTTGGTAATATTCTCCTGGTTTTACTCACTTCATTTAGCCTCACTTCATATGAGGCTTTCCTGGATTTTCTGAAATCCACCTGCAAATCGTTGTTTATGGAAGGAAAATTCTATTATATTCATATACCACAACTTGTTCAGTCATTCCCTAGTCGTTCTCAATTTTCTATTCTTGGGCACCACAAAAAGAATTGCTATAAATAATTTTCAAATGTAAATCCTTTTCCCATTTTTATGATGTCTTTGAGATACCGACCTATTATTGATATTGCTGGATCAAAGGGCATGTACATTTTTATAGCCATTTGGGCATAGTTCAAAATTGCTCTCTAGAATCGTTGACCAGTTCACAATGGCAGTATTTATAATTTTACTGTTTTGTTGTTACTCAATCTGATAGGTGTATTGTGGTACCTCAGAGTTGTTTTGATTTGCATTTCTCTAATCAATAGTGATTTAGAGCAACTTTTTATATGACTTGATTTTTAAAATATTTTTGTCTAAAAATTGCCTGTTCATATCCTTTGACAATTTAACAATTGTGAAATGACTTGTTTCTTACAAATTTGAGCCAATTCTCTATATACTTTAGAAATGAGACTTTTATTGAAGACATAGGTGGTAGAAATTCTTTCTCAGCTTTCTGCTTCACTTCTAATTTTGCTTGCATGAGCTTTGTAAACGTAAAAGTTTTGTAATTTAATTTAATCAAAATTATCCATTTTGCATTTCATAAACTACTCTATCCCCTTTTTGGTCCTAAATTTTCCAATGTGCCACAGATCTTATAGGTAATGTAGTACATGCTCTCCTATTCTGTTATATAGTTACACCTTTTATATCTAAATTTTGTATCCATTTTCAATTTACCCTGGTATATTTTGTAAGGTCCTGGTCTATGTCTAGTTTTTGCCATATATTTTCTAGTTTTTCCAAGAAATTTTGTTTGATTCTCCTCTCAAAGATATATTTATTAATCCAAGCATGTAGTCATTATGAGTTAGAGAATTTATATAGATGATAATATAAGAGACAATAGCAGAATTGAATATGTTCTCTCTTTGAAAGACAGTTATGTCAGTTGTTCACCCGAAAGAAAGAATCAGATCTCATCTAAGGGAGAGTTTTCCAACATATCCAGAGTAACAAGCAGGGTTAGAATATAATGAAGGTGCTGCATCCTCTACATGTTGGTCTCTTCCTTGCACTTCAGGAAACTTTCCCTAAGGGGAAGCTGAAACAGCAGTGTGTCTTATCTCTTAAAGCTAGAATTCAATAGACAGAATTTCTCTTCTCCCAAACTCTTGTGAACTGCTTCTCATTTAGACAGAAAGCATTAATCAATGTCCACGAAAGAGGAGAATTTTGTGATTGGTTGGTTGTTCTTCGTCTTCAAAGAGGATCAAAATGACATCACCATCGTAAAGTGAAATTTCAATATGTCAGATTGTTGGTGATCTGACCAATATGAGCTCAGAATGCTTTTCCACAGCTTGAGCACAGATAGTCCCTGTGAATACTTCGGGTGGATATCCCAAATTTGCTCATTCTCCGTTTACTTTGTGCTGTCCCAATTCTGCTTTGCTCAAAGAGCACAGCACCTTTTTTTATGGGGGCATGTCTTGCTGAGCAGTGCTATGCCAGTGTCTACCATTTGAACAGTCAAATCCAAATTTCTTGAGGGAGATCTTGAGAGTGTAATTGTACCATGAAAGTTCTCCATTAAATAATCTTTTTGGCAAGTGTACATTTTGTATTCAAAAAATATGACCAGCCCATTGGAATTGCGCTCTCTGCAGCATAGTTTGAATACTTGGCAGTTCACTGTGAGCAAGGACTTCAGTATCTGGTACTTTATCCTGTCAGGTACTCAGAATCTTCTTAAAACAGTTCACATGGAAGCAATTTAATTTCCTGGCATCGCACTGGTAGACTGTGCATGTTTCACAAGCATATAACAATGAGTTCAACATAACAGCTCGGTAGACCTTCAGTTTGGCTGTCAGTTTAAAACCTCTTCTCTCCCAAATCTTTCTTAGGAAGTAGTTCAGGCAATGCATGTATCAACCTCATTGTCGATGTGTATATCCCTGGAAAGCACACTACCAAGGTAAGTGAACTTATCCATAACATTCAAAATCTCTCTATTTGTTGTAACCAATGGTTGCATGTAAGGATGGATTGCCACTCGCAGGAAAGCAGCATTCTATCATCATCTGTGCCTATACTCCCACCATGACAAACTCTGATGAGGTCAAAGAAAAGTTTTATGAAGACCTAGAGACCCTTTTCTTTAATGTGCCAAAAAAGGACAAGCTTATCATTTTGAGTGACTTTAATTCTACTGTAGGCTAAGACTACCAGACTTGACAGGGGGTCCTAGGGAGGAATGGAGTTGGAAACAGCAAAAGCAATGGTCATTGACGGCTGAAGACTTGTGCATTGCATGACCTTCTCATCACCAACACTATCTTCTATTTACCTAAATACAATAAAACTTCATGGGTACACTCTTACAGTAAATACTGGCATCTAATAGACTACGTGATTTGGAAAAAGAAGAGACAGACAAGATGTGAGAGGGACAAAGGCAATTTGTAGTGCAGAGGGCTGGACTCGTCATATATTTATCCTTTCCAAGCTAAATATTTGCATTCATCAAAAGTGCCACCTCCAAGGCAAAATGACTACCAAAATTAATGTCAACAAATTAGAGCTCTTCTCTGAGCATGAACATTTTGCTGCTGACTTGGAGGGAAAGTTGAGCTAACACACAGTTGTCAAAATTGGAGCAGAAATCAGAGATTTAGTGTATAGCATTGAATTTGCTCGACCAAGTCAGAACACTTGTAAACACCAAGACTGGTTGGATGAAAATGATGGGGAAATTCAGAAACTCCTAAATGAAAAACGAGAACTCCACAGGATTTTCTAGCAGAATAGTTCATCCACCTCTCAGAAGGTAGAACATGAATCCATCAAATTCAAAGCTTAGAGAGATGCAGATTCCTGGCAGTAAGGAGGCAGATGAAATTCATTTTTATGCTGTTTGTAATAACCCATGATTCCCTGAAAACTACATGTGGACCAAAAACCTATGGGGCATAACAACTACTCAGTGCTGATGGATCCAGATCCTAGAGAGATGGCCTGAATATTTCCATAGTGTTCTCAAGAGAACATCATCAACCAATGTTGAGGCCATTGACCATTTACCTCAGATTGAAGTCAATCCCTCCTTAGCTTAACTTCCAACTGACAAAGAGGTTTTGAGCGCCATTAGGCACCTTTCATAGAATCTTATGAAAATAGCCTTTGAATGCCTAGTTACTTAACAAGGATATTGTGTGACGTAGGTGAAATAGTATAAGGAGATTTTTAATCACTATTATTTCATTGCTATTATTTTAAGAAAGTCAAATGACTCTTGTAGGATGAGAGAATTTTTTTTAAACTTAAAAACGGTTACAACATACATTCTGTTCCTAGTGATATATCTTCCCTGTCCTAAATATTCCCTGGTCTTTTAAGTAATTCTTATGTCACTTTGTTCCTTAAATATACTACAACGTAGTTTATTCTAGTCAGGTAATGTGAAATAACCAATGACAGCCAGACATATCTGTATTTTCTTTCTACTCTCCTAGGATATTTGGTGCCTCATTATCCTTTTTAAACTTACATCTATACTGGAGAACTTTCATCATTGTGTGCCTTTGTGAGCTCGTGAGCTCCTTTGATAGTTACAGCGTTTCTCAATATTCTTGATGAAATAAAGTTCACCACACTAAATGCACTAAGTTAAATGTGGTTTAACCAGAGCAGAGGAAAGCCATACTATAATGTGTACAGGCTTGGGCACTATTTCTCTTTTAATGCAATGTAATTTTGCATTAGTTTCCTAGGCTTCCATTTCAAATTCTTGAATCTTGTTGATTTTGTTTGCCCAAAATGCTGGATCTTTTTCAGAGGAGCTGCTGTTTAACACACTTATCTTATTCTTGTGTAATTCTTAAAGAATGGAATAAGGCATACTATAGATTAAGTTTATAACTTTGATTATGGCCAAACATTTCTTAAAATGTCTTATGATATTCTCATGCAATAAACGGTGAGATGTGGGCAAAGTGATGATATATTTGTATGTACTTGTAACTCTTTGAATCATCCCCAATTGATACATGATCAAAGGATATGAACAGACAGTTTTCAGAGAATAAAATTAAAGCTATCTATCGTCACATGAAAAAAAGTGTTGTAAATCTCTACTGATTACAGAGATGCAAATCAAAACACCTCTGGGATACCATATCACACGTATCAAATTGGCCAACATGACAAAACAGGATGATGATAAATGTGGGAGAAGATGTGGGAAAGTTGGAACACTAATTCATTGTTGGTGGGGCTGTGAGCTGATCCAACCATTCTGAAGAGCAATTTGAAACTGTACCTAAAGGGCTCCAAGTATGTGCATGCCCTTTGACCTATCACTACTGCTTCTAGGACCGTATACTCAAGAAATCATAAAAACGGGACAGACTTCTACACTTATAAAAATATTTATAGCAGCTCCCTTTGTGTTGGTCAAAAGCTGGAAATCAAGGGGATGCCCGTCAACAGGGGAATGGCTGAATAAAATGTGGTATATGAATGTAATGGAATACTATTTTACTATAAGAAATAATAAACAGGATTACATCAAAGAGGCCTGGAAAGGCTTATATGAATTGATGCTGAGCAAAAGTGGCAGAATCAGTAGAACTTTGTACACAACAACAATAAGAGTAGGTAAGAAATTTTTTCTGGTAGACTTAGTACTGCATTGCAAAGCAGGGACTTAAAAATAACCAGAGGTCCCTCCAGGCAAAATGCCTTCCACATCCAGAAAAAGAACTGTGGAATTCAATTGCAGAATGAAACAAATCACTTTCTTTTTTATTATGTTTTTGTTTATTTTATGATTTCTCCCATTCATTTTAATTCTTCTATGCAACATGACTAAAGTGAAAACATATTTAATAGGAATGTGTAAAACCTTTATAAAACTGTACACTGTCTCAGAAAGGGAGTGAGAAAGTAAGGTGGAAGGAGAGAGGCAGGGGAATACGCCTAAGTTATATGGAAGTGATTGTATAACACTGAAAACAAATAAAATAGCAACTATAAAAAGAAACTGTTTGAATCATTATATTCCAAGAATAGTCCTTAATGATTTAATATCAATTTAGGGGAATGAATCCAATGGAGTTTCCTAGATTATTATGCTTGAACCTATGTTGTTCAGGTCTCATTGGGTATTTTTTGATAATGTATTTGTGCTTTAACCATGACTGATAAAAATACGTTTTTAAAATTTGTGGATGACAGAAGAGGTGGCAAAAGTAAGATATAATAAAACAAAGTATATCTGAGTCTGAAATTCATTAGGGAAAAAAGTACAATCTTGGCCTTGTCATGAATAATCTGTTTCTTAACATCAAAATGGAGAAGTCATAGTTAGAAATGTGCAAATCTGTGTGATTTTGAGTAGATTGTAAATTCAGTGCATCCTCCATAAGTGTGGTAGTCAGAGGAAAAAAGAATTATGAATTTGAGGAGTGTATAAAGAGAGGCAAAAGATTCAAGAGCTATGAGGTGATAGTACCTCTGTATTCTGCTCATAAACCTATCTTCCATTTTAAAAATACATTATGACAGAGTTTATTCTAACCAGGTAATGTGAAATGATCAATGACATCTAGCTTCATTCCAGGATATCAGTTACCTCGTTACCCATTTTCTTCATCAAATCTAAATTTCCAGCTACCAGATCATTCTCCTTGGTTGATAACAATAGAGAAGTTGAAAAGTTCTCCCTTCACTATCATCCCTTAGCACTGTACAAGACTTTCTGAATCATAAACCTAGCTTAATTTTGATTCTCTGTTGTTTCCCCAAGAAAGCTGTGGTAGTAATAGTAGTGGTAGGGGTGGTGGGGGTGGTGGTAATAGTGGTGGGAGGAGTCAAAGAAGGAGAAGAGGAGAAGGAATGATAATAATGAGTATGATTAATAGTAGCATCCAAAGATTTACTCATATATATACTAAAGTATTCTGGTCATTATCCATAGCAGTCATTTTGGAAAATTGACCTTTTCCTCTTAATAGTATTTTTTGGTTGGATTCTCTTTTACCTTGAAAGTTTCGTTCCTATACCTCCTCGCTTATTTATTGTGGATAAATGTAGTTCATGAGAACTTACTCATCTTTTATCTATTACCTTTAAAATTGTATGCTCTCTTCCTTGATGATTTCATTAAGTTTTGGTATGATGACCGCACATTAATATTTGTAGCCATAATTTATATTCTAAACTCCAATCTTATTTTTTTACTTATATCCTCACCTATCCTTCAGATGCTTGAATTCAAATGATCCAAAACCAAGCTGATTTTCGTCCTGAGTATATTTCCCCTTCCAGATAGGCAGTATCAAGGTGTCAAAGGAAAGGCAGCAATATAACGGAATTATCTCAACATTCTTCTCTAAAGCACTTTAAAATAGAGCCACAAATCAAATTCTAAACTGGAAGAGCCAATAAAATGTTGGGATAAGACATTTATCCAGTGTATGACAACTGAGGACGTCAGCAAGAGAGGTCTGTGGCAATGGTGTGTGGACTGACCCTGAACAGCAGCAACGCCAGCAGTGGATGTTAGAAATGGCTACTGTATCAACAGCAACAACTTCAGGAGTTCTCAGACAAAGAATAGTAAGGGAGTCAGCCATTAGTCAAAAAGTGTTTGCAGATGACAGTTTGCTGACACTGTGGATATTGTTCATATGAAATTCCATATGAAAGTTCTAAGGGAAAGAGGAATCTAGAACCCTTGATAACAGGGGATCAAATGCTCTGGTCTAGCATCCAAGGCATAATGAAGCAATGGATCTTGTGGCTACAGGATAGAAGGGAACCTGGTCACATTTAAATAGGAAAAAGTACTTGAGTTGCTCACAAGGAAACAGGAGTCCTGGTCCTAATTGCGAGGAAAAGAAGCAATAGCACTTGCAGCCAAGGGAATATAGGAGTCTTAACCACAGTGACAGGGTCAAGAGAAAGATTCACACCTCTGGAAGGTGATTTCCTTCAGAACGAACAGAGCAAAAACCAGGAGATTAATGGCAGTCACTCTACTCATATTAGTGTGGAAACAATAAAAACTGCAAAATCCTCAGTATAAGTTCTGAAGCAGCTGTGCAAAAACCCTAAAGCTTGGAAAAACACATCCCACACCATCCCAAAAGCAAAGCCCAGCTTTAACGAACTTAAAAGTAAAGAAATTTTAGGAAAAATGAACAAAAAAAAAAGAACTTGAATGTAGAAACCTAATAGAGTAACAAGAGATTAAGACACAAGCAGTGAAGATAAGGACAGAACAGCTAAAAGTAAAATTTCTTTTTTTTTAAATAAATTCATTTATTCAACTTTATACATTCATTTTCACAAGATTTTGGGTTCCATCATTTTCTCCCTATTTGTCCCCTGCCCCTCCCCAATACACTGAACCACCAATCTGCCATCTCTTCTTTCATCCATCCCTTCTTTTGTCCCCATCTTCTCTTTTGTCCTGTAGGGTCAGATAAATTTCTAATCCCCATTATCTATATTTCTCATTTCCTAGTAGCAAGAACAATATTCAACAGATGTTCCTAAAACTTTGAGTTCAAGTTTCTCCCCATTCCTCCCTCCCCACCCATTCACTTTGGGAAGGCAAGCAATTGAATATAGGCTATATCTATGCAGTTTTGCAAATGATTTCCATAATAGTCGTGTTGTGTAAGACTAACTATATTTTCCTCCATCCTATCCTGCCCCACATTGTTGCTATTCTCACTTTTGATCCTGTACCTCCCCAAGAGTGTTGACTTCAAATTGCTCCCTCCTACCATTACCCTCCCTTCCATCATCCCCCCCCCACACTGCTTATCTCCTTCTCCCCCACTTTCCTGTATTGTAGAATAGGTTTTCATACCAAAATGAGTGTGCATTTTATTCCTATCTTTAGTCGAATGCGATGAGAGTAAACTTCATGTTATTTTTCTCAGCTCTCCTTTTCCCCTCCACTAAGAAGACTCCTGCCTGCCTCTTCTATGAGAGATAAATTATCCCATTCCATGTCACCCTCTCTCCTCCCACTACATTTCTTTCTCACCGTTCACCTTGATTTCTTTTAAGATACGATCCCATCCTATTCAATTCACTCTGTACTCTCTGTCTCTGTGTGTGCGTGCATGTGCGTATGTGTGTGAGTGCCCGGCTATATGTGTGTGTGTGTGTGTGTGTGTGTGTGTGTGTGTCTGTGTGTGTTTGTATAATCCCACCGACTACCCAGATACTCAAAAATTTCAGGAGTTACAAATATAGTGTTTCCATATAGGAATGTAGACATTTCAACTTTGGTAAGTCCCTTGTGACTTGTCCTTGTTGTTTACTTTTTAATGATTCTTCTCATTCTTGTGTTTGAAGTTCAAATTGTTTTTTCAGCTCTGGTCATTTCTTTTTTTTAATATATATATTTTTTATTTTTAAATTTATTTAACTTTTTACATTCATTTGCACAAGATTTTGGGTTCCAAAATATTCTCCCCATTTATCCTCTCCCCCCTCCCCAATACACTGGACATTCTAATTGCCCATATCACCAATCTGCCGTCTCTTCTATCATCCCTCCCTTCCCTTACCCCATCTTCTCTTTTGTCCTGTAGGGCCAGATAACTTTCTATTCCCCATTACCTGTATTTCTTATTTCCTAGTAGCAAGAACAATACTCAACAGTTGATCCTAAAACTTTAAGTTCCAGTTACTCCCCATCGCTCCCTCCCCACCCATTCCCTTTGGGAAGGCAGGCAATTCAATGTAGGCCATATCTGTGTAGTTTTGCAAATGACTTCCATAATAGTCGTGTTGTGTAAGACTAACTATATTTCCCTCCATACTTTCCTGCCCCCCATTGTTTCTATTCTCTCTTTTGATCCTGTCCCTCCCCGAATGTTAACTTCAAGTTGCTCCCTCCTTCCATTGCCCTCCCTTCCATCATCCCCCACCCAACCCTGCTTATCTCCTTCTCCCCCAATTTCCTGTGTTGTAAGATAGGTTTTCATACCAAAATGATTGTGGATTTTATTCCTTCCTTTAGTCAAATGTGATGAGAGTAAACTTTATGGTTTTTTTTTCCCTCTTCCAGCTCTCTTTTTCCCTCCATTAAGGAGACTCCTTCCTGCCTCTTCTATGAGAGATAATTTATCCCATTCCATTTCACCCTCTCTCCTCCCATTTCATTTCTCTCTCACTGTTTACCTTGATTTCTTTTAAGATATGATCCCATCCTATTCA
>CM053769.1:635820914-635834806 GCA_028658325.1 Potorous gilbertii
TTGGGATCTGGCATTATGAGGTCACCTTCCCAAGCATTTTTTTAAATTATTATTTTTTTAATTTTCTGAATCTTATGTTCTTCCAGATTAATTTGGTTATGATTTGTTCTTGCTTTATAAAATAATTTTTGGCACTTTGGTATGTGTAATAGTAATGTAATTTGGAAAGATCTTTCTCATTAATTACTAGGCCCATATAATCTGCTTGGATTCCCTGGAAGCCTGGGTCACATGTGGTGGGAGGATCTTTCTGAAGAGTCAGAACAGGAAAGGTGGAGCAGAACCAGGAGTAAGTGAATGAATGGGGTCAGTTCAGAGGGGAAACAACACAGGCCAAATGACACACTGTGACGTTTGACAGTTGAGAAGGCCCTGTCTGGGGGAGGGGAGGTTTGAGAATGACTTTGCTCTCTGCTGTGATCATGTTTGTTAACTTCTTGGTCACCATGACTGATTTTCCTTTCTGGTTCTGGGATTCAGTTTTCTGGTGTGTAAATAAACGTTTTTATTCTGCTCTCTATATGGAGAGGCTTTTAGATTTTGTAAATAAGAATTATGATGGCATATTCATAGCTACAACCAGTGCAGTGCATATTATCTCGGTGATGCAATATGACACTAAGTAGGTAAATTAACTTAGAATTACCATTTTTATTATATTTGCTCAGTCTACTCATGAGCAATGGATGGTTTTCCAATTATTTAGGTGTGAATTGATTTGTGTGAAGTTTTTGCTGTTCTTTTTGTTTTGCTTTTAATTTTGTATTTTTTTTATAATTCTCTTCTTACAGTCCCTGGGTTCTTTTGGCAGAAAGACTCTCAAATATTTTATAATATATGCAGCAGTGTTAAATGGAACGTTTTTCTACCTATTATTGTTAGACTTTGTTAGTAATATATAGAAGTACAGATGATATTTGAGAGTTTATTTCATCTCCCATAACTTGACTAGAATTGTTTATTATTAAGGGCAGTTTTATTTTTTACTTGATTCTATAGGATTAACTAAGTTTGCCATTTTTTGTACAAAGATTGGTAACTTAGTTTCTTCCTTTTTTTTTTTGGCAGGTTCTTAAAAATTGCTTAGATTTACTGTACTTTCATAAAAATGTAATGCCTAGGGTTTTCTTTTTTACTTAGAAAGAGTTCATTATGTCAATGTGTAGCTTAACACAAACAATTTCTGCTATTAATAACTGTCACAATTTGAATATTTTTACCTAGTTTAGAATTACTATCTTTAGTACACTGTGATTGTATTTTCCTCCATGGTATGTAAATCTCGAATTTTCCACCGAAGTCTTTTATTTTTTTTCTACCAAATTGTGCCAGAAATGCGGCCTTTTCACATGTAAGCACCTTTTCTCCCATCTAGACTTAGTCTTTGAATTTAATATTTACAGTCAGATGTAAAATCCTCTTTAAAAAATAAGGAACTTCAGTAGCTTGAATTCAATGCTTTGCAATGCTACCATAATAAAAATGCCAATATAAAAGAATTAATTTACAGATTTAATACTACACCATTCAAACTACCAATGGGATACTTTATTTTTTTTTAATAATGATCAAAAATTTATTAGAAAACCAGTAATTTGCAGAAAATGCCTTGGGGTCACTTTCAAATTCAGTTACGGCTATTATACTTTCTATAGCAAGTTTTATACAATGAAAATTAATACTCACAATGATGACTGTGAAGCTTCTCTCTAGCTTCCATGACTTGAACATAATAAGGCATGGCAGAACTCTTTGCATATAGTATAAAGAGATATTTAACAACAGAAGTTGAAATAAAAAATAAATCAACTCCTTCATCCCTTGAATAATCTGTTAATCACGAATTAACAATATTAGCAGAATTTACACTACATTGATTCACTATAGATGGAGCCCGAATAACTATTCTGGTGAATATCATTTCAATCCATCAAGAACTGAGCTCTTACTTTGTACAAGGCATTGTTCTAAATATCTAGGAACATACGTAGATGAGGCAATGTAGTTGTAGAAGCTTGGAACACTGGGATTTAATTCTGGATTTCTACCTCTCAAGCCTCATTGTTCTTCACCTCTTGGCAGCAATTGACATGGTTGATCAGCTCTTTCTCTTTTTTTAAGATAAATTTACTTATTTAACTTTTTACATTCATTTTCACTAAATTTTAGGTTCCAAAAGTTTCTCCTCATTTGTCCCCTCCTACACGTCAGTAAAGAAAGCTTTTTAATTTCCCCGATAGCCACTCTGCCCTCTTTTCTATCTTCCCTCCCTTCTCTTGTCCCCATCTTCTCTTTTGTCCTGGAGGGCCAAGTAACTTTCTATTCCCCATTACCTGTATGTCTTATTTCCTAGTAGCAAGAACAATACTCGACAGTTAGTCCTAAAACTCTGAGTTCCAACTTCTCCCCATCCCTCCCTCCCCACACATTCCCTTTGGGAAGGCAGGCAATTCAATATAGGCCATATCTATGCAGTTTTGCAAATAACTTCCAAAACAGTCGTACTGTGTAAGACTAACTATATTTCCCTCCCTCCTATCCTGCCCCTCATTGTTTCTACTCTCTCTTTTGATCCTGTCCCTACCTGATTGTTGCCTTCAAATTGCTCCTTACTCCCATTGCCCTCCATTCCATCATTCCCCCCAACCCGGCTTATCTCATTCTCCCCCACTTTCCTGTATTGTAACATAGTTTTCATACAAAAATGAGTGTGCATTTTATCCCTTCCTTTAGTCGAATGTGATGAGAGTAAATTTCATGTTTCTTATTTTTCTCAGCTCTCCTCGTTTTCCTTCCATTAAAGAGTCTCCTGCTTGCCTTTTCTATGAAAGATAATTTACCCCATTGCATTTCGCCCTCTCTCCCCCAACTATATTTCTCTCTCACTATTTACCTGGATTTATTTTAAGATATGATCCCATCCTATTCAATTCACTCTGTGCTCGCTGTCTCTGTGTGTGCGTGCATGTGTGCATGTGTGTGTGCGTGCATGCATGTAGTTGTGTGTGTGTGTAATCCCACCAACTACCCAGATACTGAAAAATTTCAGGAGTTAAAAATATTGTCTTTCCACGTAGGAATGTAAACAGTTCAACTTTGGTAATTCCCTTGTGACTTCTCTTTGCTGTTTGCTTTTTCATGCTTCTTCTCATTCTTGTGTTTGAAAGTCAAATTTTCTTTTCAGCTCTGGTCTTGTCATCAAGAATGATTGAAAGTCCTCTATTTCATTGAAAGACAATACCTTCCCCTGAAGTATTATACTCAGTTTTGCTGGGTAGGTGATTCTTGGTTTTAGACCTGGTTGCCTTGACTTCTGGGACATCCTCTTCCATGCCCTTTGATCCCTTAATGTCGAAGCTGCTAGATCTTGTGTTATCCTGATTGTATTTCCACAATACTGGAATTGTTTCGTTCTAGCTGCTTGCAATATTTTCTCCTTGACCTGGTAACTCCGGAATTTTGCCACAATGTTCTTAGGAGTTTCTCTTTTTGGATCTCTTTCAGGGGGTAATCAGTGGATTCCTTGAATACTTGTTTTGCCCTCTGTTTCTACAATATCAGGGCAGTTTTCCTTGATAATTTCATGAAGGATGATGTCTAGGCTCTTTTTTTGGTCATGGTTTTCCAGTAGTCCCATAATTATAATTTGTCTCTCCTGGATCTATTTTCAAGGTCAGTTGTTTTTCCAATGAGATATTTCACATTCTCTTCCATTTTGTCATTCTTTGGTTTTGTTTTGTGATTTCTTGGTTTCTCAAAAAGTCATTAGTCTCCATCTGTTCCATTCTAATTTTGAGAAAACTATTTTCTTCATTGATCTTTTGAATCTCTTTTTCCACTTGGTCAATTCTACTCTTGAACGCATTCTTCTCCTCTTTGGCTTTTTGAACCTCTTTTGCCAATTGAGTTAGCCTGTTTTTCATGGTGTTATGTTCTTCAATTTTTTTTGGTTCTCCTTTGTCAAGGTATTGACTTGTTTTTCATGTTTTCCTTGAGTCTCTCTCATTTCTCTTCCCAGGTTCTCATCCACCTCTCTACCTTGATTTTCAAAATCCTTTTTGAACTCTTCCACGGCCTGAGCCCGTTGGATATCTATTTCAGATTTTTGGGATACAGAGGCCTTGACTCTTATGTCTTTACCTGATGGTAAGCAGTTTTCTCCTCGTCAAAGAGAAATGTTGGAATCATCTGGTCTCCAAGAAAGTAACCTTCTATGGTCTTATTTCTTTTCCCTTTTCTGGGCATTTTCCCAGCCAGTTACTTGACTTCTGAGAGCCCTCTCCACTCCCTCCTAGGTCTGCCCAGCTAGTCCTTGGAGTCTCAGATTTAAGTGCTCCCCAACCTCAGGGCTTTTGACGACTGGCCAGCTCCTATTAAGGGTAAGA
Organism: Potorous gilbertii; assembly: GCA_028658325.1. Taxonomy (NCBI): domain Eukaryota; kingdom Metazoa; phylum Chordata; class Mammalia; order Diprotodontia; family Potoroidae; genus Potorous; species Potorous gilbertii. The sequence goes on from CM053769.1 coordinate 635,825,300, forward strand.
TTAAATCAGGCTCTCAGGTGCGGGCATGGTCGCCTCCAAGGCTCAGTTCCCTCAGGGTGTTTATGCGGAGACCTTCTGTATTGGAGCTGCTGCCTAGCTCCTGCCTGTTCTGGGAACCTCTGGCCACTTGCTGCCGCTGCCTCTACTGCTGCCTCCCGAGGGGGCCTGAGTCCAGGAGACACCCCTTCCCCTTTCAGCCTGTCCAGACTTCTCTTTCACGGACCTGTGCGTGTGTTCGTGGAAGGACCTTCATGGCGCCTGGGGATTCCATCCCTGAAGCCTCCTCGGATCTGCTCGCTCCTCTCTGTGCCGGGTGGCAGGGGTAGAGCATGGCTGGACTCCGCTCCCTTCCGGTGGGCCACAGAACTTTGGGGTCCGTTTTTCAGGGCTCTCTGGAACAGAAATCTTCTTCACCCGGTTGCTGTGTGGCTCCACTGTTCCAGAATTTGTTGTGAGTTCTTTTTGTAGATAATTATGGGCTGTGGGTTTGGAGCTAGCATATTTGAGTCTTTCTACTCCACCATATTGGCTCCGCCCCAGTTTCTTCCTTTCTTATTCTAATTCCTTCAATTTCTTTTTCTTGTCTTATTGCTAAAGGTAACAGTTCTAGAACAATGAATAACATTGGTGACAGTGGACATTCTTGTTTCACCCCCAATCTTATTGGAAATGCATCTAGCTTCTCATCATTACAAATAATACTTTCTGTTGGTTTTAGCTCGATGCTACTTATCATTTTAAGGAAGGCTTCACTTATTCCTATGCACTCCAGCGTTTCCAATAGCAATTGGTGTTGCAATTTTTCGAAGCTTTTTCTCCATCTATTGAGATAACCTTATATTTTCTGTTTGTTTTATTTTTGATATGATCAATTATGCTGACAGTTTTCCTAATATCGAACCAGCCCTACATTCCTGGAATAAATTATATTTGGTAAAAATGTATTATTATTGTGATCAATTGCTGTATTCTTTTTGTTAACATTTTATATAAAAAGCTTGCATCTACATTCATTAGTGAAATTTTTATAAAATTTTCTTTCTCTGCTTTTTCTTCCCAGTTGATGAATATCATATTTTGTTTCATAAAAGAAATTTCTTGGGACTCCTTCACCAATTTCCCTAAACCATCTGTATAGAAGTGGAGTTAACTTTTCTTTAAAGGTTTGATAGGATTCATTTATAAATCCATGTGGTCCTGGCGATTTTTCCCTAGGGAGAAAATTGATGTCTTCTTCAATTTCTTTGTTTTCTGAGACAGGGTTATAGAAATGTTTAGTTTCCTCCTCTGTTATTCTGAACACTTTATGTTTTGCAGATATTCATCAGTTTCATTAGAATTGTCCCATTTATGGGCATATAATTTGGCAAAATGATTCCTCACTTTGGTTTTAATTTCCTTTTAATTTTATGTGAGTTAACCCTTCTCATTTTTGATACTTTTATTTTGGTTTTCTTCTATCTTATATTTTAAGTCAAATTGACTTAAAATTTACCAATTTTGATGGTTTTTTTCCCACTGTAAAACCAGTTCTTAGTTTTATTTATTAGTCCAATAGTCTTCCTAATTTAAATTTTGTCTATCCCTCCTTTGACAGTCAGTATTTCTAATTTTGTATTTGTTTGAGGATTTGCACTTTCTTCTTTTTCTGTCCTTTCAGTTGCATGTTCTCTTCATTGATCTTCTATTTTTCCATTTTATTCATGTAAGCATTCAGAGATATAGAACTTCCCCAAAGAACTGCTTTTACCACATCTCATAAGTTTTGGTAGGTTTTCTCATTACTTTCATTCACCGGAATGAAGTTATTGATTGTTTCTGTGGCTTGTTGTTTTATGCACTCATTCTTTAAGCTAAGCTTATTTAGTTTCCAATTAATTTTAGTCCATTTTTAAATGACCATTTGTTACATATAATGTTTATTGCATCGTTATCTGAAAATCATGCATTGCTATTTCTGATTTCTGCAGCGGATTGTAAGATTTTTCTGCTCTACTACAAGGTCAGTTTTTGTGTATGTGCCATGTATCACTGAGAAAAATATATATTACTTTCTATCCCCATTCCTTTTTCTCCAGAAGTCTATTATATCTTCTTTTTTTCTATAATTCTATTCACCTTCTGCACTGATAATACAGTGTTGCTTATTGTTAATGCAATTTTGCTCCTTAAAGGAGGACATGTTTCCCATCTATTAGTAGACCTCATATGAACTTCTTAAATCACATGGAAACCTGAGTCAAATGAGTCAAATCACGTGGAATAGGAAGGGGTTGAAGAGGAAGTTGGAACAGGAAGAGGCAAAACTGGAACAGAGACGAGAGGAAGTTAGTTAGAGAGCCATCAGAATTGAGGGAGAGAAAGCAAGCAAGCTGGCTGGTTGGTGTGAATGAGAAAGCTTGTTTGTTATTTGTTTAAGGGAGTTGGTTTGCCAGATGCCTAATAGAGGGCATACTTGGGGCGAATGTTGCCCTCTCCATTCTTGTTGTGTGTAGATTTCTTTATACTATGATGCATTTAGTTTCTAATGTATGAATAATGTTTTTTCTGTCTTACACTTGGAGAGTCTGCTTTATTTAACGATTCAGCATTGTGTCAGTATCTTCATGGCTGCTGTAGGTGTTGTGAATATCACTTTGGTGCTACAACTTCTTAACTTTTTTCTTGCTTATTTTGAGCTTAGATTGATCAAGTTCAGAGAGGATGAAGTTGAGTTCCTCCATTATTATAGTTTTACTGTTTATTTATTTGTGTAATTCCCTTAATATATCCTGTAAGAATTTGGATGATAAACTCCTTGGTGCATTTATGCTTAGTACTGATATTATTTCATTGTCTATGGTGACTTTTAGCAGGATATAGTTTCTTCATCTCTTTAGATTAGACCTATTTTTGGTTTTGCTTTGTCTGTGATTAGAATTTCTACCCCTGCTACATTTTCTATCAAATAATGCATAATATATTCTACTCTTCACTTTTGCCTTTACTCTACATATTCCTCTGCTTCAAATGCATTTCTTGTAAACAACATATTGTAGAATTATGTCTTTTAATCCATTCTGCTATCCACTTTCGTTTTATGTAAAAGCTCATCCCATTCCCATTCACAGTTACGATTCCCCTGTGTCATTCTTTCCATCCTATCCTTCCCCACGTTTATGCTTTTATTTCTCCCTTCTGCTCTTTAAAAGAGTTTTATTTTTGGATATGGACTCCCTCAATTTTCTCTCCCTTCTATATGCCCCCCCTCTCCTTTCTTTCCCTTTTCCTTTACTACTTCTTCCTCCCCTTTTAACCAGCCTAGCTTTTGTTTCCCCTTTCCCCTCCAACTGCCCGTAGTGCAAATAATATTTGTTATTAACAGAGTATATTATTCTCTTTTTGAATCAAATCTGAGGGAGTCAAGCTCAAATAGTACTTCTCTACCTTCCTTCTTTTCCCCTACTTTAACGTTTTTGTACCTCTTCATGTGAAATATTTGGCCATTTTCGGTGTCCTTTCCTCTTCGTCCATTACAACCCATTTACACCATTTAAGTACGGTTATTTTATATCATCATATCACTTAACTTATAACCACACCCTCTTTCTATGTATATTTTGTTTAAATGTTTTCTCATATATATATTTCTCAGGAATAACAAGTATCATCCTCCCATGTATAGATCTCAACAGTTTGCCCTTATTAAAAAAAAAACAAGATCTCTTTTTTTCCCTGTTTCGTTTTGTATGGCTCTCCTGAGTCTTGTATTTGAAGATCAAATTTTCCATTGAACTCTTACCTTTACATCAGAAAGGTCGTGGAAGTGCCTTATTGCATTGAATATCCACCCTCTTCCTTGAAAGATTGAGCTCAGTGTTGGTTTGGTAGTTGATCCTTGGTTATAGTCCGAGCTCCTTTGCTTTGTGGAATATTGTATTCCAATCTGTTATTTTTTTTAATGTAGAACCTGCAAAGTCCTGTGGGATCCTGACTGTGGTTCCATCATATTTTAATTGTTTCTTTCTGGTTACTTGCAGTATTTTTTACCTGACCTGAACATTCTGGAATATGGCTACAATATTCACTGGAGTTTTCAATTTGACATCTCTTTCAGGAGGTGATCAGTGGATTCTTTGATTATTATTTTATCCTCTTGTTCTAAGACCTTAGGGCAATTTTCCTTGACAATTTCTTGGAATATAACTTCCAGGCTCTTTTTTTTTCATTATGGCTTTTCCATACGACTATAGTATCTTTATTATCTCTCCTGGATATATTTTCCTGTCCCCTTTTTTTTTTTCCAATGAAATACTTCACGTTTTCTTTTCCTCTTCGTTCTTTAGAATTTGTTTCACTGATTCACGATGTTCCATAAAGTTAATAGGTTCTATTTTCCCGATTCTAATATTTTGTGAATTGTTTTCAGCTAGCTTTTGTACCTGCTTTTCCATGTGGTCAATTTTACTTTTCCAGGAACTATTTTCACCTATTAGGTTTTGTGGTTCTTAATCCATTTGTTCAATAATACTTTTAAAAGATTTGTTCCTTTCAGTGATTCTTTTCTATTTTATCCATTGTATGTTTAAAATAGTTTGTTTATTTTGCTTCTACCTCTCTACTTTGGCTTTTAAAAGCCTCATTGGACTCTTCCAAGCATCCTTTTTGGGTTTGAGACCACTTCATATTACCTTTTGAGGTTTCAGATATGGGTGTAGTGTCAATCCTATCCTCTTCTATATTTGAATTTTGGTCTTCCCTGTCCCCATAGTTAGAATGTATGGTCTTTGGTTTTCTAGTTTGCTTAATTGTGATTGTCTTTTTTTATATCTTTTGAAAATGTATCTCTGCTTCTCAGGCACAGAGAACTCTGTCTCAAACTGTTTATACTGGGAGCTAGGGGCCTGGTTACTGAATTTGTGTTCTATGGCCCTTGGTTCTGTCAGCTGGAAGTTATATTATGCTGCATGGTGTTAAGCTGGAGCTGATTGGTGTGTGCCCAATCCCAGACCAAGTATAGTCCTTCTGATTTTCCTGGGTTAATATTGAAGTTAGAAGAAGGAGGTGTGGGGGAGGGATGTTTTGTCTGTTGGAGGTCTCCTCCTTCCCAAGAGCTTTACCAGAGAACAGGAATGCTCAACTGCTATTGACAACCATGTATACTCTTGTCTGACAATTCACCTGAGTATGCAAAAGCATACCTTGGGCCTTGGAATTGATACTTGCCAGCTTCGCCCCGCTAAGGCTCAAGGACTCTTGCTGGTCCACTCAGGGGGGGCTTGCTGCGTGCCTCTCATCCTGTCCTGGTCCCCTTCAGCCACAGCAAGAGGAACCCTTTCCAGAAATCTCCATAGCCTACTGAGCTGAAAGACTGCTGTACTCTTTGTGCTTGCTGCACTGCTGTAAGATATTTTTCGGGGCAATATTCTCTTAGATTTTCAAGGTCAATAATGGGGGATGAGAGCACTTATGATTTACTCTGTCATCGTTGCTCTTTGAAGTTCAAGTAAATGACATTCAAACATAATTCTGTAGGATGGTAGCCCCAGGAATAGCTAGTGCCACTGTTGCAGGGCCTGCACTTCTCTCTCATTCAGTTTTGACAGATGTCAGTACTGCACTGAGAGGTTTGGGAGTTACCACTGAAACCACTGATTCATTCCATCAGTCAGCTCATACTTCAGCATGATTAGGTGTAGACCCACATGCTTTTCACTCTTCTAGCTTCGTGCAACAGATCCTTCCCATCGACCTTCCAGATATTTCTGGATTGGAAATCTGCCTCACCCTTCCTCCTAGTGGATTATACCATTGTCAAATTTGTTCAAATTCAGGTTTTAGAGGTATGTGAAGGAATTTGTGAGAGATCCCAGGTGAGTCCCTGCTTTCACACTGCCATTTTGATTCCACTCTCCCTGACAAAGGATTCTTTAAAAAACCAGAAGCTATTTCATGTTCACCTATGAACCTAGTACAATGCTTGGCGTATATTAGTCAAGTAAAAATTCTTGTCTTTTATTTTATGACTATTTCGTTTGCTTCATTTTAGATTGTTTTTTTCCCAGTTTCACAATTTCTGTAAGTAGCGTCCTGTTGAAACTAGACGTTTCTGAACTCAAACATCCTTCTATTCCAAGTCTCTCCAGGAGCAGAGACTAAAGGTGTGCTACTCTTCCCAGCTTGACTTGGAGAGGATGAAAGGATTCTTCTTCCAAGAAATATTTGAAAGGAGGGAAATTGTAGGTCAATGAAATATGAATTTCAATAAATATGAAATATAGCGACTGTAGGTATTATTGGCTTTTGTAATTAGTTAGCCCATATAGATAAGTTTTTGATAGGGGAAAAGGTTTGAAAGCTATGATTTCATTCACATGACTAAATTCTGGGATGGAGAATTCTTCCCCTGCTTTAGACTATAATGAAGCACCTGTTAGTTATAGTTTTAAAGAACTATCAGAAGAATTGAGAGCTTAATTCACTTTCCTATGGTCACATAAATACAAGGATTCAAAGGAAGAATTTCAACCCAATTCTTCAATTTTCAAAGCTTAGCCTTAGTCACAAATAAGGATGTACAAGGAAATTTGAGAAAGCCAAAAATATGAGCAGGTTGAGGGAAAGAGGAGTGAGGCAAATAAAACTTAATAGAAGTGATGACATCTACGATGAAACATAAAGACTGTAAGAATTTGAGAAATGGCAAAGAAGAGGGAGTTTATTGGAGGATAAAGAAATAGTTTATGCAAATCTTGGAGGTGGGCTGAAAGGAAAAGTTTGCATTTTATTCTTGAAGCAATATAAAGTCCTTGCAACTATCTGATATGGGGGAGAATGTGGTCTTTACTCTTTAAAGAAAAATTTTTTGGGAGCTGTGTATAGGACAGATGGCAGAGGAGAAGTAGTTAAAAATGGATAAATAATTTACAAGAATATTAATATAGTTATGGTTGAGGTGGAAAGAGGTATGTGGTTGTAATTATGAAAGCAGAAATGAGAAGAAATGAAGAGAGATAATTGATAAGATACAGGAACTACTGGATAATGGGAGATCAGGAAGTAGGAAATATCCTACATGACAGACTTCAAAACTAGGAGACTATGAAAACGACACATACTAGGGAAATTTGTAGGCGGAGCGTCTTTATTTTTTTCACTTCATAAAATATTTTTTAAAATTATTTAAATTTTTTGAATTGAAAATTTTGTCTTTCCTGCCTGTCCCTCTTCTGCCAATTGAGAAGGCAAGGAATGTGATACCAATTGAACATATAAAATGCAAAACATATGTCCATAGCAGCTATATTGCAAATAAAATCAGAAAAAAATTAAAAACAGTGGAAAATTATATTTGATCTGCACTCAGATTTCATTAGTTCTCTCTGTGGACATAGGCAGCATTTTTCATAAGTCCTTTGGAAATTTCTTGGCTTGTTATATTAACCTGAAGAGCTAAGTCATTGACAGTTGATCATACAATATTACTTATATTGCATATCATCTTTGTCAGGTTCTACTAAATTCACTTTGCATCAGTTCAAGTAAGACGTCGCAGGGTTCTTTTTTCTTTGTGTGTTTGTTTTGTTTTATTTTCTGAAACCATCTTACTTTTAATTTTTAAAGCACAACAATATTGCATCACAATCATGTATGACACCTCTTCATTTATTCTCCAACTAGTGTACATTCCCTCAGTTTCCAAATCTTTATGACCACAAAAATGGTGCTATACGTATTTTTGTACAATTAGCTATTTTTCCTCTATCTTTGATCGCTTTCAGATACAGATCTAGTAGCTTTACTGCTGGAAGTTTTATAGCCCTTTGGGCATAAGTCCAATAATTCTGAAGAGTAGATGGATAAGTTTAAAATTCTACCAGTAGTGCAAAAGTGTCGCAATTTTGCCACATCTACACCATTTATCATTTTTCTGTATTGTCATATTAGCCAATCTGATAGGATTGAGTTGGTATTTCTGAGTTACCTTAATTTGCATTTATTTAATCAATTGTGTGATTTTAAAAAAGTATATACATATATATGTATATATATATATATATATATATACATATATATGTATATGTACAATACATATATATTTACCTTTGATTTCTTCTTCTGAAAACTGTATTTATTCCGTTTGGGAGTTAAATCTTTGTACCTTCATTCATTTCATTTTTCTCCTTTCCCATTTCCTTATATATTTGAGAAATAAGACTTCATCAAAGAAACTTATAGCCCCCACTCAGTTTCCCATTTCATCTTAATCTTCACTGTGTTGGATTATTTTGGCAAAAACCAAACCAAACCAAAAAACCCATAAAAACATTTTTTTTAATTTAATGGAATCAAAATTATCTACTTTACATCCTATAACTCTCTCAATTTTTTTAGGTAATGGCTTCATCCCTTTTTCTTAGATTTGACACGAAAATATTCCACAAACCTTAGTTTCTTTTGGTATCACTCTTTATGTCTAAATCACGTATCTGTTTTGCTCTTATCTTTGTATACCATTTGAAATGTTGTTCAATGCCTCATTTAAGCCAAAATATTTTCCAGTTTTCCCAGCAACTTTTTTTGGAAAAATAATGAGCTCTTGTGACAAAGCTAGGATATTCTGTTTTGTAAACACTAGATTACTATTATTACTAACTCTTTTGTATTATGTATATAATCTATTCCACTGGCACACTACTCTCTTCCGTAGCCAGGATCAGATTTTTGTGATGATTACGGATTTGTAATATAGTTTAATATTTGGTATTGCTATGTTACAATCATTTATTTTTTATTGATTTCCCTTGTATTTTTAACCTTTTGTTTTCCAGATGAATTTTATTGTCACTTTATCTGGTTTTATAAAGTAATTCTGAGGTAGTTGATTGATATGGCACCAAATAAGCAAATTATGGAGATTTATCATTTTTACTATTTGGCTAACCCGACACACAAGCAAATAATATATCTTCTGATGCTTATAACCATCTTTACTTGCGTTACATGTTTTGTTATTGTGTTCACATAGTTCTTAGATTTGTCTTCGAATATAGAGAAAAGCCTATTTTTATTTCTCTGAAATTATCTTAAATTTCTCTGTGGATTGCACTAAAACTATTTGTTTTTTTAAGGGCTTGGTTAAATTCACTTTTGAATCTGTGTGTTCCTGATGTTTTTTTTTTCCTTAAGGAGTTAATTCATGCCATAATATATTTTTATGAGATATTATATTTAAGCATTGTATTTTTTAAAGTAATTGGGGCAAACTATTTTCTTTGAAAATATTTATCCATTTGGTTTAAATTAGGGTAAATTAAACTCTAGCAATATCGATAATTTCACTTGCATTTTTGAGAGAACTATTCTCTTCAGTGAGCTTTTGCAACTCTTTTTCAACTTGGCTAATTCTGCTTTTGAGAGCATTTTTCTCCTCATTGGCTTTTTGAACCTCTTTTGCCAATTGAGTTAACCTATTTTTCAAGGTGCTATTTTATTCAGCATTTTTTTGGGCCTCCTTTATTAAGGTAT
>CM053769.1:635835306-635859254 GCA_028658325.1 Potorous gilbertii
TTTTTGTACTTCCTTTTCCATTTGCCCTTTTAGGAAGTTATTTTCTCCAGTTAATTTTTGAACTTCCTTTTCCATTTGTTTAATTTTCCTTTTCAAAGAGATGTTCTCATCAGTGAATTCTTTCTTAATGATTGTAAGATCATTGGCCAGCTTATCTTCTATTTCCTTCTTCAGCTGTTCCATGAGAGGTGCTTGTGTTTGCGAGCAATTCATAGTCCCTTCTGAAGATTCAGATGGCAGTACAGTCTCAGCTCTGACCTCTTTGCTGTTTGTGTTTTGGTCCTTATCCCCATATAAAGATTCTATTTTTCTTTAGGCCCTCTGCTTTTTCTTCATGATGTTGATTCAGTGTTGTGGCTTCAGGTTCTTTCAGTCCAAAGGTAGAGAACTTTTTGCTGAGCTGATGTGTGAAAAAGCTAAAATCAGGTTTTTGTTTGGTGTTTCCCCAATCAGCCTTAGGTTTAGCTGGTTAAGTACCAGGGTGGAGTGGTCTAGTAACAGGAAATATCTTCTCAGCTGACCTGAGGCAAAGGCAAGCTCAGGGGCTAGTAATCCCAGCTGCCCTATTGTCTTTCTGATTCCCCTGGACAGCTGAGGCACACCTAGATGCTAATGCGTGTTCCCACCCCTCCTGGGGCTCCTCTCCTGGTGCTGAGGCTTGCCTGGGTCCTAATGCAAGTTTTCTCTGACCTGGGTCCTCTGTCCTTCTGGTTTGACTCTGCCACCGTAGGAGGAATCCCCCTTAGCTATTTTCCTCATCTCAGGTGTTATGAGACGACTGGCCTCCTTCTACTGTTTCTGCTGATATGGGATTTTTCTGAGGAAATATTTTATGGTTCTGTCACGGTCCTCAAGGGGGGAGGAGAGAGCATTTACTGATCACTCCGCCATCCTAGCTCCCAGAAGTTCAAATAGGTGACTTACCGAAGATTTGTCTTCGGGCTGAAGGTCTCAGGAGCTGCTGCACTGATATCTGGCTCTCCGAGGCTCTCATTGAGTAGGCTCGGTTTGTCTCCCACCCTCGGTGCCGCTCCTCTGGTTCTGCCTGCAGCTCAGGTTTCTCGGGTCCCTTCTGCTCCACTGTGCTGGCCATGCTGCGCTGTGCGCTGTGGGCTCACCCCCGCAGAACAGACCTTTCCCGTGGATCCTCCAGTCTAACGTGATCTCCAAAACTGTCACCTTCTGTCTCCCACTGGATTCCGCACCTCCAAACTTTGGTCAGATTCTCCTTTCTGAGGTACCTGAAGGAGTTTGTCTGAGAGCTTAGGTGAGTCGTTGCTCTCACTCCGCCATCTTGGCTCCGCCCCCTATCTCCTTGATATTTGAATTGTTTCTTTCTGGCTGTTTGTAATAATTTCTCCTTCACTTGATAGCTCTGGAATTTGGCAACAATATTTCTTGGTGTTTTCATTTAGGGGTCTCTTTCAGGAGAGGAACAATGGATTCTTTCGATGACTATTTTGCCCTCTGAATCTAGCACTTCTGAACAGTTTTCCTCGATGATTTCCTGGAAGATATTTTCCAGGCTCTTTTCTCCATTATTGGTTTCTGTCAGACAAACGATACTTAAATTTTCTCTCCTGTATCTATTTTGAAGAGCAGTTGTTTTTCCAATTAGATATTTTACATTCTCTTCTATCTTTTCGTTCTTTAGATTTTATTTGTCTGATTCTTGCTTTCTCCTTGTGTCGTTAGTTTCACCTTGCCCAATTCTAACTTTTATCAAATTGTTTTCTTCGGTTAACTTTTCTTCAGTTAACATCTCCTCTTCCATCTGTCCAATTTTTCCTTTTTAGGAGCTATTTTTTCCAGTTAATTTTTGTTCTTGCTTTTCCATTTGACCATCTGTTCCTTTTAGGAAATTATTTTCTCCAGTTAATTTTTGAACTTACTTTTCCATTTGTTCCATTTTCCTTGTATGGGGAGGAGCCAAGATGGCGTAGTAGAGAGATTCACCAGTGCCGAATTCACAGCCTATGGAATTCCTGTAAAAAGAACTCCCAACAAATTCTGGAGCAATGGAAGCCACGCAGCAAAGGAGAAGGAGATTTCCATTCCAGAGAGCCCTGAAAAACTCACCCCAAAGGTCCGTCATGCACCAGACTGGAGCGGTGCTCAGCCTTCCCTGCACACGTGGCCCCTAGAGAAGCAGATCAGAGCAGGCTTCAGGGACAGAATCTCTGGAGGCCACGAAGGTCCCTCCACACTCCTACAAACAGCTGAGTGAGAGAGACTACTGGGCTGGCTGAGAGGAGGGCAGGGTGTCTCCATAACTCAGGCCCCCTCCAGAGGCTGCTACAGAAACAGAGGGTGGCCAGAGGCTCCCGGAGCAGGCAGGACCCCAGATCCATTACTGAAGGTCTCCACATAAACCCCTGAGGTAATTGAGCCAGGGAGGCAGGCCTTCCCCAAGGAGAGCACCAGAAATTAAGCTCATATTGAATAGCAACCAGGCCCACTGTTGAACACCCTGAGACAGGGAACAGCAATTAAATCTCAGAACACAAACGCTGGCTGGGCGAATGGAGGCCAGGGCAGAGAGGAATTTCAACTTCAAGTTTTAAAAACTTTAAGTTTTAAGCCTGGGAAAATGCCCAGAAAAGGGAAAAAAAAGTAATTCCATAGAAAGTTACTTTCTTGGTGACCAAATGATTCCAACCTTCCTTTCTGATGAGGAAGAACAATGCTTACCATCAGGTAAAGACATAGCAGGCAAGTCCTCTGTATCCCAAAAAACTGAAATAGATATCCAATGGACTAAATCCGAGAAAGATCTCAAAAATTATTTTGAAAATCAAGTCAGACAGGTGGAGGAAACCTGGGCAGAGAAATGAGAGAGATGCAAGAAAAGCATGAAAAACGGGTCACTACCTTAACAAAGGAGACCCCAAAAAATGCTGAAGAAAATAACACCTTGAAAAACAGGCTAACTCCTGTGACAAAAGAGGTTCCAAAAGCCAATGAGGAGAAAAATGCTTTCAAAAGCAGAATTAGCCAAGTGGAAAAAGAGGTGCAAAAGCTCAATGAACAAAATAGTTCTCTCAAAATTAGAATGGAACATACAGACGCCAATGTCTTTCTGAGAAACCAAGAAATCACAAAACAAAACCAAAAGAATGACAAAATGGAAGAGAACATGAAATATCTCATTGGAAAAACAACTGAACGGGAAAATAGATCCAGGAGAGACAATTTAAAAACTATGGGACTACCTGAAAGTCATGATCAAAAAAAGAGCCTAGACATCATCCTTCATGAAATTATCAAGGAAAATTGCCCTGATATTCTAGAACCAAAGGGCAAAATAAGTATTCAAGGAATCCACCAATCACCTCCTGATAGAGATCCAAATAGAGAAACTCCTAGGAACATTATTTCTAAATTCCAGAGTTCCCAAGTAAAGAAGAAAATATTACAAGCAGCTAGAAAGAAACAATATAAGTATTGTGGAAATACAATCAAGATAACACAAGATCTAGCAGCTTCTACATTAAGGGATCAAATGGCATGGAATAGGATATTCCAGAAGTCAAAGGAACTAGGTCTAAAACAAAGAATAACCTACCCAGCAAAACTGAGTATAATACTTCAGGGCAAAATATGGTCTTTCAATCAAATAAAGGACTTTCAAGCATTCTTGATGCAAAGACCACAGCTGAAAAGAAAATTTGACTTTCAAACACAAGTATAAGAAAAAGCATGAAAAAGTAAACAGCAAAGAGAAGTCATAGGGAACTTACGAAAGTTGAACTGCTTACATTCCTATATGGGAAGACAATATTCGTAACTCCTGAAGTTTTTCACTATCTGGGTAGTTGGTCGGATTCCACACACATACCCACACATACACACAAGCACACACACATATACACGTGTGCGCACGCACATACACACATGCATGAACACACAGAGACAGACAGCACAGAGCGAATTGCATAGGATGGGATTATATTTTAAAAGAAATACAGGTAAATGGTGAGAGAGAATTGTAGTGGGAGGAGAGAGGGTGAAATGAAATGGGACACATTATCTCTCATGGAAAAGTCAAACAGGAGACTTTTTACTGGAGGGAAAAAGAGGAGAGCTGAGAAAAGAAAAAAAAAACATGAAGTTTACTCTCATCGCATTCGACTAAAGGAAGGAATAAAACGCATACTCATTTTGGTATGAAAACCTATCTTACAATACAGGAAAATGAGGGACAAGGAGATAAGCAAGGTGGCGGGGGATGATGGCAGTGAGGCCAATGGGAGGGGGGAGCAATTTGAAGTCAACAGTCGGGGAGGGAACAGATCAAAAGAGAGAATCACAACAATGAGGGGAAGGATAGAATGGAGGGAAATATAGTTAGTCTTACACAACATGACTATTATGGAAGTCACTTGCAAAACTACACAGATATGGCCTACATTGTATTGCCTTCCTTCCTAAAGGGAACGAGTGGGGAGGGAGGAATAGGGAGAAGTTGGAACTGAAAGTTTTAGGAGCAACTGTCGAGTATTGTTCTTTCTCCTAGGAAAAATAATATAGGTCATGGGATATAGAAAGTCATCTGGCCATACAGGACAAAAGAGAGGATAGAAGAGAGGGCAAATAGGTGACATGGGAAATTAGAATGCTCAGTATACTAGGGTGGGGAGAGGGTACAAGTGGGGAGAAAATTTTGGATTCCAAAATTTTGTGAAAATGAGTGTAAAAAGGTAAATAAATAAATTTATTAAAAAAAGAAAAAAAGAAAAATAGGCTAACTCAACTGGCAAAAGAGATTCAAAAAGCCAATGAGGAGAAGAATTCTTTCAAAAGCAGAATTAGCCAAGAGGGAAAAGAATTGCAAAAGCTCACTGAAGAAAATAGTTCTTTCAAAATTAGAATGGAACAAATGGAGGCTAATGACTTTTGAGAATCCAAGAAATCACAAAATAAGACCAAAAGAATGAAAAATTGGAAGAGAATTTGAAATATCTCATTGGAAAAACAACTGACCTGGAAAATAGATCCAGGAGACACAATTTAAAGATTATGGGACTCCCTGAAAGCCATTATCAAGAAAAGAGCCTAGACATCATCTTCCATGAAATTATCAAGGTAAAATGCCCTGATATTCTAGAACCAGAGGGCAAAATACGTATTCAAGGAATCCACCAATCACTGCCTGAAAGAGATCCAAAAAAAGAAACTCCTAGGAACATCGTGGCCAAATTCCAGAGTTCCCAGGTCAAGGAGAAAAGATTGCAAGCAGCTAGAAAGAAACAATTCCAGTGCTGTGGAAATACAGTCCGGATAATACAACATATTGCACATTCTACATTAAAGAATCAAAGGTCATGTCATAGGATATTCCAGAAGTCAAAGGGACTAGGACTAAAACCAAGAATCACCTACCTAGCAAAACTGAGTATAATAGTTCAGTTGAAAAAAATGATCTTTCAGTGAAATAGAGGACTTTCAATCATACTTGATGAAAGACCAGAGCTGAAAAGAAAATTTGACTTTCAAACACCCGAATGAGAAGAAGCATGAAAAAGTAAAACGCAAAGTGATGTCATAAGGGACTTACCAAAGTTGAGCTGTTTATATTTCTACATGGAAACAAAATATTTTTAACTTTGGAAACTTTTCAGTTACTGGGGTGTTGGTGGGATTACACACACACATACACACACACTCACCCACACATGTACACGTGGGCGCTCACACACACACATACACACATTCATGCACACACAGAGACAGAGAGCACAGAGTGAATTGAATAGGATGGAATCATATATTAAAAGAAATCAAGGTAAAAGTTGAGAGAGAAATGTAGTGGGAGGTGAGAGGGTGAAATGACATGGGGTAAACTCTCTCTCATAGAAGAGTGAAGCAGGAGACTTTTTAGTGGAGAGAAAAAGCGGAGAACTGAGAGAAAAAAAAAACATGATGTTTACTCTCATCACATTCGACTAAAGGAAGGAATAAAATTCACACCCATTTTGGTATGAAAACCTATCTTACAATACAGGAAAGTGGAGAAGAAGGAGATAAGCAGGTTGGGGTGATGATGGAAGGGAGGGCAAAGGGAGGATGGAGCAATTTGAAGTCAACACTCTTGGGGAGGGACAGGATCAAAAGAGAGAATGGAAACAATGGGGGGCAGGATAAGATGGAGGGAAATGTAGTTAGTCTTACACAACACGACTATTATGGAAGTCATTTGCAAAGTTACACAGATGTGATCTATATTGAATTGCCTGCCTTCCCAAAGGGAATGGGTGGGGAGGGAGTGATGGGGAGAAGTTGGAACTTAAAGTTTTAGGAACAACTGTCGAGGATTGTACTTGCTACTAGGAAACTAGAAATACAGGTAAAGGGGAATAGAAAGTTATCTTGCTGTAGAGGACAAAAGAGAAGATAGGGACAAGAGAAGGGAGGGATGATAGAAGAGAGGGCAGATTGATGATAGGGGAAATTAGAGTGCTCGGTGAATTGGGGTGGGGGCAGTGAACAAATGGGGAAATATGTTATAACCCAAAATCTTGTGGAAATCAATGTAGAAAGTTAAATATATAGATTTATATTAAAAAGAAATTTTCCTTTTCAAAGACATTTCTAATCAGTTAATTCTTTTTTCATAATTTTAAATTCATTCTTCAGTTTATCTTCTGCTGTTCCAGGAGAGCTGGTTGTGCTTGGGAGCAGTTCGTAGTCCCTTCTGAAGTTTCAGGTGGAAGTACCGTCTCAGCTCTGACCTGTTTGGTGTTTTTGTTTTGGTCCTCATCCCCACAGAAAGATTCTATGGTTTTTTCACCCTTCATCTGCTTTTTCTTGTTCATGATGTTGATTGAGTATTTTAGCTTCCGGTTTTATCAGTCAGAAGCTACAGAACCTTTTGCTGAATTTATGTGTGAAAAAGCTAAAAGCAGGTTTTTGTTTTGTGTTTCCCTGATCATCCCTAGATTTAGCTTGTTTAGTGTGGGGGAGGAGTTGTCTGTTCACAGGAGATCTCCTAAGCTGAAGTGAGGCAAATTCAAGCTCAAGGGATGGTGATCCCAGCTTCTTTATGGTCTTTTTGTTTTCCCTGGAGTGTTCAGGCCCGCCTAGGTGCTAATGTTTTTTTCTCAACCCTCCTGGGGCTCCTCTCCTGGGGCTGAGGCTTCTCTGGGTCCTAATGCGAATTTTATCTGCCCTGAGTCCTCTTTCCTCCCTGTTTTCCTCCAGCACAATAGGAGGAATCTCCCTTAGCTGTTTTCCTCACCTCAGGTGTTATAAGACTATTGGCCCCTTCTGCTGCCTCCACTCATCCAGGATTTTTCTGGGGAAGTATTTTATGTTTCTTTCGTTGTCATCAAGGGCGAAGGAGAGAGAATCTACTCATCACTCGGCCATCCTGTCCCCTGGAATTTCAAGTAGGTGACTTACTGATGTTTAATCTTCAGGCTGAAAGTCTCAGGAACTGCTGCGCTGATATCTGATGCTCAAAGGTTCTCCTCGGCTCAGCTAGGCCTGTTTGCGGCCCTTGGGCATTTTTCTACCGGTTCAGCCCGCTCTATTTTCCCAGGCCCCTTCTGCTCCACTGTGCTGTACATGCTGCATTGTGTGCTCGGGGCTCACCCCCGTGGAGTAGATCCTTCCCGTGGTCCTTCTAGTCTAACCTGGGTTCCGAATCCATCACAATCTGTCTCCCACTGGATTCTGCACCTCCAAAATTTTCAGATTCTTCTTTCAGTGTTATCCGAAGGAGTCTGTCCAAGAGATTAGGTGAGTCATTGCTCTCACTCCGCCATCTTTGTTCCGCCCCCTGCAGCTCTCTTTTTGATGGCCAAAAACTGGAAAACAAAGGATGCCCAGTAGTTGGGGAACAGCTGAATAAATTGTGGTATTTGAATGCAATGGAATACTATTTTGCTATAATAAATTATGATCAGGAAGACTTAAGGTAGACCTGGAAAATCTTACATGAATTGAGGATGAGTGAAGGAGCAGAACGAGGAGAACTTTGTACACAGCAACTACCACAATTCGCAAGATATTTTTCTGATAAATTTACCAATTCATTTGCAATGCAAGGTCATAAAAAATTCCCAATGGACTCGAGGCAAAATGCCTTCCACATCCAGAAAAAGCACCATGGAATTTTATTGCAGAATGAGGTAGACCATTTTTTTCTTTATGTTTTGTTTTGTTTTATGATTTCTGTCATTCTTTTTAATTCTTCTATGCAACATAACTAAAGTGAAAATGTATTTAATAGGAATGAAAGTGTTGAATCTTTTTATAAGTGTATGCCTTCTCAGGGAGGGGTTTGGGAAGGAGGATGGAAAAGGGAAAGGGAGGGGGGAAATCTAAAATATATGAAAGTGATATTAGAACACTGAAAACAAATAAATTAATTTAATAAATATATATCCTACTCTAGACCACTACTCAGTAGATGAATTGCAAATTAAAACAACTGTGAGGCACCACATCAGAATCTATCAGATTGGTTAATACGAAAATGATAAATATCAAAAAAAATGTGGGAAAACTGGGACATATGCATTTCTGGTGGAGGTGTGAACTAATACAGCTATTCTGGAGAACAATTTGGAACTATGTATAAAGGAGCTATTAAACTTTGCATATACTTTCATCTAGTAATACAGCTAGTAGTCTGTACCCCAAAAATAGTTTTAAAAGGAGAGAGAAGGATCTATATGTACAACAATATGCATAGTATCCTTTGTTTGGCTGCTAAGAATTGAAAAGTAAGTGGGTGCCCATCAATTGGAGAATGACAGAAGAAGTTGTAGTATATGATTGTGATGGGACATTTTTGTACTATAAGAGAAGAGAAGCAAGATGATGTCAGAAAAAAACTGGAAACCCATTTTTGACCTGATACAAAGTAAGTAATTAGAACCAGAGCATTGTAGACAGTGACAGCAATACTGTACCATGAGAACTGTGAATGACTTGGATATTCTCAACAATACAGTGATCTCAGTCAAAGCCAAAGAACTCATGATGTAAAATATTCTCCACACTTTCGTCCTTCCCTTCTTCTTTTCTTCCCGCCCTCCCTCTCTCTTTCTTCCTTTTTTTTCCTTTTCGTTCTTCTTCTTCCTGCCTTCCTTCTTATCTCTTTTTTGTTACGGTCTTCCTTGCATAACATGAATAACATGGACATATTTTACATGATTTTACGTATCTAACCTCTGTCAGATTGCTAACCATCTCAAGGAGGGCAGATAAAATGGAGGCAGGAATATAATTTAGAATTCAAAACTTAAAAACATAGTGTTAAAATAGTTTTACAGGTAATTTTGTGAAAAATAAAATAAAAGCATGATTGTTCTGAAAAAGAATTGATTTTGTTCAAAAATATTAAAAGTAGTGGCAAATTACTCCCTTTCAAATAGAAAAATAAATATTATAATGGACATAATCTAGAACACAGTTAATTTTTAAAGGAACAACCTCAGTCCTACAGCAAATGATACATGTAAGGTTGCTGCTTGTTTAGTTGTGAAATATAATTTAGAAAGTCTTTATCCCATTGGGTAGAAATTCAAAGGAAGATACACATAAAAATATGGGAAAAAATCGCACAAGATGTACCAATGAAGGGTTACCCATGCCAATAAGATACTGGGTACATTGAAGTATCAAAGAATAGTTATCCAGATATATGCCTTTTGGGAACTATGTTTCTAGTGAAGAATTGAGAGTCATAGATTTAGAGCCTGACAGGACATTCGAGACCCTGGATTTCAAAAATTTCCTTTTATACAGGATGAAACTGAGAAATAATGAGGTAACAGTTTGTTCGGTGTCATATAGTTAGTATGTGTCAAAGGCAATATTTGAACCCGAGGCTTCTTGATTTCAATTCTAATTCCCTACTAATAATACTATGGTATCTATTGTTTTAGTGGTTAATATTTCCACAAATTATTTATTGTCAATATAACAATAACAATAAGGATACCTATATATGATACTTGATATTTTGTAAAGTGCTTTTTCTCACAATAATCTATGTCTATGGATTTGAAAGCCGACCTTTACAAAGATAAAGTACTTTTCTATGCAAAAATGGTACAGCTGATATTCCAACTTAAGTCTTCAGATTTCATGTACTTATTCCAATATCCTGTGATGTTACACCAGAAGACAAAACAATTAGAGTTAGATACGATAAAGTAAAGATTTCTCACTTTTGAATGGTACTGAAAAGTAGCCTTGACAAAAGTTAGTTTGTTAAGCCTTATACTGCTTTGAAAAGGTCTTGTAAACTGAAGCATTAAGTTATTTATATATATTTCATATTTGAATCCTGCATTGTGTAACACTTCTTTTTTATATCTCTTCCGGCTATTCATTGAATTATTTTACCTGTTCTACATTGTCCTAATTCCATGGGGGACTGAATTAGGGAAAAGGTTTAAAGGAAACTTACAATGCCTTAAGTTGTGATACATTTCATAGAATATTGAAAATTAACTCACACCATTCAATACAAACAATTTTAAGAGGCTTATATTGTAAAAATAAAGGCTACTATTTGTGGTAAGAAATGCTTTTATGATTTGAAGCATTAAGTCAAGTAGAATTTTATTACTTATCAATAAACAGAAAAAAATAACAACTTAAAAAACATATTGATGATCATGTTTTATTTAAAGTTGGTCTTCAAAACACAATAAAATGATGAAACAATAAGCCTCAAAAAAGAGTGCATTCAGTTTCATCGTTGATTATTGTAAATCAAATCTTTCTGTGGCTGATTTTGTGTGTCAGTCATGGACTTGGAGCAAAATTAGAAAGAAACTTGCCTATCATCTTACCCTTAACCAAATTAGGTTTATTTTACCAACAGCATAGAAAGGTTATTCAGTAAGGATACAACACTGGTGCAAGTACACAGATATTCTCTCATGGTCCTGTTGAAACATGTTTTGTAAAAAGAGCTTGAAAAGAAGAATGATTTGATTTAGAAAATCTATCAAATTTGAGAGAAACTTACTTCTTATAGATTGCTTTTTATTCATGAAATGAGCGGGAAATAAGATTAACAACTCAATTCCTAGGTCCCTGGACGAACCAAGTCTAAGAAAGCCTCTTTGACTTCTAGGTGGAAAAAAAAAAAACAACAATGAAAGTAGGCTTTCCTACGTAGCATAACCTTCAAGAAAATTTGTGAATCTATGCTTCAGGGTCTTTGGCATCCAGAAAATTGTATCAATAGCTCATGCAATGGATCCATCATTTTTTTGGGAACAGTTTCCTTACTGTTTATGGGGAAAGAAACCTTTCCTATGTGCAAGGATTACTGATAAATATTGCTTTTAGCAATTATTCAGTTGAATTACATTCATCATTTTTTACAAAAATAAAAACATTTTATGTTAGGAAGAGCTAGAAGTAATGTGGGGTAAGTGAGATATTGCTTCTGGAGGCTAACATGAAGTAAAACTCCTTCCCTCCATAGTTCAGGGACTATGCTCTGATCCTGACAAACCATATAGCAAACTCTGTCCTCACCATACCTTCAGGTCTTGGTCTTCTTCTCTTTCTCTTTGCTCCCTCTTAAGTGTGAGAGGTGCATAGGTACTGAACTTACTAGAGGATGTGCTGCCATATTTCCTACCATAATTTTACTCATGGTTTTTATGCCTTCATTGCCAACACTGTAGAAGCTCATCCCATTAAACTGGACCCTATACCAATAACGTCATTACCTATAATCCTTGTAATTGCTTTAATGGGTAGGTTGGATTGTAACTCCTCCCTTAATGCTTTTATCTGTTGTGCCCATTACAAACTAATTTTGTCCTAAGTGAGAGATTTCCAGGATAAGAATATAAGGAAAATTCCTGTTTATCCTCTGACCCTGAGGATACGCAGATGAATAATATACTCCCTATTTAGTGAACTCCCTAATTGAGAAAAACTACAAGAATTAATTATAGATGAAAATGGTTTGGTTACATGCACATATGTATATGTGTATATATATATATATATGTATATATATATATATATATATATATATATATATATACATACATACATGGATTGTGTGTATGTGTATATGTATAATTGAGAAAAATCTTCTAACAAAGGAATAAGAAAAAATACATCTGGTATTCGAATTTAAATTTCCCATAAATTATCACTTTTGTTGATTATCATATGGAATTAATTGTTCTGAATTATTTTCATTGAAATTGAATTTAAAAAAGCTACCCCAAAGCAAATAAAACTGTCCTCCCATCAATAACAAACTTATAGAATTATCCCAGGGGGTGAAAAAACTATTTTACTAACCATAAGTCATTGTGAATTCTTATTTCTGCTATATAGTGTTACTATTTTGTATTGGACCTAATGATTCTTTGTAGATGGTACCCACTTTACAAAATTCAATAAAAAACAATTACGGGGTTAAGAGGAAAAGTTTGGACCAGAAATGAAATAATAAAATAACTTAAGCTTTTGTCACAAAAAATTCTATTTTCTTAGCCATTTCAAGAGAATCGAAAGTGTTTTTTTCTTTACTAAGAGAAAGCGATTAATGATTATTCTTTAATTTTAAGTACCTAAATCATTCTCTTTCTGAGACAACAGAGTGAACCGGTTATGAAACTCTTGCTTTTTTTGAATATCTTGAAAAGTATTTTAGTCCAAGTGAAAAATGATTGAGATGTGATTCAGCAGGGAGAGAAAGATAAATTCAGAGACAATGGCTTACTAAATAAGAAAACGTTAATTGTCTTGATTTTCTTTTGTTCTTTCTGTTAAAATCCATTTGCTCTTAAAGTTCTTTATCATTTTTATTTAGCGTCCACTTATGGGGTCAAAAATTCAGTTTTCCTGAATCTTTATCGTTATTACTTATCATTCTTTTTCTGAAATGCATAATGTTTTTAAGTGCTGCTTTTATGTTTCAGACTACAGAAAAAAGATCTAAAGTACCCTATAAGTACATTTAATTATTTTCTTTATGTCATATATTATTTTAGCATGAATAAAATTATCTAAGGGGAAAAAATATCCCTGGCAGCTTTCGCAACAATCATGTTATAAATTGAGTCTTTATGGTAACCAGAGACATATAAAACAGATGTTTTTGATTTTACAATTATAAATATTAAAAAGAAAAGGTAAATATCTGGGTGAGGACCTGGAGTTAGGAAGACTCATCTTTTAGATTTCAAATCTAGCGTGACACTTGCTAGCATCCTGAGACCTGAGGAAGTCACTTAATCATATTTGCCTCAGTTTCTTCATCTCTAGAATGAGCTTGAGAAGCAAATGGCAAATGACTTCGGTACCTTTGCCAAGAAACTGCAAATGAGGTCAAGAGGAGTTGGACATCACTGAAAAACAAGAAATATATCTATATATAGATCTATTAGACTTAAGTTACTTACTATAATGAAGTATATGATATATGTATAGTGAAGAAAACAATAGCTTCATAGGAGGTTAACTATACGAACAGAACATGTCTATTAATGCAGCCAAGTTGTTTGAAATAAAAATCCACATAATGCACTTCTGTCTACTGTTGTCTACAGAAATACTATGCTACTGTATCATATCACGTAAAACTCTTCTTAAATGCCAGATAATCAACTATTGTTGAGCCATTTCAGGATGATTCTTTAGTACTCATTGGAGTTTTCTTGGCAACAATACTGGAGTGATTTGCCATTTCCTTTCTCTAGCTTATTTTGCAGTTGAAGAACTGAGGGAAAAAGAGCAAATGACTTGTCCAGGATCACAGAGCTAGTAAGTGTCTGAGGACAGATTAAACTTAGGAAGATGGGTCTTCCTGACCTCAGACCTGGAACTCTACACTGTGCCACCTACCTGCCCACTGAGGGTCAATTTACATATGTAAGAATTTTTCTCTATCCCTGTCTGTCCTCTTTGTCTTTGTCTTTAGATCTTTCTATCTCTCCATCTCTCTATCTCTCTCCCTGTCTCTCTCAAGCCCACATATATATATATATATATATATATATATATATATATATATATATATATATATATATGTATATTACGTGAATGCATATGTACACACAGATCGTATATGTATACTATATATAAAATTCTATATATTCATTGACTCATGCTAATATAACAAACTGATTCTGTTGCAAAAAAGATTTTTCTTTCTTTGTCCATTTGAAGTTTGGAATTTGGGAACAGAAAGGAAAAATGTATTAGCTGCTGTAATAGAACAGATCCTCATTTCCCAAGCAATTTCCTATTGTGTTCAAAAATGATCCGGAAAAAATATGATAAATTATATTTATCATACTTTAAAGATGAGGTAAATTGATAATCAGTGCAATGACTTGACCACTATCACAAATCTGGTTAGTGGCAAAACTGAGCCTGCAAATCTCCAATTCAGTAGTCTCTATTTGTCTCCACCGCATTATTCCCCACAGTAATTACCACTTTTGTTATTGCAGAAAGGAACCAAAAACCTCTGGGCCTAAGTACATTAAAATAAATTGATTTTTTTCTTTTCATCAATATACTGGGAGTCAGAGCACTTCCAGAAAAGTTTCCCGGAAAATTTAGGACAAGTTTAGAAATCATCACTTTGTGTAACTGAAAAAAGTACATATACATGAATAAATGATATTTCATGATAGTAAGAAATGTAATTATAATATGTAATATGATATATTTTAAAAATATATATAATAAGCTAAATAATAAGAAATAAAATTGGTGAGATTTGCCTTCCATACGTATCTTTATAGAAAATAATTTAATCTAAGAATTTCTTTGAAAATGGGTGACTGACTTATCTTTTCTGTTTACCTTTCCATGCTTCTTTGTATTCTTGTGTTTGAAAGTCAAATTTTCTTTTCATTTCTGACCTTTTCATCAGAAATGATTGAAAGTACTCAATTTAATTGAAAGACCATTTTTCTCCTGAAGAGTTTTACACAGTTTTGCTGGGTAGGTGATTTTTGATTTTATTCCTAGTTCCTTTGTCTTCTGGAATATCATATTCCACACTCTTAGATCCCTTAATGTACAAGCTGCTAGATCTTGGGTTATCCTGATTGTATTTCCCCCATACTGGAATTAGGGCAGTTTTATTTGCCAATTTCATGAAAGGTGATGTCTAGGCTCTTTTTTTGATTTTGGCTTTTAGGTAGTCCCATAATTTTTAAATTGTCTCTCCTGGATCTGTTTTCCAGGTCAGTTGTTTTTTCAATGAGATATTTCACATTATCTTCCATTTTTTTCATTCTTTTGTGATTTCTTGGTTTCTCATAAAGTCATTAGTCTCCATCTGTTCCATTCTAATTTTGAAAAAACTACTTTCTTTGTTGAGCTTTTGAAACTCCTTTTCCATTTGGCTAATTCTGCTTTTTAAAGCATTGTTCTCATCATTGGCTTTTTCAACCTCTTTTGCCAACTGAGTTAGCCTATTTTTTAAGGTATTATTTTCTTCAGCATACATTTTTGGGTCTCCACCTCTCTCAGTTGATTTTCAAAATCCTTTTTGAGCTCTTCCATGGCCTGAGCCCACTGAATATTTATTTCTGATATTTGCGTTACAGAAGCCTTGCCTCCTATGTCTTTCCCTGATGGTAATCATTGTTCTTTCTCATCGGAAAGAAAATCTGTTTATCAGGAAAATAACCTTCTATGGACTTATTTTTTTTCCCCTTTTCTGAACATTTTCCCAGCCAGTAACTTCACTTCTCAGATTCCTCTTGTGCGCAGAATCTTAGTAGATACCTCTCCACAGCCATTTGGCGTCCGGTTCCACAAAGTCAGTACTTGGGGCTGATTTTCAGAAAAACTGGATGGGCATGGTCACCATTCGGTTTGAGACAAGACCAGCTCAACCAGGGCCTTCACCCAGTGCTGAAGTAAGACTCAGCTCTTCAATGCCCCCAGGAGATTTTATGCTCCAACAATGGAGCTTCTATATGGGCTGCTGTGCTGGCTCTGTGGCCACTGCCTGCTGCTGGAGCTATGGGAAGGCCCTTCTCCCTTCCTGGCTTCCTGATTAAACCTGGTCACTGACCTTTGGTGCCTGTGGGCTGAGGAATCTGAGGGCCCCCTACTGTGACTGGAGATTCCACCCCGAGGTGTCTTGCTCCCAGTGTCTCATCTCTCAACCAACAAGTTTGGACTGGGTTCCAGGCTTGGCTCCCACAACCGGAGCAACTGAATTTTCCATGGGCCTTTCAGGTCACCATGGCCTGGAAATCTCCTCCACTCTGTTTTTCTCCACTTCTGCTGCTCCAATATTTGTTGAGTCCCTCTCTACAGGGCCTGTGGGGGGAACCCTGCATAACTGTGTCTTTCTAGTCCACTATCTTGTCCAGGAGAGATGACTATCGTGTAGTTTTAATGAATGTTGCTTAATTGTACAGATCTCTCTCTCTCTCTCTCTCTCTCTCTCTCTCTCTCTCTCTCTCTCTCTTTGTCTCTGTCTCTCTGTCTCTGTCGCTGTATCTCTCTATCTCTCTTTGTGTGAGTATACACAAATGCGCACACACACACACACACACACACACACACACACACACATATTGAATTAATAGGCTACCTTCCCTTGCATTTCTATTCATTAATTCCATTGATATTCTGGAACTTTCATTCATTTGTATGAATTTTATCATACACTTTTTAGCTTTATAAAATACTTCTTCGTAGTTTGATTGACATGACACTGAATTTGTAAATGTATTTAGGCAGAATTTTCATCTTTATTATATTAGCTCTGTCAAATCATGAGCAATTTTCCAATTATATACATAGGTTTTATTTACGTAAAATTGTTTTTGATTGTGTTTATGTAGTTCCTGAGTTTGTCTTGACAGGTAAACTGTCATATTGTACATTTACTTCAAATCAAATTTACTTTACTGCATTTACTTTAAATGGAATTTCTCTTTCTACCACTTTCTGTTGAGCAGTGTTAGTTATACAAAGAAATATCAATAATTATGTGAGTTGATTTTATAACTTCAAAGGATACTAAGGGTTTTAATTATTTCAGGTGGCTGTTTAGTTTATTCTCCAGGATTCTTTAAGTATATCCTCTGCAATCCTCAGTATTATATTCCAAGTCTTCGAATTCCTTAATGTAGAAGCTGTTGCATCCTGCATAAACATGACTGTGGTTCCATATATTTGTTCTTTCTGACTGCTTCCAGGATTTTCTCCATGACCTAGCAGTTATGGAATTTGACTACAATATTACTTAGAGTTTGAGTTTAGGAAACTCTTTCATGAAGTGATCAACAAATTCTTTCCATGATCATTTTACCCTTTGGTTCTATGATATCACAGCAGATTTTCTTCATAATTGCCTGAATGTTGCTTCTCAGGGTCTTTTATTCTACCATAGCTTTAATGTAAATATATAATTCTTTAATCATCTCTCCTGGATATGTTTTACAAGTCAATTGTTTTTTTGTTTCTTTTTATCTCAATGAGGTACTTTACAGTTTCTTTTATTTTTTTGATTTTTGTTTGACTGATTCTTGATGCCTCATAAAGTCGTTAGCTTTCCTTTGTCTAATTCTAATTTTTAAGGAATTGTTTTCTTCAATTAGCTTTGGTACCACCTTTTCTATTGGCCGGTTCTACTAGTTAAGGGTTTCTTCTCTTCAGTTAAATATTTACTTATTTTTACATTTTGTCTATTTTGCTTTTTAAGCATTTTTAATGCAGAGAGGTTTTTTTTTTTTAATTCATCCAATTGTATTTTTAAGGAATTGCTTTCTTCAGTCAGTTTTTGTCCTTCCATTTCCAAGATATTGAATCTCCCTTGCATGCCTCTCATTTCCTTTCCAATTTTTTTCTTTTACTTCTCTAATTTGACTTTTAAAACTCTTCTTAAACTCTTTAAAGAAGAAATTTTGGTCTTGGGACCAATTCCTATTCTCCTCTCTGGTTTCAAATATAGGTATATAGGCAAGATTGTCCCCTTCTAAGTTTGAATTTTTATCTCTCCATTCAACATATTAATTCTGGTAATGACCACAGGGTCATTGTTCATTTTTGCATTTTGATCATGTTCTTTGCCTATTTTCTGACTTTTTAAGTTGAGCTCTCCTTCTGGAACATAGGGGGCACTTTCTCAAGCTCCTTGTGCTCAGTCCCAGGGATGTGGTCACTTGCTTTGTGTGATGGAGCCTCAGGGATTTGGAGTCTAAGGATTTATGTGCCTGGAAGTTTATTAGTGCTGAACTAGAGTGCCAGTGGTAGGGTCTAGTTGTGTTGTGGCCAAGTCAGTTTTTTTTCTATGTTTCCCAGGGGCTACATTAAAGCAGGTGGAGACCCGGCCACTGAAGGACTCCTGCCTTCCCAGGGCTGTGTAAGAGAAAAGAAATATCTAGTCATTGAACGATATCTCCTTTGCTGAGGCTATGTAGAAGCACATGATGTTTCCCTCAGTTGAAATCTGCTGATTCCCCTGAGTTTGTTAAGCACATATTATTGCTCATCCGGGTCAGAATACTCACAAACACATAGACAGATTTCATGAAAATGATGGGGAAATTCAGCAACTCTAAATGAAAAATCAGAATTTCACAGGCTTTACCAGAAGGATACTTCATTCATCTCTAAGAAGGCAGCATTTCATTCCATCAAAAGTAAAGTATAAGCCAAGTTTAGACAGATGCAGGATTCTTGACTCAGTAAGAAGCACATGAAATTCAGTTTTAAGCTAATAGTAACTTTCCAAAAATGATTTTATGGTGCCTTGAAGGTAATTTACAGACTAAAGACTATCTCAACTACACATGCTAATTAATGAAACCGACATAATCTTGAACAGATTAGTTGAACACTTTAATAGGATTCTCAACAGACCGTCATCAATCAATTCTGAAACCATCACCCATTTAAATCAGGTGGAAATGATTCCCTCCCTAGCTGAATTTTCAAATGAGGAGGAGGTTTTGAAAGCAATTAGTCTCCTTTCCTGTGACAAAGAACCTGGTACTACTTGTATTCCAGCTCGTATTTATATGGTGGGGAGTCCATTGCTCACAGAAAAGCTGACTGAAAATTTCCATGTTATATGACAAGAGGAAGTTATCCCACAGGAGTTCAAGCATGTTTCCTTCATTCATCTCTATAAAGGTAAAGGAAATTAATTGATAATCACAGGGGGAGCTTTTTCTCTTTTTCAGTGCTGGTAAGATTTATTTTATAACGTGGCAGGGTCTTCCTTGACAGACTGGTCCTTCACCTCGAAATGGTCATCTATCTGAGAGGCAGGGTGGCTTCATGAAAGGCTGAGGAATAGTCAGTACGGTTCGTACTTCTTGACAACTCCGGAAGAAATGCCAGGAACACAACAGAGGTCTGTACAAAACATTTATAGATCTGACCAAGGCCTTTGATGCTATCAGTCAAGAACTTACAGAAAATCATATCAGCATGTGTTGCCTGGAGAAATTCATCAAAATTCTACATCACTTCCATGATGAAACACTTCCCAGGTGCTGAACAAAGGAAACTTCTCTTGCTTTCCCAGGAATCAATGGAGTGAAATAAGTCTGTGGGCTTGGTCCTATACTTTTCCCACAAATAAATGTAAATGGAACTCAGTAAATGGAAAAACATCAGCTGCTCAAGGGTAGACTGAGCTAATACAAATAAAAATGACCATTCTACCTAAATTAATTTGCTTATTCAGTGCCATGCCAAAGTAACTACCAGAAAATAATTTTCCAGTGTTAGAAAAAACTAATATCAAAGTTCATCTGAAAGAATAAAAAGTCCAGAATATAAAGGGAATTAATGAAAAGCAAGTGGTCAAGCCACATCAAAAAAATAAAATTTGTTATAATTCAGCAATAATAAATCCACTTGGTAACATACAAAAACTGCTATCAAAACTGGATAATAGTGTGGTGGAAACTAGGTATAGACCAATGCCTGATACAGCACACAAGAATAAAGTCCAAATGGGTACATGATATAGGTATAAAAAGTTGATACCATAAAAAATTGGGAGAGCCAGGGAAAATGTATTTGTCATATTTATGAAAAATGGGGAAATTTAAGACCAAAGAAGAAACAGATAAAATTTTGAAACGCAAAATAGATGATTTTGATTACAATTAGTTGAAAAGGTTTGGCACAAACAAACCCAATGCAAGATTAGGAGGGAAGCAGAAAGCTAAGAAAGAATTTTTCCAACTAATATCTGTAATAAAGGCCTCATTTCTATAATATATATAGAGAACTGAGTCAAATTTAAAGACTACAAGTCATTCCCAATTGCTAAATGGTCACAGGAGAGGAACAGGCAGTTCTAAGGGGAATAATTTAAAGCTCTCAATTTTCATATGAAAAAAATTCTCTAAATCACTTGAATAGAGAAGAAAATCTAAAGAACTCTGATTTACCACTTAATATCTATCAGATTGGTTATTGTGATAAAACAGGTATATGACAAATGTTGGAAAAGAGGTGAGAGATTTGGAACACTACCTCATTGCTGGTGGAGCTGTGACTTTATCCAATTATTTGGAGAACAGTTTGGAACTATGTCCAAAAGGCAACAAAAATGTTCATAACCTTTGACCCAGCAATATCACTTCTAGAGTCGTATCCTAAAGAGATCATAAAAATGGCAAAAGGTTCCACATGCACAAAATTATTTATGCTAGCTCTTTTCATGGTGGTCAAGAACTGGAAACTGAGGAAAGGTCCATCAGCTGGGGAATGGCTGAACAAATGGTCGTACATTATTGTAATGAAATACTATTGAGCTATAAGAAATGACAAACATCACCATATCATAAAAAACCGAAAATATTTATATGAACTGATGTTGAGTGAAATGAGCACAGCCAGGAGAACATTACACAAATTAACAGCCAGAAGATATGATAAATGTTTATGATAACCTATGCCCTTCACAGCAATGCAGAACCTAAAGCATCCTCAAAATACTCTTGATGCAAAATGACATTTGTATTGTATCCAAAGAAAGAACTACGGAACAAGAATCCAGAATGAAGTCGACTATTTTTTCTTCTTATGTTTTGTTTTATTTTCTCATGGTTCCTCTCACTTCTTTTAATTCTTCAGTGCAATATTACTAATGTGAAAATGTGTTTAATAAGAAGGTATGTATAGATCCCATGTAAGATTGCATGCTGTCTTCGGGAGGGATGGGAGAGGAAAAGAGGGGAGAGGAAAGGGAAGAAACATAAGACCAATGGAAGTGATTATGGAAACCTGAAAGCAAATAAATTAATTAAATGAGAAAAAATTTCCCAACGTTTTTCTTACCTTCTAATATCGATTGCATTGAATTTTTGAGGGGGAAAAAATTTTAATTTAATGGAATCAAAATTATGCATTCTGCATTTCGTAATATTTTCTCTCGTTTGGTCACAAATTCTTCCCTTTGCTCTAGGTCGTAAAGGTACGCTTTCTTGCTCTCCTAATTTGCTTATGTTCTTTTCTGCTTCTTATTTTTTAGTCTTGTGCCCAATTCATTGGTTTCCTCTATTTCTGTTTTATTCATGAAAGCATTTAGATACATAAAATTTCCCCCAGGAATTGCTTTGGCAGCATCATTCGGGTTTTCCCTTCGTTCTCAAAGAGGACCCTGGCATAAGAAGAATGACGCCACGACTTTCAAATCAATTTGATTTTAGTGAGGGAGGGTATTGCAGAGTTTCCAACCTCACTTTCTATTCCAGAGTTCTCTGGGTCTAGAGGTCAGATACAGACCAGGATATGTGAAAATGGCGAGGTGGAAAGTGCTAATGATTTTATGGAAAGATCTTTCAGAGGTCCCACTTTTCATCTCCTTTTCCATTTAACTCTCTTTTAAAGGAGTTGTTAACTTCCGTGGAATATTTTTTTTCCCAGTTTGCAAATTCCGTTTTTTATTTTTTTATTTTTAAATTATTTTATTTGTTCTCAGTGTTATACTTTAACTTCCCTATATTTTAGATTTTTCCTCTCCCTCTCCCTTCTTGCCCACTCCCTCGTTGAGATGGCATACAATTTTATAGAGGTTCTACACGTACATTCCTATTAAGTGCATTTTCACCTTAGTCATGTTGTATAGAAGAATTATAAAGAATGGGAGAAATCATAACACAAAACAAAACATAATACAGAAGAAAATGGTCTGCTTCATCCTGCAATCAAATTCCATAGTTCTTTCTGTGGATGTGGAATATAATTAGCCTCAAGTGACGACTGGGAATTTTTTAAGTCCCGGTATTGCAATGAAGTCTACCAGAACTATTCCTCACACTCTGTGGTTGTTTCTGAGTACAAAATTCTCCTGTTACTGCATCTTTCACTCAGCATCAGTTCATATGAGTCTTTCCAGTCCCATCTGAAGTCTTCCTGTTCATCATTTCTTATAGCACAACTTATTCAGCCTTTCCCCAATTGATGGAAAGTCCATGGATTTCCAGTTTTGGGCCACCACAAAGAGAGCTGCTACAAATATTTCTGTACATGTGGGACTCTTTCAAATTTTTATGATTTCTTGGGGATGTAGTTCTAGAAGAAACATTGCTGAATCAAAAGGCATGCATACTTTTTAGTCCTTTGGGCATTGTTAATTGCACTCCAGAATGGTTGGATCAGTTCACAGCTATGCCAACAATGAATTAGTATTCCAGCTCTTCCACATTTTCTCCAACTTTTATTAACTGTTTTGTCAGGTTAGTCAATCTGATAGGTGTGATGTGATACTTCAGAGTTGTTTTGATGTGCATCTCTCTAATCAATAATGATATAGAGAATTTTTTCACATAACTGCAGATACCTTTAATTTCTTCATCTAAACCCTGCCTGTTCATATCCTTTGACTACTTATCAATTGGGAAATAACTTGTATAGTTTTACATTTCAAGCCAATTTCTATATGTTTTAGAAATGAAGTTTTTATCACACACACAGTAGTTGAAAAAATTCTTTCCCTGTTTTCTGCTTCCCTCTTAGCCTTGGTTGCATTGGGTTTATTTGTGCAAAGTCTTTTCAATTTAATGTGTTCAAAATTATGCATTTTGCCCTTCATAATGCTTTCTATCTCCTTTTTAGTAAAAAGTTCTCCATTCTCACGTTGTTTTCTTTAGCTAACTTTTGCATCTCCTTTTCCATCTGTTCAATTATTACTTTAAAGGAATAATTTTCTTCAGTTAGTATTTGTACTTCTGTTTCCATCTCTCTAGTTTTCCTTTTTAAAGAGCTATTCTATTCAGGGAAATCTTTTTATATAATTTAAAAATCTTTGGCCAGAATTTTTTTCTATTTTTCTAATTTGGTTTTTAAAATTCTTCTTCAACTCCTCTTTGTGTTTGCAAAAGCTCATAGTCACTCCTGAATTCTCAGAAACCAGATGACTGTCTTAAGAATTTCAGCTAACATATTTAGTACCATATCGAATAATAATGGGGACAACTGACATCTTTATTTCACCCCTGATCTTATTAGAAATTTATCTATCTTATCCCCATTGTATATAATACTTACGAATGGTTAGGTAGTTACTTCTGATTATTTTGTGTAAAGTTCCATTTATTCCTATATAGTACAGGGTTTCAAGAGGAATGGTTGTTGTATTTTGTTTTTCTTCAGCATTTTTTGGCGTCTCCTTTATTAAGATATTGACCCGTTTTTCATGCTTTTCTTGCATCTCTCTCATTTCTTTTCCCAGTTTTTCTTCCACCTGTCTAACGTGATTTTCAAAATCTTTTTGAGCTCCTCCATGACCTGAGTCCATGGGATACTTATTTCAGATGTATGGGATACAGAGGCCTTGACTTCTATGTCTTTACCTGATGGTAAGCATTGGTCTTCTTCGTCAGAGAGGAATGGCGGAATCATCTTTTCAAGAAGATAACCTTCTATGGTCTTACTTTTTTTCCCCTATTCTGGGCATTTTTCTAGCCAGTTACTTGACTTCTGAGAGTCCTCTCCACCCCTGGCCT
>CM053769.1:635859754-635882629 GCA_028658325.1 Potorous gilbertii
TTGGTGATATGGGTAATTAGAATATCCAGTGTATTGGGGAGGGGAGAGGGGACAAATGGGGAGAAAATTTTTAACCCAAAATCTTGTGAAAATGAATGTAAAAAGTTAAATAAATTTATTTAAAAAAAATAAATAAAAAAAAAAGAATTTGAAGGCTATGCCCCTGGGAGTACATGTGTTTGGTAATGATATTGCTTCATTTTCTATGGTGCCTTTGAAAGGGATATAGTTTTCTATCTTATCTCTTTTAATTAGATCTATTTCTGTTTTTTTTTTGTCTGCGATTAGGATTGCTAACACTTCTTTTTTACATCAGATGAAGTACAATATATTCTGCTCCAACCTTGTAGCTTTACCCTGTATCTTCCTGTTTAAATGTGTTTCTTGTAAGCAACATATTGTTGTATTATGATTTTTGAATCATTCTGCTGTCTCCATTTTATGAGAAAATTCATCCCATTCCCATTCACGGTGATGATTATTATCTGTGTCTTTTCCCCAATTCTCTTTCCCCTCATTGTGATTTTACTTCTCACTTCCCTTCCACAATAGAGTTTTAATTTTTGACCACAACCTTCCTCAATCTTCCCTTCCTTCTTTCACCCCTCTCTCTTTTACTTCCCTTTACCCTTTCTATTTCTTCTCTCCCTTTTAGCCTCATGTCGATATCCTTTTCCCCCTTCCCCTCCTATTACCTATATAGCTAGTTAGATTTCCATAATTAACATAGTTTGTTATACCCTCCTTGAATGGAATCTGAGAAGAGTAAATATCAAATAATGATCCTCTCTCTCTCCTCTTTCCTTCTATCGTAATGTAGTTGTGTGCCAGTTCTTATGATGTAATTTATCATTTCCTGCCTCCTTCTTTTCACATGTATTAAAATCCCTTTTCACCTTGTATCACATTTTTATTATCACATCATTTACTTTATACCTGCTCCCTTTATCTATGTGTAGCCCTTTTATATAAAATAATAAATATACAGTTCTCCAGATTAACAATTATCACCTTGTTTTATAGGGATGTAAACAGCATACCCATATTGAATAATAATTTTTCCCCTGTTTCCCTCTCTATGCTTGTCTTGCAACTTGTGCTTTAAGATGACATTTTCTACTAAACTCTGACCTTTTCATCAGAAAAGTTTGGAAATCCCTTATTTCAGTAAATGTCCATCTCCTTGCCTAAATATTATATTCAACTTTTTTGTGCAAATGATTCTTGGTTGTAGTTCCAGCTCCTTTGCCTTTTAGAATGTCGTATTCCAATTCCTTGAATCCTTTAGTGTAAAAGTTGCAAGTTCCTGTGTGATCCTGACGGTAGCTCCTTGACATCTGAATGGTTTCTTTCTGGCTGCCTGTCGTATTTTCTCCATCACTTGATATTTCTGGAGTTTGCAAAGTCATTCCTTGGGACTTTTAGTTTAAGATCCCTTTTGGGAGGTTAACGGTAAATTGCTCGGATCTGCTTCTCTCAGTGCTGCACGGCCAGGGAAGGGCTAGGCTCCGCTCCCGTCCAGTGCACAACAGACCTTTGGAATCAGTTTTTCAGGGCTCTCTGGAACGGAAATCTCCTTCACCCCATTGCTGCATGGCTTCTACTGCTCCAGAATTTGTTGGGAGTTCTTTTTACACGAAATTTATGGGCTGTGGGTTCGGAGCTAGCATATGTGAATCTTTCTATTCTGCCACCTTGACTCCGCCACTGGAGGAATGGTTTTCTGAGCAGGTCTTCTCTGCTGAACTATAGCATAGGCAAGCCCAGTGCCAGGTTTCCTGTGAATTAGCCTTTTGCTGAGAGCCTGCTGAAGTAGGATCGTAGTGTCTTGGTTATTGATGTGTGCTGTAAGTGAGAGCCTCTTGCTCCAACCTCCTTCTTGCCATACTCAAACACTGTCTTCTGGGCTGAGTGTCACTTTTTAGCAAGTGAGCTTTACCTTTCCTGAAGCCATTCTAAGTTAAATTAAGCTGGAAGTTGTTTTACTCTGCCTTTTTGTGACTTCTATTGTACCAGAATTCTTTTAGAGGCTTGATTTATTATTGTTACTGAGGGAAACTGGAGAGAGCTAAGGAATATTTCCAGCTTCTTTCCACTCCCTTGGCTCTGTCCTCTCCATTACTTTTCAAAAGAGCAAAGTGAGTTACAGAAAAATCAAGTTATGTGGACAAAGTCTCAGATAGATTAAGTGGTAGAATTAGAATTTGAAACGATACTTTGATAGTAAATCTAATATTTTTCATTGTATCACACTTAATCTAACCACATACTCCAAACCAAACCTCAGTAGCGATTCTCTCTACAAGCTAGTGGCCATAGTAAACATATTTCATTATGTAAACGTTTATTTCCATAAATATTAAATATCATGCAGAAAAATTAGGTTATTTTTTTGTATTAACAGAAAATTGGCCTGTTTGTTCTGCTGATTTTTGTTTGATTAAAGTTTAAAATTCATATATCTCTTTGTTTTTTGAGGCATTCCATACATATTAATGGTAAGCATATTTTTTCTTCATGATGCCTGCTAAGAAAACATTATTATTGCCCCTATTTTTGAGATGATAATATTTGGGGTGTGAGAAGTTAAAAACCTTGCTTCAGGTCATGAAGTTGGTAAATGACTAAGATCAATCCATATCCTGTTCCTATTCTGTCATCTCATTTATTTTGCTAGACTGCATAGTATAACATTGTTTTTGTTGCTCATTGTTTGTGGAAACAGCTATTTCATATTTATTCAGAAATTTTCTTCCATTTTTTACATACACTATGTATCTTATTCAGAGCTGCTTGGCTTGTAGTGACATTACTTCAGTGTTGATGAATTGATCCCATTTCTGGATCTTACTGAGATTCTCTGTGGACATGTACAAGATGAAATTGAAAATTGTTGGTATATTTAAAATGAAGATTCCTGTATTATATAACCTTGCAAACCTCATCAGAGATTCGTATAAGTAGCGTCAATTTATCCCTCATATATATCATATATACATACATACATATATACATATACATACATATATGTATATATATATATATACATGAATACACAAAGAATACACACATACATATACATACATACATATATATATGTATGTATATATATATATATACATATATATATATATATATATATATATATATATATGTATATATGTATTCTTTGTGAACAGTGTCTCCCCCATTACTATGTGGGTTATTTGAGGCTAGGGATATTTTCATTTATATTCACACTACATTAGAACTGTGCCCAAAATGTTTTAGATGCTTAATAAATCCTTGCTTATGGATAAGTAAATCCAGCATTTCTTTTGCGCATTTAGACATTCTACTAAGCAATGAAATGCAAATACAAGGGAAAAGGCAAGCACAGCACAAACAAGAGATTATACCTTAGGGATAATCTTTTTTCAAGACTAAAGTGAGATTACTACTTAATCTTTGTTTATGCGCTATCATTATATTTTTATATTTTATTATAAAGAACTCTGTGGCAATCAAAGCAATCCCATTCCTCTCTCACTTTAAACAACTTATATAAACAAAACTGAATCCTATTTTTTGGTTTCAATTATCTATAAAATCACCTCAATACTCTGATTTAAATGGCCTGTGTAGACAAATGCTCAATGATTCTATCTTGTCTCCCTTATCAAAAATAGAACATATTTGATGGAACGAATATGCTGCCAAAGCTGGATGTAATGTTTGTCAAGTAAAAAATATATCATCCTGCCTGCACTAAAAACTAGTGCCTTGGTCTAACGACATTTTTCAACCTAATTTTATGAAGGTTATTCTGGATTTATTGGTTCAGTTTACAACTTTTTAAAAAATCTATTATCTTTCTTTTAAAAAGTGTATTTGCTGTTAATAGACTGGGACTTGGTGACAGCTTTCAGGGACGTGTCACCCACAAAGAGCTGTGATTCTAGGTAGTCTTTTCCTGGGACTGAGTGTTAATGAGCTCAGACTTTGTCAGACTGATTATCAGTTCAGAGCCCTATGCTGATTTCGCTGTTCTGTCCGTAATCTATGGGATGCTCTGTATGTGGGTCTTTCTGAAGAAGTCACCAGCGTACTCAGCTTTTTCATTTAATATCTGTAGAATTTACGATTATGACCATAATTATATAAGCTGGAAAGTTTTCCCAAAGTCCAAGAAATAAAACTTAGCACAACCTTCCATATCTCTTGACCCATTAAAGGACATGGTCCTTTGCAAGTGATCAAAAATAAAAGCAAAAAACCAAAACCTTATCTTTTTATGTAGCTTTAGTCAATATTTTTGTTTTGTTTTGGTTTTGGTTGTAAAAAGGGAGGGCTAAATCTATCTCTTAGACCAGAGTAAAGGAAAACTCCTTGAGGTCTTATCTGGGATACAAATGTCAGTTTTGTGGCTAACAGCAGACTGAGGTCATTCTTACTTGCAGAAGCCTCACCAAGAAATACCTAGATTGGCACATCCCTATCAGATGTTATGTTCACCATTTCACCACTTACCAACAGTTAAATATACAAGAATGAAAAATGTAGAGGCTAAACAAATACAAAACTAGTCAACATATCAATAAATATTTATTAAGAACTTATTTTATACTAAGCAGGCACTATTTTCAATGCTGTAGATAACCTCTCCCCAAAACACAAAACGTGTAAAAAACAATAACTGCTGTCAAGTAGTTCAGTCTCATGGGGTAAGGCCATATTAACAACTTTCTGTGCACGAGCTATATATGTATACAGGGTATATTGAATATAAACAAATGAGGAAATGCACTCATATTAAGAGAGATCAAGAAAGACTTTCTCTTTAAGGTGGGATTTTAGCTAGAACCCAGTGGAAGTCAAGGAAACCAGGGAGCAGAAATGAGGAGAAAGAACATTTAGCACATGGGAGGATAGGCTGTGTAAATGACGAGAGTGAAGAGATTTAGTGTGTTAAAAGAAGAATTATTTTTAATACCTCAGTAGCCAAGAATGTTATTAATAACTGCTACCAATCCTGTTAGATAAAATGACTCATTGTCTGTAAGAAAGAATGGTCAATTTTTAGGTTGTAGAGGAGATTCTTATTTAGGTATACTATATATTAAATAAAATCACAAGTCCCCTTCCAGTATAGCACAGTGGATGGAGTGCTGAATGTAGAATTAAAAAGACAGGCTTGAGATCCACCCTTCACAACCTGGAGCTATGTGACCATAACCAAATCATTTGAGTTCTATGAGCCCCAGTTTATTCAATTTTAAATAGGGATAGTATCTGTGATACTTAAATCAGGATTAAATGAGTTAATAAACACAGCATATATTGCATGTTATAAAATATTACATAAATTATTATTATCAATTTTCTCATTAGAATAATCTGATTTTTTCTTTTGTTTCAGCTTAAGACAGATGCTTGGGAAAGGAAACTGATTTCTCAGCTAGAATATTTGCAAATGGGCATGAGAAAAAGAGGACTCTATTCCTTGAGTGCCTAGGGTCCCTACCATAGCCTGCCTGTTATGGGAATGAATGACTTGCCCTAGATATATCCACTTAGGACTGCCACAGAAATACATACATGGATTATATTCTAGCGTGAGTAAAGAACTCTTAGCTTTGGTCTTTGTCTAATTTTGCGAAGTGGAGAGCAGCCAAAAACCTGGTTTTAGTTACTTAGATGCCTTGAGTTGTTAACCACTGATGAAATTGAGCTACTAACTAAACATGAGTGACTATTATGTTACGGAAATTTTATGAGGCACTGGGAATATAGAACAAACAAACAAAAAAAAACCCAGACTCTACTCTCAAGGAGATTATTTTCTATGAAGATAAGATAAAATACATAGAACATGTATATGGCCAGAACTTGTATACAAAAACATGGAAAACAAAAAAAATTAAGTTTAAGGTACTTTTGAATGACAGTAGTACTAGCAACTGTTAAATATCAAGATAGTAATCACTTAGAAGATAGTACTTAGTCTGCCCTTTGGAAAAAAAATAAGAAAGAGAGATGAGGATGGAGTAAATTCCAGGAAAGGTGACAAAAACTGAGACGAAGTATAGTAAGTGAGGAACAAGAAAAAAATCTGTCTGGAATGATCCAAATGTGTGAAACAACAACATATAAATTGGGGTTGAATACTAGAATTAAGACATTTAGCACCCAATAAAAACGTTATAGCTTTAAGAGATCATGAGAATTAATTATGTCAGTCTGTTTTTATAGTAAGTCAAATAAAGTCAACAAGAGCCCAGGAACTTTACTAAGCACTAGGGATACAGAGAAATGAATAAAACGGGGAAAAAGATATTGCTGTTCTGAAGGAGTTAAGAGTACAATGGGGGAAAGGTGTGAGGAAATCTATATAAATATATTTATTTACATGTGTATATCTTCGCAAAAACCTAACTATCTCTGCCCAATCCTGTGGTACCTCATGCCTGATTTACCTTCTTCTTAAACTGAAACCTATATAAGCTTTTTCCTTTTGTTCCTTTGTAGTGTCTAACTCATGTGGATGTGGACGACCATTTCTGGAACTCAATAAAACCTTGTTGATTCCTAAAATTTGTATTTGGCTTTGGCTTTAATTTTCCTTTTGGATCTGGTTTGTTTTGGCAAGGAAGGTTTCACAGAAATATGTAAAAGATGATTTAAAGGTAGAATCAAAAAGAGGTGTATACATATTACATATGAAGTGTGTAAGAGAAAGAGGAGTCAAAGATGATACATGTGTTCCAGGAGACTGGGGAGATCCTGTGTCATATTTAGAGAGTAATAAGAAAGTTAGAAAATCAGGAGTCATTGAGAGAAAGAAAATGAGTTCTGTTTTGGACCTGATAAATTTGCGATTTCTGTGGGGTATGTAGTAAGAGATATCCAGGAAGTAGTTGGAGATGAGACCGGAATTTATTAACAAAACTTGGGTTGGACATGTAGATGTGAAAATCATTAGTTCATGGATGATAATTATTCTATGAGAAATAAGATCACCAAGTGAAATAATATAAAAAGAAGAAGAATAGAAGTCATAGAATGGAGCGTTGGGATAAATTGATTCTATATAACATTGGCTTATCTACGAAGGCAAGGCAAGTGGTCATGAGAGAAGAGATGAAGTAGTTCAACAAGAGACAAAGAAGGGAAAGAAAGGAAATTGTAGCAGTTAGAGAGACTGGAAGTTATGATGAGGAAACAAAAAAGACTTAATGATTGCAAGGCATAGGGAAAGCTGAAGTGATGGAAAATTTTGTTCAGAAAAGTTGCTTTTGAGGTTTATCAGTGTAGAAATGGATGATGTATGGGTGATAGAAAAATCAAGGATACAATTCTTATACCTGAGGTTTTAGAATGGAGAAAGTTGACCATGAGTTTGTGGCTATGAGAAGTTATAATTGTATATATTTAAGTCCCACAGTATGAAGGGAGGAGTAGGGGAAGAGAGAAAAACAATGAACTAGTCATTGATGTGGTTGAACTAAGATGAATTTCTCTAATGGACAATTGCAATCAGAGTTTTTACTGGGTTTAAAATGTGTTTGTTCGTCTTTCATTGCCGAAAAAAAACCGTGCCATCAGAGAAATAATGACATGTCTTACTCTTGAAATTGTTTTGAGTGAGGGAGGGCTGTGCAGGTCACCAGCCTCACTTCTCCTCCAGAGTTTGTATGTATGTGTATATGTATGTACAAAGATATGTATGTGTGTGTATACATGTATATATATACATATATATATTATATATATATATATATACACATATAATATCTATACATACATGTGTATATATAGATACATGTATATATTTAAATCTATATATTACATAGGTATGTATGTATATATGTGTGTCCTCACAATTCAATTAGAGCAGTTTAATATAAAGGCAGTTCTTGAGAACTGTTTGTTGAATTATCAAATATTGAAAATAGAAAGTGAATATATCTAACCCTATCTGGCAGTATAAAATGTTTTATGAGTTCATATATTGCAGGAAATTTAATATTACTCTCCTTGTGTGTGTATGTGTGTGTGTGTGTGTGTGTGTGTGTGTGTGTGTGTGTGTGTATGTTTTCAATGTGGTAATCTTTAAGGTGGGGAAAGGGAAGGGAAGAAGAAACATGAAACACATATATGATAACTGTTGAACATTTAAAAATAGACAATTGTACGTAGTAGATTTAAAGTTTCATGTGTAAACATCTTATTAAAATATGCTATGGTATAGAAATGCACTTTTATTTAAAAAATTTTAGCCAATTGAAAAAGTTTGGGGGGAGGAGCCAAGACTGCGAAGTAGAAGGATTCACATATGCTAGACTCGAAACCACAGCCCATGAATTACCTTTAAAAAGGAACTCCCAACAAATTCTGGAGCAGCAGCAGTTTCACAAAAACGGAGTGGAGATTGCTGTTCCAGAGAGCCGTGAAAAACTTGCACCAAAGGTCCATCACACACCAGACACGGAGCAGAGCCCAGTCCACCCTTGGCTGCGCAGCACCAAGAGGAGCGGGTCCAAGCAGGCTTCAGGGACAGAATCTCTGGTGGTCGTGAAGGTCTCTCCAACCACAGGCGCTACA
The DNA here is from genome assembly GCA_028658325.1 of Potorous gilbertii. Taxonomy (NCBI): domain Eukaryota; kingdom Metazoa; phylum Chordata; class Mammalia; order Diprotodontia; family Potoroidae; genus Potorous; species Potorous gilbertii. The sequence goes on from CM053769.1 coordinate 635,868,338, forward strand.
GGTCAGTGAGAGAGACTTCTGGGCTGGTTGAAAGGAGAGCAGGGTTATCAATAACTCAGGACCCTCGGGAGGAAGCAGTATAGGCAGCAGGTGGACACATGCTCCCAGAGCAAGTAGGAGCTCATGTCCATTACAAAAGGTCTCCACATAAACCCCCTGTGGGAACTGAGCCTGGCAGGGAGGAGTGCCCCCACCTGAGAACCAGAACATAAGCTCACATTGAATAGCAGCCCCACCCACCACTGAGAGCAATGAGGCTGGGGAGCAACATTTGAATCTCAGACACCAAGCACTGGCTAGGCGGATCTGGGCAGAGGTGGAGAGGAATCTCAGAAGTCAATTAACTAGCTGGGAAAATGCCCAGAAACGGGACAAAAAAAAAGACCAGAAAATTACTTTCTTGGTGACCAGAAGTTAACTCCTTTCCTTTCTCATGAGGAATAACAATGTTTACCATCAGGTAAAGACATAGGAGTCAAGGCCTCTGTATTTCAAACATCTGGAATAGATATCCAATGGGCTCAGGCTATGGAAGAGCGCAAAAAGGATTTTGAAAAACAAGTTAGACAGGTGGAAGAAAAACTGAGAAAAGAAATGAGAGAGATGCAAGGAAAGCATGAAAATCAGGTCAATACATTGATAAAGGAGAGCCAAAAAATGCTGAAGAAAATAACACCTTGAAAAATAGGCTAACTCAATTGTCAAAAAGCCAATGAGGAGAATGCTTTCAAAAGCAGAATTAGCCAAGTGTAAAAAAAGGTTCAAAAGCTCACTGAAGAAAATAGTTCTGTCAAAATTAGAATGTAACAGATGGAGGCTAATGACTTTCTGAGAAACCAAAAAAAAATCACAAAACAAAACCAAACGAATGAAAAAATGGAAGAGAATATGAAATATCTCATTGGAAAAACAACTGACCTGGAAAATAAATCCAGGACAAATAATTTAAAAATTATGGGATTACCTGAAAGCCATCATCAAAAAAAGAGCCTAGACATCATCTTTCATGAAATTATCAAGGAAAACTGCCCTGATATTTTAGAACCAGAGGGCAAAATAAGTATTAAGGGAATCCACTGACCACTGCCAGAAAGAGAGCCAAAAAAAGAAACTCCTAGGAACATTGTGGCCAAATTCCAGAGTTCCCAGGTCAAGGAGAAAAGATTGCAAGCAGTTAGAAAGAAACAATTCCAGTATTGTGGAAATACAATCAGGATAACACAAGATCTAGCAGCTTCTAAATATAGGGATGGATGGGCGTGGAATAGTATATTCCAGAAGTCAAAGGGACTAGGACTAAAACCAAGAATCAACTGCCTAGCAAAACTGAGTATAAGAGTTCAGGAGAAAAATAGTCTTTCAATGAAATTGAGGACTTTCAAGCATACTTGATGAAATTACCAGATCTGAAAAGAAAATTTGACTTTCAAATACAAGAATGAGAAGAAGCATGAAAAAGTAAAGAGCAAAGAGAAGTCATAAGGGGCTTACCATAGTTGAACTGTTTACATTTCCACATGGAAAGACAATATTTGTGATTCTTGAGACTTTTCAGTATCGAGTAGTTGGTGGGATTACAAAAACTTACACACACATGCCCACCCACATGTACACATGTGTGCATGCACACACATAGAGACATGCACGCACACAGAGACAGAGAGTAAAGAGTGAATTGAATAGGATGGGAGCATATCTTAAAAGAAATCAAGGTAAACGGTGATAGAGAAATGTATTGGGAGGAGAGGGGATGAAATGGAGTGGGGTAAATTATCTCTCATAGAAGAGGCAAGCAGGAGAATTTTGTGGAGGGAAAAAGAGGAGAACTGAGAAAAAACGTGAAGGTTACTCTCATCACATTCGACTAAAGGAAGGAATAAAATGCACACTCATTTTGGTATGAAAACCTATCTTATGATACAGGAAAGTGGGGGGAAGGATAAAAGCAGGGTGGGGGGGATGATGTAAGGGAGGGCAGGGCAATGGCAGGAGGGAGCAATTTGAAGTCAGCACTCTTGAGGAGGGACAGAATGAAAAGAAAAATTGGAAACAATGGGAGGCTTGATAGGATGGAGGGTAATATGGTTAGTCTTACACAACATGACTTTTATGGAAATAATTTTCAAAACTACACATATATGGCCTGTATTGAATTGTCTGCCTTCCCAAAGGTAATGGATAGGGAGGGAGGGAGAGGTAGAAGTTGGAACTCAAAATTTTAGGAACGACTGTTGAGTATTGTTTTTGTTACTGGTAAATAAGAAATACAGGTAATGTGGAATAGAAAGTTATCTGGACCTATAGGACAAAAGTGAACATGGGGACAAGGGAAGGGAGGGATGATAGAAGAGAGAGCAGATTAGTGATAGGGGAAATCAGAATGTTCAATGTATTGGGGTGGGGGAAGAGGACAAATAGGGAGAAAATTTGGAACCCAAAATTTTGTGAAAATGAATGCAAAAATTTAAATAATTAACTTAAAACAATCATTAAAAAAATTAAAAATAGGAAAAAAGAAAATAAAACAACTTGAAAATTCGCATAAAAATAAAAAGGAAACCAAATCGAGTGAAATCAAGTAAATTAGTTATTCTCCTTGTTTCTTGAAGAGGACCAAAATGACCTCAGCTTGTTAAATGGAAGTTTCAGTGTGGCCAGCTTTGGCTGGTCAGACCAACACAAGCTCGGAAAGCTCTAGCATGGATTAGACACAGATAGTCCGTGTGAACATTTGGGGTAGTTACTCCAAATTTGGGCTTTCTATGTTTCCTTTGTGCTCTTTCAATTCTTCTTTGCTCATATAGTGCAGCACTATTTCTGATGATAGCACGCCATGTTGAGTGGTGCTGTGCCAGCGTTTCACATGTTGCACAATCAAATCCAAGGTCCTTGAGAGGTACTTTGAGAATGTCATTGTATCACTTCTTCTGAACACCTTGTGATTGCCTTTTTGAGAAAGATATATTTGACATTCAACCACGTGACCAGCCCACCAGAGCTGTACTCTCAGAATTATAGTGTTAATGCTTGGCAGTTTAGTTTGAGCCAGAACCTCAATGTCTGGTACCATCCTCTCAAATTATCTGCAGAATCTTTCTAAGAGAGTTCAAATGGAAGTGATTCAGTTTCCTGGAATAGCATTTGTAGATTATCTATGTTTCACAGGCATAAAGCAATGAGATCAGCATAATGACTCTGTAGACCTTCAGTTTGGTAGTCAGTCTAATACCTCTCCTCTCCCAAACTTATCTTTGGAACCTTCCAAATAGCGAGCTAGATCTGGTAATGCATATGTCAACCCATTGTCAATGTCTATATTCCTGGATAGTACATTACCAAAGTAAATGAACTTATCTACAGTGTGCAGAACTTCTCAATTTGTTGTAATCAATGGTTCCACGTATGGACGTTATGGTGACTGATGGAGCACCTGTGATTTCTTGGTGTTGTTCGTTAGGCCAACATCAGAAAAGTCAGCAGAGAACTGATCGATACTTTGTTGGGTTTCAGTGTCAGAGGCAGTATTGAGTGCACATTGACATGCAAACATAAAATCATGTACCAACATTTCTTCAACTTTGGTCTTCACTTGTAGCCTTTTGAAATTGAAGAAGTTTCCATCAGTATGGTAGTTTACCTTGATGCTGTGTTCATCTTCATTGCAAGTGTTTGACATCATGGGTGAAAACATACTGCTAAAAAGCATGAGAACAAATGCACAGCCGTGTTGCATTCTATTGGTTCCTGGGAAGGCACGAGAGCATTTTCCACTATCCAGAACCAAGGCAAACATGATATCATAAAATTGACGTGCAATATTGATGAACTGCTCCTGGAAATAAAATTTTGAACTAATTTTCCGTAAGACCTTACGTCTAAGACTATCAAAGGCCCTGATCAGATCTAGAAACACTGTGCGCACACCTGTCTTCTTCTCCTGACATTTCTTCTGGAGTTGTTGGGCAGCAAAACACCATGCTGACTGTTCCTGAGTTCTGTCTGAAACCACACTGACTTTCAGCTATATCATCATCTTCCAGGTGAAGGAACAGCCTATTAAGGAGGACTCTGGCAAGAATCTTGACAGGAATCACTGAGAGACCCGCCTGTGGTTGTCTCAAAAGAGGCATCATTGTACTCCTAGAGGACAACCTCCTTTTGCCGTATAATGTGGAATATTTCAGTCAGCTCTTTTGTGAGCAATAGTGCCCCTACTTATTTGCCAATGAATGGTGCCTAATAGTGCTTAAACCTCTTCTTCAGTTCCACAGGACTTTGAAGTATAATAGGAAAACGGTATGAGTGATGTCTTTTGATTCATGTAAAAATTGTATTTAAGTGAGGTAAAGTCGCCTAAAATCATCATTCTCACACTCTCTTGCAGAGTCATCATAGCCCAGTAACAGGACAGTCAAAATGACTAGTGATGCCTCAGGATGCAGCGGATTGCCTTTGCCTCTTATATGTCTAACCAGCCTCTAAGTACTCCATGTCTCCTGCTACAGCTGCCTTCATGACCGTTGGAACAAATTGTTCTCATCCACCCATTCCATCAGGGGAAATCTTCACATGCTTAGCTTAGACAGCACCTCAACTCACCAATGGGTTGAGATCCTTCAGTTACCCTGAATCTAGTTTTGGCCGTCTGCTGATATGGTTTACTGGAGTGTGGCCACTGTACATGCTGTAGCTTCTTGGAGTCACAGGTGAGAGTTGCGTGGAACAGGTGGACGCCAAATGTGGATAAAGCCCTGATAAGGGTAGAGCAGCCATCACATCAAAGGTACTGGTCCTCCCTGAGCACACCCTATACCCTATTTGACTAAGAAGGGTTAGCTGAAACACCCACATATTCATTTTTCATTTCCTGATGGTACCTTTAAAATGTGAGTTATTTCCTAGGGCATAGATTACCCATAACCCCATACATATTATGATGTATTTAAGAATGTAATAGAGACAGGAAATACAGACAAAAGAAACAGACAAGGAGCACAAATACCATTATGCTATAAAATGCAAAGTTGACCAAACAAAGATGAGGGATTTTGTGTGCATGATAGTGGTCCCTGAAACTTGGAAAGCTAAAATTAGTGCAAAAGTCATCAGGTTGCCTGAGAAGAAATGAACCAACTTAGTTTAGACAACAAGCAGACCAATGATTCTGTAACAGTCAACATTTTTGGGGGGTTAATGAGAAGTTGCTGTACTTTTGACCTCAAAGGGGGAGATTTACTCTAAAAAAACGCAGCTAATAAATAATTATTAAGTAGCATATTAAAAATAAAACAACACAACATTTTAGTAAGATTTAGCCAATTTAATCATTAAAGGATTCTATCTGAACACATAAGCTCAAGAATAATAAATTAAAATAACAGTAATTATATTTCATAAACTACTTTAAGGTTTATAAAGTGCTGTGTGTATGTGTGTGTGTGTGTACATATATATATATATATATATAGATAGATATAGATATAGATATAGATATATATATATATATATATATATATATATATATATATATATATATATATATATATAATTTGATCTCCAGAATAGTCTCATGATGGCGGTGCTAAGACAAGACTATTATTTAAGCATGGATTTCATTTATTGAATTATTTACTGAGATTAGAGATTTCTGCCTCTTTGTGACCACAATTAGGTTGTTCTTAGACAAGATAATAGTATTTTTCTAATTTCTTGTCTATTTCATTTTATAGATGAGGAAAATGAGGTGAACAGTGTTAAGTAACTTGCCCAGTGGTACACAGTTAGTAAGAGTCTAAGGCTGATTTAGGACTCAGGTCCTTTTTACTCCAGGATCAAAACTTTATCCATGGACCCAACTTGCTGGCTATAAACATGCAAATTAAAATCTCATAAAATAAAATTAAACAAATAACTATCAAATATGCATGAGACTAGAAAAAAGTGGAAAGTCAGAGACACAATACTGACAAAAACAAACAAAAGTAACAAAAATTTTTTTAATATAAATTTATGTAACTTTTCATATTCATTTTCACAAAATTTTGGGTTCCAAATTTTCTCCTCATTGGTCCCCTCCACCCCAACCCAATACACCGAGCATTCTGATTTCCCTTATCACCAATCTGTCCTCTCTTCTTTCATCCTTCCCTTCCCTTGTCCCCAGCTTCTCTTTTGTCCTGTAGGGCCAGATAACTTTCTATTCCCCATTACCTGTATTTCTTATTTACTAGTAGCAAGAACAATACTCAACAGCTGTTCCTAAAACTTTGAGTTCCCACTTCTCCCCCTCCCTCGCTCCCCACCCATTCCCTTTGGGAAGGCAGGCAATTTAATATACACCATATCTGTGTAGTTTTGCAAATGACTTCCATAATAGTCGTGTTGTGTAAGACTAACTATATATCCCTCCATCCTATCCTGCCCCCCATTGCTTCTATTCTCTCTTTTGATCCTGTCCCTCCCTGAGTGTTGACTTCAAATTGCTCCCTCATCACATTGCCCTCCCTTCCATCATGCCCCCCACCCTGCTTATCCCCTACTCCCTCACTTTCGTGGAATGTAAGATAGGTTTTCATATTAAAATCACTCGGGGTAGAGCCAAGATGGTGCACTAGAAAGACACACTTACTGCAGGGTCCTCCGCATATCCCATTAAATACCTGTAGAGAGGGTGTTACCACAAATTCTGGAGCAGCGGAAGTGGAGAACAACAAAGTGGAGGAGTTTTCCAGCCCACGGTGACCTGAAAGGCCCACAGAAGCGTCTGTTATTCCTGGCACAGAGCTGAGCATGGAACGCAGCCCAGCCTTGGCCAAGCAGCATGGTGTGGCACTTCACGACTAGACTCTTGGAGGAGGGGCAGAATCTCCATTCACAGCAGAACCAGAGGGCAAAGTAAATGTTGAAAGAATCCACCCATCACCACTGGAAAGAGATCCAAAAAAAGAAACTCCCAGGAACATTGTTGCCAAATTCCAGAGTTCCTTGGTCAAAGAGAAAACATTGCAAGCATCTGGAAAGAACTAATTCAAGCATTATAGAAATACAATCAGGATAACACAAGATCTAGCAGCTTCTACCTTAAGGGATCGAAGGGCGTGAAATAGGATATTCAAGAAGTCAAAGGAACTAGGACTAAAACCATGAATCACCTACCCAGCAAAGCTGAGTATAATGCTTCAGGGCAAAACAATGGTCTTTCAATCAAATTGAGAACTTTCAAGCATTCTTGATGAAAAGACAAAAGCTGAAAAGAAAATTTGACCTTCAAACACAAAAATGAAGAGAAGCATGAAAAGGTAAACGGCAATGAGAAGTCATAAGGGAATTACTACATTTGTAACTCTGGAAACTTTTTTCAGTATCTGGGTAGTTGGTGGGATTACAGACACACAAACACACACACACACACGCACAGAGACAGAAAGCACAGAGTGAATTGAATAGGATGAGATCATATCTTTAAAAAATGAAATTAAGTGGCGAGAGAGAAATATACTGGGAGGAGAAAGGGAGAAATGGAATGGTGCAAATTATCTCTGATAAAACAGGCAAACAAAAGACTTTTCAGCGGAGGGAAAAAGAGAGGAGGTGAGAGAAAAACATGAAGCCTACTCTCATCATACTCGACTAAAGGAAGGAATAAAATGCACACTCATTTTGGTATGAAAACCTACAATACAGGAAAGTGGGGGAGAAGGGGATAAGCAGAGTGTGAGGGATGATGGAAGGGAGAGCAAAAGGAGGAGGGAGTAATTTGAAGTCAACACTCGTGGGGAGGGACAGGAACCAAAGAGAGAATAGAAGCAATGGGGGGCAGGTTAGGATGGAGGGAAATATAGTTAGTCTCATACAACATGGCTATTATAGAAGTCACTTGAAAAGTACACAGATATGGCCTAGGGAGGGATGAAGAGAAGTTCAAAGTCAAAGTTGCAGGAATAACTGTAGAGTATACTTCTTACTTCTAGGAAATAGGAAATACAGGTATTGGGGTATAGAAAGTTATGTGGCCCTATAGGACAAAAGAGAAGGTGGGGACAAGGGAAGGGAGGGATGTTAGAAGAGAGGGCAGATTGGTGATAGGGGCAATCAGAATGCTCAGCATTTTGGGGTGTGGGAGGGGAGAAATATGGAGAAAATTTGGAACCCAAAATTTTGTGAAAATGAATGTTAAAAGTTAAGTAAATAAATTTAAAAAATGTAAAATAAAAAATAAAATCACTCTTGCTATGAATATTTTGTGTCAGGTTTGTCACTGTCTTTGAATACCTCAATGAAGTCTAACTTCTTGAGTATTAATGAGATTGATGCATCAAATGCTATATACTGTTCAGTTTTTTTCAAGAATTCAAAATCAAAATTCACAATTGCTAGACTACTTAACATCTCCACTAAGAAAGAATCGTGTATCTCTTTACCCATAGTTATTCCTCCAACACCGCCTCTGGGTATGTATATAATTTTATCAATATGTATGATGTAAGATGAATCTTCAGACATCGTAATTCATATTAATCTTATTATTCAGAATTGAGAAGGAATATTTACATGGAAACTTGAAGTTTGCAATTATTCTTTGGAAAACTATACATATACTTTGATGATTAATCTATTGAGCAATGGGGAATTGAGCAACTGATCTGAATCTCAGCCCTTTGTATATCCCTGGGCTGGGTAGTAGTACTGGTGTGGTGGAGCTGGAGGTAGTTTTGAAGAGGGAATTTCAGTCTCAGATTCTGGACAGAAAAGGATTTGTTTCTTCCCAGTCCAGTGTGCAGGCCAGGAGAGGATTAAACTTCTCTCCCTTGATTGTGCCACCTTGGAGGAACTGAGCACTTACAAGTTCACAGAGTACACCTTCCTCTCAACAAAGGCCTCAAAAATCAAGTAACTGACTGGAAAAATGCTTAACAAGGGGGAAAAAGCTAGAGACGGATACTTCCTTGGTCAACTGGTATTTTATTCCATCCTTTCAGATCAGTAAGAGCAACGCATACAGTCACGGAAAATCAAGGCTTCTGCATCCAAAACCTACAGAATAAGTATGAAATTCCTCAGGCCATGGAAGAAATATAAAGGGATTTTGAAAATCAAGTAAGAGAAGTGGAGGAAAAATTGGGGAAAAAATGAGAGTAATATAAAAATCATCAAAAGCAAGTCAACAGTTTGCTAAAGGGAACACAAAAATTGCTGAATAGAATGACACCTTTAAAAATTGGTTAACTGAACTGGAAAAAGAAATCCAAAAAGCCAATGAGGAGATGAATGCTTTTAAAAGCACTATTAGCCAATTGGAAAAGAAGTTTAAAAGCCCACTGAAGAAAATTGTTGTTTAAAAATTAGAATGGATCAGATGGAAGCTAACAAGTTTATGAGAAATCAAGAAATTACAAAACAAAACCAAAAGAATGAAAAAGACATAGAAGGTAATGTGAAATATCTCATTGAAAAACTGATCTGTAAAATTCCAGGTGAGACAATTTGAAAATCATGGGCCAACTTGAAAGCCATGATCAACAAAAGAGCCTAGCTATCATCTTTCCTGAAATTATCAAGGAAAACAGACCTGATATTCTAGAACCAGAGGACAAAATGAAATTGAAATACTCAACGATCACCTCTTAAAAGAGATCTGAAAACAAAAACTCCTAGGAGTTTTGGAGCCAAATTTCAGAGTTCCCAGGTCAAGGAGAAAATATTGCAAGCACCTAGAAAGAAACAATTCTAGTATCGTGGAAATACGATCAGGATAATACAAGATCTAGCAGCTCCTACATTCAGGGGTTAAGGTTCTTAGAATATGATATTCCAGAAATCAAAGTCAATTAAACTGAGTATAATACTTCAGGGGGAAAGTGATCATTCAATGAAATAGAGGACTTACACGCATTTTTGATGAAAAGACCAGAACTGAATAGAAAATTTGACTTTCAAATAAATCAAGAGAAGCATGAAGAGGTAAACAGGGAAGAGGAAATATTAAGGAACCTACTAAAGTTGAACCGTTTACATTCCTACATGGAGCATTCATAATTGTAACTCTTCAAATTTTTCTTAGTATTAGAGTAGTTGGAGGCATTATACAGATGGATAGAGGGCACACGGTGAGTTGGATATGAGGGATAATATCTAAAAATAATAAAGGATTAGATGGAAATATTTTTGGAGAAGGAGAAGGGGAGAAATAGAATGGGGTGAATTATCTCTCAAATATAAGCAGCAAGAAAAAGCTTTTTCAGTGGAGGGGAAGGGGAAAGAGTCAGCCTTACTCCCATCAGATTTGGTTTAAGGATGGAACAATATTGTCCACTCAAATTCTTATGAAAATTCTTATTATAGTACAGGAAAGTAGTGGGGATGGAAAAAAGTAGAGGAAGGGATGCTAGAAAGGGGACAAATGGGAGGAGGGAGTAATTAGAAGTATCATTTTTGAGGAAGGATAGGGTCAAAAGAAAATAGAATAGGAGGAGATATAATGGAGGGAAATACAGGTAGTCTTTCACAAGATGACTGTTATGGAAGTGTTGTGTATGATTATACATTTCTAACCTATGTTGAATTCCTTGTATTTTTGATGGGGTGGGTAAGAAAGGAGGAAGGGAGAAGTGTTGGAACTCAAAATTTTGAAAATGAATGTTAAAAATTGTTTTGACTTGCAACTGGTAAATGAGACATACAGGCATTCTTATATAGAAAGTTCTCTTAAACTACAAGAAAATAGAGGTGATGTGGATAAGAAAAGAGAAGGCTGTACTGCAAGGGAGGCCAGATTGGGGTAAAGTATAGTCAGAATACATGCTGTCTTGTGGTGGGTGGAGGGGAGAGATGAGTTGAACTCAAAATTTTGTGGAAATGAACATTGAAAAATAATAAGTATCTTTTAAAGTCTTGATCAACTTCTCCATTCCAATAGTTAGCATTTATATAGTTCTTTGAAGCTTACCATGCACCTTTATAAACCCATTTTGTCCTTCAAACGGTGATGTGAGGTAGATGCTATTCTTATGTCCATTTACAGATGAAGATATTAAGTGACTTGCCCAGGGTCACACAGCTAGCAACCAAGTGACTGACGTCGGAATCTACTTCAGGTCTTCTTGACACGTCTAGTACTCTATTCTGTCTAACATCCAGATGCCAATTCTGTCATGATGATGGACCCTCCTGATGAAGAGCAGAAGAATTACGTGTTAAAGGTATTTATAGGAAATATACTTTGTGCTTCTTTTCTGATAATTTACTTGTTGTGGGTTATCTTTCTTTGCTCAAGGAAACTGAAAATGAGGAATGCTTTGCAACAAACAATTTTGTGGTCAGTCATATAGCATAGGGAAATGCTATCCTGTTTAAAGGGTCAAAGAATTCTCTGTCTCAGGATGAAGTTGGAATATCAACTACTCTTTCCTGATTTTAACATACTGGGCCTACTTTAAAGACAATCTATAGGACTGATCCCCAATCCCAAACCTACTAGTGACTATTTTGTATAGTTTTCTAGGATGTGACGGATGACTATCAGAACTTGCAAATTATTCATTCCTTCTTTCCTTCCTTCTTTTCTTCCATCCTTTCTTCCTGTGATGACAAGCAAAGTAGACTTTTTTACTGTTTTTGTTTCAGTATAATCAAGTGACTCTGATTGAATCTTGCCTCTATCAACCAAGTGTCTTTACTAGGAGTAAAGTACAAAACAAGAATTTCTTTATCTAGAAACAATCTATGTATTTGTATTGTAAATTATTTTATTGTTCTTAAAGAAGATCTTCCCCATCTATTAATGGGCCTACCTATTAAGTGGAGTTTGATTATGGATGATTTCTGGGAAGGTCCATACCTTTTCTTAACACATCACTGGTTATCAAAGTTTGTGGTGCCCTCTGCTTTTAAAAATGTATAAATATTCTGAGGGGTTATACTTTGAGTCTTACTGATTGGAAGTGTTTGGTCAGATGTAACTGTGGGCAGCATCTGACGAGTACTAGGCCTTTGAAAACCCACATGTTGGTGCTCCCCTCTCTGGTAAGTATGTATGAATGGCCAGGCAGTTGTATCTGCCTGTTGATGTGTGGTATATTTATTGCTCACTGTCAGACAGTTTGGAAACTCGGGCTGTTGATTTAAATTTCTCTGTATTTTTTCTGAAATTCAGGGTGCTGACTTTTTTCCATGAAATAAGAGAATGATATATGTGCTTCCTGACTTCTCAAAAGTTACTTTTCCTTGTAGAAAAGCAGATCAAGGAACCTGTGATAATAGCACTCCACCACCCTGTGGGAGGGTTGGGGAGCTTGCCTTTATGCTTCCTCCATTTCTTGCTATCTATCTTTCTTTCTTTCTTTCTTTCTTTCTTTCTTTCTTTCTTTCTTTATTTTACCTTTCGTTCTTTCCTTGCTACATTCCTTCTTTCTTCTCTCCTTCCCTCTCTTCCTTTTTATTTTTATCTCAGCGATTCTATTGTGGCCCTAAGACATAATTTACCACAAATATTGCCTTCCTAATTTGAAAGTATTAATTGGAAAGTTCATGCCGGTTGGTGTCAACCAGGACACTCAATGAATTGCAAAGCATAGAAAAGATTGTAGTGTGAGGTAAACATTACTCTTTTTCTTAAATTCTAAAACAATGATCATAATAAGAATAATAACACTCATTGTCATTTATGTAGTTCTCTAAATCTTGACAAGCTTTTGTATGTTTTTTCTCATTTTGCTCTCCAAACAACGCTATTAAATAAGTCTAATGATTATAGCATTTTGTGCGATAAAGAAATTGAGATGCAAACCTTGGTGGGAGACAATGGAATCAAAAATTTCACACTGGTAAGAACCCAGATCATCTACTTGATTCCCCCTCACGTTAACAGGGAAGAAAACAGCACCTTGAGAGATTAAGAGAATTGCATAAGATCACAAAAAAGAAAAAGTAGCAAAATTGGAAATTTGTTTACACTTCACTTTGCTAAATTCACTAAACCTTAAATATGCATCTAAATCTGTATTCATGTGGATATGTGGAAGAAGGGGAAGATTTTTCATTTTCATTTATGACTTGCATCACATTAGATTTGTGATCTCTTCCATGTCAATTCTTGTGATTATAGAATATCTGTCTGATCCATTGAACATGATATTACATGCCATCACATTCTCTGAAAGAAGAAATTTTTTTCTAGAACCTCCTCAAGAAGATACAATATTCACACCTTGGTCACTCATAGACTTCAGAACTTTTATGAATACGTGGAGTATAATGTGAAAACAAATAGGCATGGTTATTCCCACAGACAGCTTGAGTAAAAAGAGTGACCTACTGGTATATCTGGTGACATTTGAAAATAAGAAATATCTAAACTTTCAAGAAAAGTTATATCAAAGTAATATAGAGTAATGGCCCCTAATGTTAGTGTAGATTTTACTACTAGTAGCACACTCTGGCAACAATTCTTATTAAGCTTCAAGGTGAACAGCTTAGACACTATATCTTTCCATATAGGAAGCATATATTAAATATATACTTGTTAGAAGGCTTGTTAGAAAAATGTTCTATTTCTAAGATTCCAGGAAGGTGGGGTCTGTTCTATATTGTTTAATATGTCAAAGAGTTCTCATCTTGTGATTTTACTAAGAATGGCAGGCATCATCTTCTGGATGCTACTAGCCCTAACTCAAGAAACACCAATATTCTGTTTCACATTGTCTTATTCCCATGGTGAAGGGAAAGAGATACATAGAATCAAAGACTTAGGCCTGGAAGGGACATCATACGGTATTTAGCACAATACCCTGGTTTCATAGATGAAAAAACTGAGATCTAGGCAAGAGGTTAAAGTACTTTCTCAAGATCACGTGGGTTTCAGAGAGAAGATAAGAATCGAATTAAAAAGCATTTATGAAGTGTTAAGTGTATTAAAAGGACTGTGCTAAGCACTATGAATAAAAGGAAAAGAAAGATCCACTCTACTTTCAAAGATCAGGCATTGTATTTGTAAGAGTGAATAAAGAAATAAGGGTTCAGGTAGAAAGACTCACCTATGCTAGGTCCGAACCCACAGCCCATAGATTTCCTGTAAAAAGAACTCCTGACAAATTCTGGAACAGTGGAAGCCGCGCAGAAACACAGTGAAGGAGATTTCTGCTGCAGAGAGCCCTGAAAAACCGACCGCAAAGGTACCTAGGACGGGAGCGGAGCCCTGTCCTGCCGAGCGCTCCCCTCCCCCGCCCCGGCCACGCGGCACTGAGAGGAGCCAGCAGAGCCCAGCGGGCGGCAGGGACCTGGATCTTCGGGCGGCCG
>CM053769.1:635883129-635899049 GCA_028658325.1 Potorous gilbertii
GGGGAGAAAATTTTGGAACCCAAAATCTTGTGAAAATGAATGTAAAAATTTAAATAAATTTATTAGTAATAAAAAATTAAAAAAATTAAAATTAAAATTAAAAAAAAGAATTTTATCATCATTAAAGCAATCAGAAGAAGCACATGTAAATAGAGAGCATTAGTGGAACTGAATATGATGGGATAATGTCTAATAAAACACAATAAACTTAAGGGATGAGAAGGAATATAATGAGAGAAGAGGGAAGGGAGGCATAGAATGGGGAAAACTATGTCTTATGAAAGAGGCATAAAAAAGCTTTTAAAGGGGAGGGGAAGGTGGAGTACGTGCGAGGGGAGGACACATGAATCTTGTTCTCAAATTATTTGGTTCAAAGAGAAAATAGCGTACAATGTAAATTGCCTTGCAGGAAAGTAGGAGGGGAAGGAAATAAAAATGGTTGGGATAACTGATAAAAGTAAGCATAGATTGTGAGATACAGCAGTCAGAGGCAAACTACTTTTTAAAAGAGACATGATGAAAATAGAAGTAGAGTAAACAGGGGGAAATAGAGTACAGGGAAATACAAATTAATAATGAAAATTGTGAAAAAATACAGTAAATTTCTCTCATAAAAGTTGCATTGCTCAAATCTATAGAAAACTGTGTCAAATTTATAGGAATACACGGTATTCCCCAATTGATAAATGGTCAAAGGATATGAACAACTATCAGATAAAAAAATCGAAACTACTCATAGTCATATGAAAACCTGCAAAAAAAGTAAGTGGCAAATGTTGAAAAACAGGTGGAAAAATTTCCATATCAATGCGCACTGATGATAGTGTTAAGAATTGACTTAATCTTTCTATAGATTTACATTGCTGCCAGTAATTATGTCATTCATAGTTCATCATCATTACAACATTGCTATTACTTGGTATAATATGTTCCTGGTTCTGCTTGCTTAACTTCACATAAGTTCATGTAAGTCTTCCCAGGTTTATTCTGAAATCCTCCTACCCATCATTTATTTAACACAATAGTATTCTGCCACAATTATATACCACAACTTATTTAGCCATTTTTCAGTTATGCCATCCCTTTCATTTCCAATTGTTTGACTTTACAAAAAAGTCTGGTAAAAAATAGTTTGTACTTCCTGGTGTTTTTTCTTTTTCTTTCATCTCTTTGTAATACTGGTCTAGAACTGGTAGTGCTGGAGTATGTATATTTTTATATCCTTTTGTTCATTATTCCTAAATGTTCTCCAAACTGATTAAATCTGTTCATAACTCCATCAACAATTCATTAGTGGACTGATCTTCTCACATTTCCTCCAATATTTTTCGTGTTCCCTTTTGTTGTCAAATTAGTCAATCTTATACGTGTGAGGTGGTACCTCAGATTTGTTTTCATTTGCATTTCTCTTACAATAATGACTTGGATGTTTTTATTTTTTAATATGACTATAGGCAGCATTGATTTTTTTTTTCTGAAAGCTGCCTGCTCATTTATTTTGACCATTTATCAGTAGTAAATGATTTTAATCTTATATATCTGACCCTCCATATATTTGAAACATGATGCCTTTATCAAAAAAGTTTGCAATAAAAATGTTTTTTCAACTTTGTTTCTTTTATTTTAATCTTGTGTGTATCATGTGGGTGCAAAACCTTTTCAATTTTATATAAATAAAATTATCCATTTTACTTTCTCTAAAGTTCTCTATTGTTTTCTTTTGTCATAAATTCTTCCGTTATCCATATACCTGACATGTGAAATTCTCCATACTCCCTGAATTTGTTCATATCACCATTTATACGTAAATCATTAACCCTTTATGATCTTATATTAGAATATAGTGTAAGATATTGGTCTATACCTGGTTTCTACCAAACTGTTTTTCAGTAATCCCAGAAGCTTTGTTTCTTCAAATACTATGTTCTTGTACCAAAAGTTTGAGTCTTTGGCTTTTTAAAACAAAAAACATACTGTAGCTATTTTGTTATAGTGTATTGTATATCAAACTCTTCCACGATTGCACTACTCTATTATTTAGCCAGTTCCAGACTGTTTTAAGGACTACTGTTTTGTATTACAGTTTGTGATTTGATATAGTACTAGGTCACTTTCCTTCACACTTTTCTCATTGATTTCCTTGATATTGATATTTTTGACAATCTGTTGTTATAGATGAATTTTATTGTGATTTTCCTAGCTCTATAAATATTTTTAGTACTTTGATCGGTGTGACATTGAACAGGTAAATTAATTTCGTTAGAATTTCCATTTTTATTATATTGGCTTGACCTATCCATGAGCAAATAACATTATTCCCGTTATTTATATCTTACTTCCCTTATGTGAAAACTGTGCTGTATTTGTTTTCATTTAATTTCTGGGTTTGTTTTGGCATTTAGAAATGCAAATGTTTTTTATTGCCTTCAAATTATGGCAAATTTCTATTTCTTCCTCCTGGACTATATCACATATAAATCATTGATGATTTGTGTGGGTTTATTGTATATCCTTCAACTTTTCTTTAGTTATTAATAATTTTGACAAATTTTAGTTAGTTCTCTAGGATCTTCTAAGTATACCATCATATTATCTGCCAAGAGTGATAATTTTCTTTCCAATTCTATTTCTTTGGGCTTCTAGTTCTTTCCCCAAGAATCATTTGATGTTCAATCCATGTCATGAAGGACCTTGTTACTGTATGATATGGACTTTCCCTCTCCTAATACAAAAATTTGATACCTGACATATTTTTCCACTAAATTTTGATTCCTTTCCCAAACCCAGCCTTTTTAGGTCCTCAACCAATTCTTCTCTCTGACCTCTGTTTCCAGTCCATTTCTACATGGCAGGAGTTGTAAGATTCGACTTCATCTCACATGACCAGATTTGACTATAGATACTAGAATTCCTCATTTTGGAATTAAGAAACAAGGGGTACCTGAATCAGAAAGGCCGAATACTGAATGTAATTCCTTTAGGCAAAACTAAAACAGATTCAGTCAAAGAACAGGCCATGAATGAGATCCAGAACTATAATAGGAATAATGGTTTTATAATGAAAATTATGGCTGCTCAAGAGACATAAGTCATATAATACTAAGAAGAAATGAGGATGTTCAGAATTGATTTCATGTTGGAAACAGGTACGATCAGGAGAAACAGGAGCTATTTCCCAAAGATGTCATTGCATTTCACATCTCTACAGTCTTGCACAAGCTGAACACAGAAGGTTTGTCTTCCTCATGTCTGCCTCTACATCTTTAACTTCTTTAAGGTGTTTATAACATGTTCAGGGAGGACTAGCACATCTGGAATGATCAGTTAGTGAACCTTTTTCAGGGCTGTTCATCTACCTTTGAGGTATACCTATCATTCAATTCTGACTTGTGATTCCAGTAAGCTACAGCATATGCAGTAGCCACTTCCAAGTAATTCTCTCTTTGTAGATAAGTTAAACCAGGTTGTAACTAACCAACATTTCAAAAACCATTTGTACGTCAAAACTGTTTGTTGCAATGTTCCATTAGGCAGCTGAAGAAGACACTGCGGTGAGCCGTGTTCAGACACTGAAAACATCAAAGTTATCTAATGCATCTGAAGTCATCAACAATCATCTTGACTTTTTTTTCGTAGCACTGGACTTAGATAATTCTGGAAGAGTGAGTGAGACTAAGGACCTTTTGCAATTATGTCTCAATTACATCCAATTAATGTACAAGTCAAGATTTTACTCTGTGATGGGTCAAAACTAAATTATAGGGAAGACCAAGAGTAGAGCAAAAATTATGATCTTTAATGTAGGCAAAGGAAATGTAATCCCCATAAGGACCACTATGTGGCACCAATGTAATGGGGTGCACAAAGAGGTGGATGGGTTCTTTTAGAACACTAGGAGGGAAGGAGATGGACACAATTTTTGGTACAGCCTAGCAGTGAGGGTGAGTAAGTTGAGAAATCCTAAGATTTTACCAGATAAATGGGAAGCTCAAGAGGGGAGGGTTGGATTTTTACAGACAGTCTCTGTCTGGGGAGAGGGGGAGGGGAGGTGGTGGGTGGTAATATGGAGCCAGTTTCAGGAAATATTTAAGTTTGAGAGTGGTACAAATCAGCTGCAGTCAGCACTCAGTGAGCTGCAATTAACAGGTCCTTTTCAAAAAAGGACAAACCACCACCACCACAACAAAAACCTTCTGTTGCAGCCTACAAGACTTAGATGAAATTTTATCTCCTGCGGAAAGATTTTTCTTCTGTTTTTGTTTGTTGGTTTTTCTTTTGTTTTGTTTTTTCCTGATCCTCGTATTTGTTAGAGATCTGTTCCCCTTCAAATTCTTGGGCATGCATGTATGTGTTTCAATGTATATGTGTACAGGTACAAACATATATGTATATATATATATATATATGTGTGTGTGTGTGTGTGTGTATGTATACAAATACATATACATACATATATACACATATACATATATATGTACACACATATAAACACCATATGCACAAACATATACATACATATAAATAAATTTCCAGCTATTTTTTCTTCTTCTTACCAACACCCAGTGACTTCCAGTATTGCTTCAGACTCTTTCCCCTCCCCAAACTTCCCCTTCCTAGCCTCAATAAAGTCATTAGGTAAGTCAACTCTCCACAACACGCCTAGAATTATGTGTGAGGCTAAGACCAGTATTATTATCCACAGAAGAATAAGACTGAGAGCATGGGCAACTTGTCCCAATCTGCCAATTGAGGACAAACTTTGGAGGTAAAAGAATAAAATCTGGTAGCAGAAAAATCCCCAACTGTATGTTCTCTCTATATCGTATCATATTACCTCTCTGACTACATCTTATATGCCAAAAGATGACAAAGTCCTTTAACACAGAAGTATTTAATTATAACTTTGTGTCTTCTTCATTCACTACATCCCCTTACTTTCAATAAAATACTCACTGTATTTTCATTGATTCGAATTGAATGGACCTTGGGAAAACATTTCAGAAACAGGAACGTGGTGGTGAGTTCACACAACAGCAGAAAGGGTTAGTTACCAAGATCACAGTTGTGGTAGGATGCTTACTGAGCACTATCCTTCCCTTCCAGAAAGGCACGTTTTATACACCACTCCCTACTTGGAGCTTTCTCTCATTTGTTTAGTCAAAAATTGTCCTTCCAATCTTGAATCTTTCAATCAATAATCAGTTCTTCTAATAACATTGTATCTTGTATTATGAGTCTTTGTGGACAAGAGTTTTCCTACTAGATTCAAAGGTCCTTGGTTTCAGTGACAGCTTTTCCTCTTGTATAGGTAGTACCTAGTAAAATTCTTTACACATTCTAAATTCTCAGTTTCAGTTTGCTGAATTTAATTTAATTGAATCAATAAAATAGATTTGGATTAGAAATCTCTAATGTTCCTTCTGACTTTAAATCCTAAGGTCTTTAAAACTTGAAGTAAATTGAAAAGACAGAGGTTTCATGTATCAATGATCACATTAGAACCCTAAGTCTTCACCGGGAGCACTAATAGCTTTAACACCTTTCCTTGCATATAATCTACCTGGTCTTATGCACTTAATTTTCCCAGGGATTGGTACAGGCATCTAAGTCAAGGATTCCCAAGGGCACCTAATCCTGTTTCCAGCTCTGTGATAACAACAGAAGTCAACTTACACGATGGCCTCTAATTTTCTGTATTATAACGTTTACAAAAGAGAAGAGAATATAAATTCAAATGTGTGAGTTAGGACTTTCAACATGCAATCACTATATCAGGATCTCTACTGATAGTTTGAGAAAAAGGACTGATCTTTTCCCTTTTGAAAACGGTTATTTTGAATGTTGGCTGCAGAGTTGTAACTTCCTGAAATAATATTTTTAATGATTTTAAATACCTCTTCCAGGTTAATATCCTGAGGATTTTCGTAGTTTTTCCACATTCTTCTTTGCTATTTCTTTACCTCAATGTAATATGAAGACACATTTCTATAATATTTTGCCTTTTTTAGTTGGAGGGGTGATGTTTGTGGTAAAGAAAACTGTAGGCATTTAATTCTTTTTTAATTTGCATGGTGTTCAATTGTGTCTTGTGGAGAAGTGTGATGGTTTAATTTGTAGGGAAATTGTACTATTTGATTCTACTCCTTACCTATGGGTTTTCCACCATCTTCCTCTCAAGTATATATGTATTTTCAGTTATATCATTTATAGTGACATACACAATCTTAAATATTAACTAGTTCTAGTTTGAACAGTTCTAAACTACTGATAAGGTTATTTTGACAGAGGATGCTTGATTTTAAAGTCACCTTCTTTTATTACCCTACATAAGGGACCTTTCATGGCACTGAGGAAGGCAAATCCATGCTGCCATCCCTGTGATGCAATGTTAAAAGAGAATAAAAGAAAGCCCCCACTGAGTTGTCCGGCAATAATGCTTTCATTGTCACTTACAAACATAATAATATAAAGTGATGGCCTCTGTTTAAAGCTAAAACGAAATTATTGTTCAAATGACAAATTATAAAAAAAATGTGGAATATCATTACAAAGGACTTTAATTAGTATAATTTATTATTGTGTTTTGAAGAAATAGTAATAAGCCACCTGTTCAAATTATTTAGGGTAACATTGTATAATAATATCCTGCTCGTTTAGTTGTGGAAACTAATGCATCTAGTAATTTTTAAATGTATAAGAAAAAGAAATCAATAGTTTGCTTCATCTTGTCTATCAATACTTCTTTTCTCTCAACCTGTAAATAAGACATGGATTAAATGACCACATGCAATTTTATTTTGAATGTGGTTCGTGATATTATGCTTAAGTGTATAATTGTTTCCTTGCACTAAAGTTTTTGGACTTCGTAAGTATATATATATGTGTGTTTGCATAGGAATGTATATGTACATATGTATGTGCACATGTATATATGTAAATATTCATATGTACAAATGAGTTTATATGTATTTGTATCTAATATTTACATCTATCTATATGTTTATGTGTGTATATATGTATATGCGGGGGCGGGTTATGCACCAAATACATACCTACTGGTTAATTTCTTCCTCTGTTTGATAAGATCCATAACTACAGTAGACCTTTCCAGGTAGCAACCTAGCTTAGCACCTGCAGGTACTTAGCCTTCACTCACTCTTTCAGCATCTAATTAAGTTATACAAGCTGTTTTCCCTGCTTCTCTTTCCCTCTTTCAAATTAAAGAGAGTAAGAGAGAGCAACCAAGTACCTTAAAAATTTCACCTTTCTCAAGCACAGATGGCATCGAAGGACAACACTTTTATTGTAGCCCCAGTAGCTTCCCTTCAGTGTTCTAGCACAACCCCTAAGGCCTTCCTGGCATTTTCACACTGTTACTGCTAACTTCTGAGGTCATTTCCTTCAGTGATGAATTTTCCTGTGTTTTAATGCATCACATCTGGGCCTTCTTGTGGACAATGACTTATCTTTCTTTAACACATGATGCAAAGTTCATGAAACTCACCCTTCTGTCAACCATGAAACCAACTCTTTAAACTTTCCATACATGCTATGCATTTGATTTGCCATGTCAATTCAAGCTTCTCAAACTAAATGTAGTTGCATGACAATGAACTAATAAACCACCATATCTTACAGTTTCAGATATATCTTTGCCTTCAAAGAAATCCTTTTAATTGTCTGTGTCATTCTTCACATTTAATAGCAAAAACAGTGCTTCTTAATACATTGATTTCATGTTTTTCCTACTCATAAAGATATGGTTTGCCCATATCAACAGCATAAATACCCGTAGTGAAAATATTCAATTCTATTCAAGGGCATGTTATGTTCTAGTCAGAGATCTCATGTGAGTGCACATGCACACACACATACAAAGTGACCCAAAAGGAGAGGTTAAGTACCCTCATGGGAGAAGGAGGGAAAATTCCAGAGGGAATCAAAAGAACATTTTAAATGGTATTGAAACATTCCCAGGCTGTGCCCACCCCAAAACAAAGACCCTTGAAAGGACTCAGTAGAGGGAGAATATAGTTGACATTTTGCAGAGATGTTTCAAAGTGAAAGGTTAAACAAACTAAGGGTACTTCCAGCTTAAGAAAGAAGATGAACCTATTCAGGAATGGACATGAAACAGCATAATAAAATTGTCTAACATAATAAAGTTTATAGTGTATACATTCAAAATATTCTTATTCAATATAATCAAAATATATTTAGCGCAAACATTTTTATTCATAGCAAACAATACTACGGATATATGTGCACATATGCCCTGAAATTATTTCAATATATGGACAACTATGACATATGTAAAACTCTACATATGCAGATATATCAATACATAGTATATACTAAGTACTGTGCCAAGCTACTCTACATATGCAGATATATCAATACATAGTATACTAAGTACTGTGCCAAGCTGTGGAGATAAAATATAATACCATAAGATAGTGCTTGCCCTCAAAGGATTTACATTCTAAAGTAGGAAATCTGTATACAACAGATTGCAAAAACAAGGGGGAAGAAATTGAATTACAATGCAGGTCCATGGCTGAGAGGTCAAAGGTTCAGGAGCAGGATGAAAAGCGGAAGAGATTTCTGTCCTGGGTCTCTTTACAAATCATAAGCTGCAGAAGAAACAAATGAAATGGAGAAAGGGATGGATCTTTTAGGGGATGTTCTATGTTGAGAAGATAGGTAGGTGTCATTGAATATTCAGGGAAGGGGAGGACCTAGGTCTTGGAGAAAGTTCAAAGATGAGAGAGAACAGTTTGGATTTCTGGGAGTCAGAAACAGAGTAATAAATATAATCTCTGGCAACAGTATAAATCTCTCTATCTATCTATCTTCATCATCATCATCATCATCATCTATCTATCTAATATCATGGATCATTTCAAGATGCTAACAGTGAAATAGTTAAAACATTTTATTTCAATTATAGCATTATGTTGAAAGTCAGCACAAACACACAAAATGCAATTTAGCGAACAAATGGCCAGCCTGCAAGTTGTGATTTCAAGGACAATTAGTCAAGTGCACTAAATCCAACTGGTGCAACTTGCCTATGATAATGTGAAAATGACACTTCTATATACTAATATTGGCAGCACATGCCAAGCCCTGGAAATTGCTGCAAATATATTTTTAAATGGAAAGAAAGATTTTCTTATCAAATTACCCAAAAATGATTTTTAATTTTTTTCATGTAATCCATTTTGTTTCTTTTAAAAACTAGGAAATGAAAGTAGGACTAGCAAAATCACAACAAAAAATGAGAAAAATAAAACTTGACCCTCTACTTTCACTACACACATACACACGCACATTAAAACTGAAAGAGATATTGAGAGAGAACTAAGATGTGGAAATAACCTAGATGTTATTAATCATGAATAAATTTTACACCAAGTCTTTGAGATAATATCAAGACTATGGACTCATTCTTTGAAGAATAAAAATGGTAGGGGATAATATACAGTTTGCCAGTACAGCTCTGCTCTGATTGATGCCTTAATGACTAAGAGATACACCTGGCAAAAATGGAGCCAAACTGCTAAAGTTCTTCAGGGAGCCCAAGCATAAATATACTTTTTATAGCAATTACAAGGGTAAGAAAAAGGACGCTAGAAAAAGAAAAGATACATAGAGGAAAAAATATATGCATACACACACACACACACACACACACACACACACACACATATATATATATATACGTATGTATGTACATGTTTGTGTTTGTGCATATGTGTACATATACATATACACACATAAATACGCAGATATGTAAAACCATTTTTTCTTTCTCTCTTCAGAGGCAGATGAGGAAAGAGAGCAAAGTGTTCAAATGTCAGTCAATGCATATAGATATTTTGTACAGTTAGTTGAATATGGAGACAAGGAATATTCAGAATAGAAAATCATCCACTCTGTTCTAGAGCTGAAATGAATCTAAGAGACAAATAGCAATTTGAATGAAATATTGAAGTTACTGTCTTCTGTTATTTTCCCTTTTTTGAT
Organism: Potorous gilbertii; assembly: GCA_028658325.1. NCBI lineage: Eukaryota > Metazoa > Chordata > Mammalia > Diprotodontia > Potoroidae > Potorous > Potorous gilbertii. Next base: position 635,893,159 of record CM053769.1, read on the forward strand.
CAATATTTTCTCAAAACTTTTAAAAGTCCTACTTATGTTACGTATTATCTAGCCCCTAAAATTATTACATAAACATGTAGGAAATATGTGCCAGGAAGTGGGAACTGAAATTAGATTTGATTAAAATTCTGTTTTGCCTTCAATTCCTATTTTTTTTATGATTTCAAAGATTAAATAGGCAAATTGCCACGCATTTTCAGTGAAGAATATGATGACAATAAAGTTTGTTTTTAAAAGATGTTTTATTTAGAACATTTTTTTTTCCATTTGGATACATTCTTCTTTTTCGAATTTCCACAATTTTCTATTTCTCTCCAAGCTACATTTTATTGTTAACATAGTACTAAATAACACATTGGAAAGAATTATATGATAGTTTTCTGTGGTATAATCTTTATTTCAACTGAAATCACAAGCTTGTCTTGGAATATGAATGAGAACCTAGTAGGAAGGAGACAGGGAAAATCAATCTGTTTCATATAGGCCACCAAGTAGTTATCAAACAGAAACAAATCTATCTTTCATTTCACTATTGAGTTTTTAAGCTCATTTCTCTCGTCATTCTTTACATTTTAACAATTTCATTTAATATTTCCCTCTTAATAACTTTTCTTTTCAGCTCTGTCCGTCATGATGGATTTTTGGTTTTGTTCTTTGTCTTCGTTCAACTCATTCTTAGATGAGATATGTCCAAATGATGTTGAAAACTGCACTGTGCTATCCCCCAAAATGCAATTCACAAAACTGTCCTTGATTAAGGAGCTTCTCCCTGTCCGTGCACTGACGTACATACATCTTTTCTTTCCTAAGAAACCTTAATGGCAAGTCCTGCCATTTCTTAGAGGAATGCTTAAGATGTCCCTTTTTTCAATACTTGAGTTCTTGAAATTTGATTTGTCAACTAGGAAAAAAATGTTACACAAAACCGAAATTATACTAGTTTAGTAAATAAGAACTATGGTGAATTAATTTTAACAGGACAGGTTCTCCTGAGAAATTTTCAGTCAATAATCAATGTAATACTCTAAATGCTGTGATTAGTTCTGATCAAAGGAATGTGTCCCTTCTATTAAACAAGCCAGGTATTCAAAAGAGATCATTGATTCATATGGTTATCTAACTTTTTTACCTTCACTAAAATGCTGTAAACCTTATGAAATCAATTTGTTTCTCGAATGTGTAATCTTTAGGATGACTTCCTCCCTATTTTCAGTGAAGAACATTAAGGTTGCAAATGATTTTATGAGAGGCCTAGGACTGCAAGGAAGTGCTCAAACCAGTTCTCTTTCATTTTATAGCTAGGTTCCCTTTCAAAAGTCATTTAACCTTTCTGAAACTATCGTAAGATTATAAATGAAAGTTGGAAGGAACTTTGGAAGGTAATACCACATTTTAGAGATAAGAAAATTCTAGCTAAGGAAGAAGAAGTCTTTCCATGAGTTGCAGATAATGCATGTCTTACTACCTCATTAGAGTATTTTGAGAATTAAATGACTTCACTTACATAAGGAAGTTTTGAAAGTCATAAAATATAAAAACCCGATATATAATAATCTGAGGATAAAGTTTTGTGCTTAGAGCCAGGATATTTGGATATGAAGTTCACTTCAGGCACTAGGATAACACAATGGAAAAGTGACAACTTTTCAAAATTTCAATTTTCTCATCTAGAAAATGCTATTCATAATATTTGAAATGCCTCTTCATAGGGGCATCGTTTGGAAAACACTTTGAAAAACTTAAAGTTTATATATATATATATGTGTGTGTGTGTGTGTGTGTATGAATGTATATATGTGTGTGTATGTATGTATGTATATATATATGTGTGTGTGTGTGTATGTATTCATGAATGTAAACATAGTAGCTGTTACTCAAGACCTCTACTGAAAACATGGTTATATCTCAAATTCTAGAAACGGTCTTTTAGAAGGAGGGGTATATGCCTACCTCAAAAGAAATTAGTATTCCTGCTCTGGGCTCTTATTTCTCTGTTGGACTGCCAGTAACTCTGTATGTGGAGTAGGACTACTCTGTTCACTTTCAACTTCCTCATTGTCTTGAGGTTTTTCCCAATGTTCCCCCACCTAAGTGGATGAATCCAAAGTCCTAAACATACACATATGGACATGTGTGCGTGTCTCTCTCTATATATGAACACACACATATATATATATGTGTGTATATATGTATGTATATATACACATATATACACACATATGCATATATACACATGCATGTGCATATGCATGCATATGTGTTTATATATACACATGTGTATGTATGACATAACAGTAGTAATCATAAAGTAACGTAGCAAATATAGTAAACATAGTAGTAAATATAGGAAATATAGCAGTAAAATAAAATAATGTAGCAAACTATTTCTTAAATTAGTATTTGCTATTAAGATAACAATGTGAAAAAGCTTTGTACTTAGAGTCAGGGCAATTGAATATGAAGCGCACTTCATTCACTATTAAACTATTAAATAATCAAAATTATTAAAAAATAGTAAATTAATACCAAACTTTTAATCATGAACAATTTTTGTAATGTTTAGACACATAATAGTAAACTGACTAACAAAAATTAGAAGTTAAAATTTCCCTCTGTAATATATTCTAAGTATAAGCGCTTATCCACTTTTTCATAATTTTATGCATCATAGTTTTGTTTTTTTAGCTCAAGAAGAAGTAAGAAATAATTTTGTTGAAGTCCTCCGTTTTACGCGTCTACATACTTTTATTATTATATTTATTATTATATTATATTTTTCGTTATTATATTACATATATAAATATATATATTTCGTTCATATTTTTATATATTTTATTCATATATTATATATAATATAATAATTTATATATTATATAAATATATATTTCGTTATTATATTCTATTTTTCCAAAATGTTTTCATGTTTAATACAATAAAAACTTTCCTTTAAATCAAACCACCGTCTTATCGTGTAATATAGCTGAATGTATTGCCCACAATTTATAGCTGGGATATTTATTGTGTCTGTTTTGAAAGGTAAGTATTTGAAAATGAGTATGGCAGTGTAAAGGCAGAGACCTGCCTGAGATCTCCCAAATTGCCCTCCTAATAACTAAAATAATGATTCAAAATGAATTCTGGAGTGGCAAAACCGAGAAAAAAATGGGAGGGAAATAGTTTTCCAGACCAAGACAAAAACTGGCGAGAATGCAACCCAGTACAGATAGCATCCTAAGAAGCCACAGCAAGCCATGTGGGCTACTCAGTAGTGGGAGGGGCTGATAAAATGTAGAGCAGAGTGGAAGGTAGTAGTCAGAAAGAAAATGCTTTTGAGCACGGACAGGGTGAATGGAGAGAGAGAAAAGGATAAGTAGGATAAAATAGGATGGAAAGAAACATAATTATTCTCCATGTGAATTTTTGTTTTCCAATAAGTGTCTCTGATACAGGCCTCGTTTCTTAAACTGAATGAAATTTATAAGAATATCACTGCTAAGTATGTAACGCAAAGAGGGAAATAGAAACAAAATGACTTATATGTACAAATATACTTATAGCAGCTTTAAGTGGTGGCAAATAATTGAAAATTGAGGGGATGCCCAGCAACTGGGGAGTGGTTGAATAAATATGCTATTGTGAGGGAATATACTTATGTTATTAGGAATGGGGAGCAGAGTGCTATCAGGAAAACCAGGAAAGTCATGAACTGATACAAAGTGATCAGAACCAGAACAGTGCATACAGGAAGAACAATACTGTACAATGATCAACTATGTATGACTTAGCCATTTTCAGCAATACAATGCAAGTCTTATAACGGAAACATATTATCCACCACCAGAAAAACAACTGAGGAATTCCAAATGCAAATTGAAGGATACCTTTTCCCAGAAAATTTCATTATTTTTCTTATTTTTGGGGGGTGTCTATTTTCTTTCATAATATGACTAATATGGAAGTATATCTTGCATGACTGTAAATATATCATCTATGTGAAATTCCTTGCTTTCTAAATGAGAGATGAGGGAAAGGAGGAAGGGATAAAAATTAAAGAAAAAAATGGTAAAACTTATATGTAAGTGGAAAAGGAGAACATTTGAAAAAATAAATCACAGGCATTTTGATTATTAGTCATTGCATACAATGGACTACTGAAATGAAAATTGTAGCCATTATATTTTTTTCCATTTTTGAAGGCAAAAGTCTCTTTATATTTAGAGAAACTATGTCTCAATGAATTTTTAGCCTGTCAAAGGATATAAATTATCACATACTGATTCCAAACATTTTAATGTTTGAATGAACATAAATAAATTATACCTCCCACTGCACAGGACCACATCAACTATTTTCATCCAGGCAAGAATTTATCCTCCCACAAATATTTCTAGAAATACAATTGCTCAGATTTTAAACATAAAATGAAATATATTAAGGAATGATAAGCACAATTCAAAATTATTCTGCAAAAAAGTATTTTCCTGGGGGAAATTCATTTTCTATAATAGGAGCATGGGTTTGCATTCTACTCATCCATTATATTATTCTCTGGACAATTGGGTCCTTTAACTTTCTTATTTAATTTGAAAAAGATTGTACCAGTGTGATTGCATATTCAGAGTCTGAAATAATTAACATATTTAAGCTTAATAAATAAAGACAAACATTAGGATGGTACTTCTTATTTATTTTCAAGATAAAAGAGAGTTATCTCATAGAACAACAGCAGTTCTTTTCTGATCAGAAGTCCGTTGGTCAGTTGTAAAACAGTGGAAATGTCACTAGTTTTGAAACTGATTGAAGTGGGTACAGGTGTTGTAGCTAACACTTAAAACCTTGGGCAAATAAGCTAGTGTCTCTGGTTCACTTTCCTTTTTTTGTTGTTGCTGTTGTTATATGTTCAATCTTTTCTAAGAGTGTGATGTCTTGGCTTATGCGTGTATTTGAAATTCTGAGCCAGAATTACACAAAGTCATGAGATTCATTCGTTCTTCCAGACTAATCAAAGTCCAGTGGCAAGACAAAATTCAGGACGATGGACTGGGATGCAGTAGATGACCTTGGTGTCTTTGATTTCTGATCAAGCTCTAAGTGCTGCGTAGATCCTACTTCAGCCACCTTTAGGGACTTGGGAACAAATTGTTCTCATGAGGGAGAGGAGAAATTTTTCATATGCTTGGGACAGACATTCCCCTAATTCACTGGCAGGATAGAGGTCCAATTGGTTTGAGGCTTGTTGGTTACTTTCAACTTGGATTAACTCATCTGCTAAAATGGTTCAGCTGGTCTGTGGCTACTGCACACGGTACAGTTTCTGGAGACCATTCTAAAACAAATACAATAAAATATATGCAACATAACTCCCAGTGTAGTTATAAGAATCAAATCAGATGTTTGAAGTTTTTTTTGGAAAACCATAAACAATTATACAAAAAGCATTCAGTATTTTTCAGTCCATGATAAAATCTGTGTCTTTCTTTTTTTAATAAATTTATTTATTTAAATTTTTAAATTCATTTTCACAAAATTTTGGGTTCCAAAATTTTCTCCCCATTTGTCCCCTCCCCCTACCCAATACACTGAGCATTCTAAATACCCACATCACCAATCTACCCACTCTTCTTTCATCCCTCCCTTCCCTAACCCCATCTTCTCTTTTGTCCTGTAGGGCCAGATACCTTTCTATTCCCCATTACCTGTATTTTTATTTCCTAGTAGCAAGAACAATGCTCGACAGTTGTTCCTAAAACTCTGAGTTCCAACTTCTCCCCATCCCACCCTCCCCACCCATTCCCTTTGGGAAGGCAGGCAATTCAATATAGGACATATCTTTGTAATTTTGCAAATGACTTCCATAATAGTCGTGTTGTGTAAGACTAACTATATTTCCC
>CM053769.1:635908151-635926320 GCA_028658325.1 Potorous gilbertii
GAAAGCCATGATCAAAAAAAGAACCTAGACATCATCTTTCATGAAATTATCACGGAAAATGGCCCTGACATTCTCGAACCAGAGGGCAAAATAAGTATTCAAGGAATCCACCAATCACCACCTGAAAGACATCCAAAAAAGAGAAACTCGTAGGAACATCGTGGCCAAACTCCAGAGTTCCAGGACCAAGGAGAAAATATTGCAAGCAGCTAGAAAGAAACAATTGGAGTATTGGGGAAATTCAATCAGGAAAACACAAGATCTAGCAGCTTCTACCTTTAGGGATTGAAGGGTGTGGAATAGGATATTCCAGAAGTCAAAGGAGCTAGGACTAAAACCAAGAATCACCTACCCAGAAAAACTGATTATAATACTTCAGGGGAAAATCTGGTCTTTCAATAAAATAGAGGACTTTCAAGAACTCTTGATGAAAAGACCAGAGGTGAAAAAAAAACAACTTTCAAAAACAAAAATGAGAAGAAGCATGACAAAGGAAACAGCAACGAGAAGTCATAAGGAACTTACTAAAGTTGAACTGTTTACATTCCTATATGGAAAGACAATATTTTTAACTCCTTAAACTCTTCAGTATCTGGGCAATTGGTGGGATTACACACACACTCGTGCACACACGTACACACACATGTACACGTGTGCATGCGTGCACACACAGGTACAGGGAGCATAGAGTTAATTCAATAGGATGGGATAATATCTTAAAAGAAATCAAGGTGAAGTGTGAGGAGAAATGTAGTGGGAGGAGAGAGGGTGAAATGGAAAGGGGTAAATTATCTCTCATAGAAGAGGCAAGCAGGAGATTTTTTAGTGGAGATAAAAAGAGGAGAGCTGAGAGAAAAAACAACATGAAGTTTACTCTCATCACAATTAACTAATGGAAGGAATAATATGCACACTCAGTTTGGTATGAAAACCTGTCTTATAATACAGAAAATTTGGGGAGAAGGAGATACGTAGTGTGGGGGGGGATGATGGAAGGGAGGACAATGGGAGGAGGGAGCAATTTGAAGTCAATGCTTGGGAGGGACAGGATCAAAAGAGCAAATAGAAACAATGGGGGGCAGGATTCGAGGGAGGGAAATTTAGTTAGTCTTACACAACACAACTATTGTGGAAGTCATTTGCAAAACTACACAGATATGGCCTATATTGAATTGCCTGCCTTCCCAAAGGGAATATTTGGGGAGGGGGTAATGGGGAGAAGTTGGAACCAAAAGTTTTAGGAACAACTGTTGAGTATTGTTCTTGCTACTAGGAAATAAGAAATACAGGTAATGGGGAATAGAATGTTATCTGGCCCTACAGGGAAAAAGAAAAGATGGGGACAAGGGAAGGGAGGCATGATAGAAGAGAGGCCAGATTGGTGATAGGGGAAATTAGAATGCTCGGTCTATCGGGTTGGGGGGAGGGGACAAGTGGGGAGAAAATTTTGGAACCCCAAATCTTGGGAAAATGAACGTAAAAAGTTAAATAAATTAATTAAATTAAAAAAAAATTAAAAAAAAATATCTGGCTCTCCTTAGCTCCTCTCTCCTTCCCAACAACATCTAATTTGAAATATACATATTATATATATATATATATATATATATATATATATATATTTGTGTGTGTGTCTGTGTGTTTGCGTGTACTCCTATTTATAACTACAAATATATGTATATATGTGCATGCACACACATATACGTATACATCCCTGCAGTGTCCATGTCTCTTAACGTATGTCTTACTGTGCACCAGGGATCATCCCCTTTTTCTCTTCACCGATGTATAATATACTTAGGCAGAGATCCTCTGGGATCCAAGCTCTTAAGTATCTAAGCTCTATTAAGATGTTAGTGATGTACTAATATATTTGTGATTTTTGCACAATAACTTTTTTTTTGCCCCTACATTACTATGAACTCCTTGAATAAGGGGAAAGAGTTTATTTCTTTTTGTTCTGTATATCTTTACAATTCCTAAAAATATATTGCTGCAGGTACATAAGAAAGTGAATGGTAGATATGAGCAGGCTACCAGTGAGGAATTAGGAAGAAATTGTATGAAGAATGCCATCAGTATAACTGGATGGGAGAGTGTATTGGTCATATAAAGAGAATGAGCAGTAAACAAAGATCTATGCAGGATAGAGAACCTGAGACCATAAAGTCGTCTTGACGGGTACTGAGGTTCCCTCAAGGCCCTAGGTCCCTATCCCTGATCTAAAGGAACTTCTTACCCTGTCAACCCAGAGTACACACTCTGTGGAGTCTCTAAATTATAACAACATGTCTTAGGTAAGAGAAAGTATGAAAAAGTTAGAGAGTGGTGATCTACTCCTTTTGAAGAACTATCTAGTGAAATGAGATACAGATATGACAAGGAATCATTCTAGTGTTCAACGTAGTGCCTTGGAAAAAAACAGTTAACAGTTATGTTAAGTAATTGTTGAATTAAATGGAAAGAAGACAAATAATTTTTGTAATATTTGTATTTTTGTCATTGCTAGTATTTTCATAGATTCAGACACACGTACAATATCAACATATCATGACCTATGACCAATTTAAGCACTTTTATGATTTTAACTAATTAATGATTTCAAGGGTGTAAAATTTCAAAAACTTCTGGGATTTATATAGATTTTTCAATTGTTCTTAAAAAAATAGCAGGTGACAAAGCTGCATTTAGAGCTTGGGCCCATTCCTCTGATTTAAAACAAATTTGCAAATAACCTAAAAAGTAAAATACATTCAAATGTAAATAAGATCAGTTAGGAGGGAAAATAACCACCCTAATTTGGCATCAGCACATATGCTTATAAAAGATGCACAATAACAATCTTTGGCCCCTTTTTTAAGTCAATATTTGCCACCAATGCTATATATATATTTAAACATTATTTCTCCCAGAATCCTAGTGTGGTACATAACCTCCCTTTACTAAAAATAGGATAAAAGAAAACAAACAACTTCTTTGTTTCCTTAGCTGATTCTAGTCATCAGGCTGCTCAGAATTTCAACGGGTGTTTGTTCTTTTAGATTCAAGGCGATTTATTAAGGCAGTGTTTTTCCTTTCCCTTTTCTGATTTAAAAATTTCTATCACTGTAGAAAATGAGTAAGGTCTTTACTCTTTGTAAATAAATATTGTATGTTTCCTTGGTTATACAACGGAATTTGTATGTTAGTGATTATTTATGATGCTATTTAAATGAGTCTAAAGTTGTGTATTTATAATTTTCTGAGTGATAGAAAGACCTTTACAAAGGTGAAACTTCTGGACTGGAAATGTAGTACAGTATGGTCCAGAACACTTAGCAAGTATTTTACCTCAGTGTTGATGTGGTTTTCTCTGGATATTTGTATGTTATAAAAAATAAATTTTTGAAAGTAATAATAATGGGATGTAACAGGTTTTTTACTTGTTATTTTTGTTTGTTTTTACTTTTTCTTTTTAATGCTTATTTCTTTAGTTTTCGTTTTCAGCATTAAGTTCCGAAAAAGTTTGAGTTCCAAATTTTCTTCCCGTATCTTCTCTCCCCCCACCCCATAACGCCTTGCATTCTCATAACCCCTTCCAGTAATCTACCCTCCCTTCTATTACAACCCTCCTTTTCCTTATCCCCATCTTCTCTCTTTTTTTGTAGGGCATAATAGATTTCTATCCCCCATTACCTGTATTTCTTATTTCCTAGATGCATGCAAAAACGATTCTCAACACCGGTTCCTAAAACTTTGAGTTTCACCTTCTCTCCCTTTCTCCCTCCCCATGCATCCCCACTGAGAAGGCAAGTAATTCAATATTTTAAATATATATATATGTACATATATATATATATATATATATATATATGTACATATATATATATATATACATATATATATATGTGTGTGTGTGTGTCTGTGTGTGTGAGTGTGTGTGTGTCTTTGTGTGTGTGTAGTTTTGCAAAAGAATTCCATAATAGCCATGTTGTGCAAGAATAATTATATTTCCCTCCATCCTATCCTGCTCCCCGTTTATGCTGTTATCTCTTTTGACCTTGTCCTTCTCCAAAAGTGTTTACTTCTAATTGAAAAGTAATATGAATAATGATAATCTTATAAGTAGAAAATCATACATAGATTATTCTGCCCGCAACTGGTACCTTGGCATGGTTCACAGTGCCTTAGCATCAGAAGAAACCTGTGGAGGGGAAGAAGCCAAGATGGCGGAGTAGAAAGATTCACATATGCCAGCTCCGAACCCACAGCCCATGGATTTCTATATAAAGAACTCCCAACAAATTCTGCATCAGTGGAAGCCGCGTAGCAACAGAGTGAAGGAGATTTCCCTTCCAGAGAGCCCTGAGAAACCAAGCCCAAAGGTCAGTCACGTACTGGACGGGAGTGGAGCCCAGCCCTTCCCTGGCCATGCTGCATGGAAAGGAACAGATCCGAGTAGGCTTCAGGGATGGAATCTCCACCAGCCACAAAGGTCCTTCAACCCACAGGTGCTACAGTTCAGTGATATAATATAAATAAATTTAGATTAAAAAAAGAAAGAAGAAACCTGTGTTCTTATCCTTTTGAACTTATGCTGTTATTACCTTAGGCAAATCAAATTGTTTAATGTTCTAAAAAGCTCCACAAATTGTTGAAAAAATATAGATCGAAAAGGGAAGTTTTCTCATTTAGTAATTTTATGACTATGAAAACACAGGTCCAATCTCTATTCCTAATTTAATGTAAAACCGTGTTGTTCCAATTAGCATTGCAACCAGAAATGTGTTATGTTAAGGAATGACAAAGTTTAGATAACAAGATATTCTACACAAATGTTATTGTTTCTCCTTCACTTCCAAATTTTACAGTAATATTTCTCTTTGTTATGAATTTAACTATTGACTCACAATTCTGCCAAGCAGGAAAGACCTGAGTTGAGGCCCAGATGTGAAATTTATACTTGGCTTTTGAGAATCAGCCTAATTGAGTTTAAAGAGAGTAACAACAGGGTGGTTGAATCATGAGAAATTTTTCAGCTTGAGTGTCTGTAATAAAACAATTCTACAAAATCAGGGAGGTCTTGTGACCTGTAGTGGAGAAGTAAATAGTCACATAAGTGGAGTTACAGATCCTTCAAATATGGAAGTATTGTATAGTCTATTCACTATGATAATGCATTATAATGGTATATTTATCTTGCCTATGACAATATTATTGTATTGAGTCACTGATAGTTTTATTTTGGAAGCCGGGGGGAAATAGTTATTTGTAACGCAAAAAATTTTTGAAAAAATAATTTTTCTTACAAGTATACCACTTCAGAGCCATTTGCATAATGTTCATCAAGTTCCCTGCAACTTTTACTGCTTCTCATTGTATGTTGTTTCTTCCCATTAGAAGGAAAGCTTCTTTATGACAGGAAGTGCTTAGATGCTCTCCCTACTATATTCCTATCCCTTCCTTTCCATTTCTCTTTCCCCCCTTCTTTTTCTCCCCCCTCTGTCTCTGTTTATTTTTCTCTGTTTCTCTCCTAGTCTTTCTCTATGCATTAAAAGTCAATTTTGCCACACGCCTGAGTGGTTGAGGGCATTTCGAAATCATTTCCCTCTCTTTATCTTCCTCTTTCCTAAAACTTACACTTTTCCCCCATGAATATTGTTGATTCACAGGTAGATGCCACTAAAACTAATATTAAATGTGATCATCTATAAGTTAAATGATGACATTTTAGTCACAGGGAATCTTAAAACTTTGTGCAATAGAGTAACCTGGCTTCAATCAAAAATACTGAATTAATTAGTCACAGCAACAGTCATTGGCATAACATTCTCTCTTCCCTACTTATGTGAGCTCCTCTTTCATTTGTCCTCAAATATCCTTGGGTGAGAGTATCCCCTATTCTTATTGAAGTCAAGTGAAAAATTCATTATTTGTGTCTACCACAGATAAGATGCAGTTCAGATCAGATATATGGTCCCTTGAAAGGACTTAGGCTATAGGGAAAATCTAATGTAACTTTTGTACTTTGAGACATTCTCCCATCCTTAAAGTATGGGAACTTTCAATGTCATTGGTGAAGGAATAACACAGAGTCTAAGCAGGTTTCAGAACCATTAAGTACCAATGTAGTACATATTCAAGTATGATCTTCCACTATCCACTTCATATTTCCATTTCTTTACTATCTCCTAAGGTATTTATCATGCAATGGTGGCTGTATATGTATTATCTTGCTATTAGATTTTTAGATCTATAAAGACATGATACGTAAAATAATAAAATAGATCAGAGCTGGAAGACTCCTTAATGTTTAACTATTAAAATCTCCATCAAGAAGATCATCAACTTGGGAAAACTGAGATTAAGAGAAGATAAATTACTCGCCCACAGTCACACAGCATAATAACTCAGGTTGCCTGGTTTCTGATCCAATGTTTTTATGAGTCAGTAAGTCAATTTGTGCTCATTACGTGCCAAGTGCTGTGCTAAACACTCAAGAAACAAAGAAGGGTACAAAATAAAACAAAAAGCAACAGTCCTTACTTTCAAGGAATTCGCAATCCAGTGTTAAAGACATCACGAAAACAACTATTTACAAACAAAATATATACTGGATGAAGTGAAGATAATCAATAAAGGGAAAGCCCTAAGATTGAGGAGCACTAGGAAAGGTTTCTTGCAGAAGCTGGGACTTCAGCTCAGTCTTGGAGGAAGCCAAGGGATTTAGAAGTGATGAATGGAAAATAGCCACAAAAAAGCACCCAGAGTCATGAGATGGAGTGTAAAATTTAAGAATTAGCCAGGAAAACATAGTCATTTGTGTTGCTGTCATTGATGATGGATGGGGGATGAGTGTAAAAGATAAAAATTGAATGGCAAGTAGAAAGGAGCAAGGCTATGAAGGGCTTTCAATGCCAATCAGAGATTTTTTTTAATGATAGAGATAGTGGGGGGCAGTGGATTTGACAAAATCGGTTGGTTACATGGTCAGACTTATGCTCGGGCGTAGTGTTCTCTATTCAGCTATGTACTTGACAAAAGTTTGGAATATGAATAGGTGAATGAAGTACTTATATATTAAATTATTCATTACATATACATATATAAAATTATATATCTAATTTAGATAATTTAATCTTCAGATTGTTTAAATATATCTTTTTTCATGCATTTTTATAAACATATTTTATGATTGTGACTTGTATGACACCTTCTTTTGTATTTACCTTCTTTAGTCCTTACGGTTCCTTCCTTATGATGTATAAAATGGTCCTTTTCCTCTCCCCGCTCCCTCTCCCCATGAGAGGCAGTCTCACAAACCAGCCATGGAATCAGGTAGAGCCAGATTCAAGACCTGCCCTTGACAGGTACTGTCTGTGTGAGCCTGGACAAATCATTTAAACTCTCTGAACGCTAGATGACTTTTTCATTCTTTAAGTTGTAACGCTGATTTGCAAGTATTCCTCAAGAGAAGAAAAAATTCTCCCTCTCATTCCATTCCTGCCTCCTCTATCCCCGCAAATGAAATGAGAGTTTTAACTCTTTCCCCATACAGAAGGCATCGAGGAAAAAAAAATGTATTTCCCAGGCAAGTAGAAGAGACTGTTCTGTTCGCACGTGTGTATTAAGTGCTTGAGTTACTAAACTGAAAAATCCACTTACAAAGTAGACCCTCATGATCACAAGAAAAGAAGTGCATGGTGGACTTGATTCATTTGAAAAGATAAGGCAGCTATGGATTTTCAGCATAGTCGGCTGCACTTTTTATTAGCAGAGATAGAAAGTACCTCAGAAAACTCAATTTAAACTGAAATGCCTGCAGAGAACCACTTCACAGTCTGTGCAAAGAAGAATCAATATGTAAACTGAATATTGTCACTTAGGGTGACAAAACGGAAAAGTAATGTTAAAATCAAATATGACTCCTAATTCTTAGGATTCTTTGAAATGTTTGATAGAGAAATGGGAACATAGTCTGAATACCAAGGAATATTTCTTGAAATACAATAACGTAAAGTGGAGGGAGTAGAGGAAGACATATAAATTTAAAGTAGCTATTGAATTTATAAGAGGATTTTAAATATTACAGATCCAAAAACTAAGAAATAATAAGTTGGAATCTTTTACTTGATTTTTAAAATAATTTTATTACCCTTTCATATCATAGTCAATTTGAGTAGGTAGGTAGCTCAGGGTGATAGAGTGGTAGTCCTGTAGACAGGAAGACCAGAATTCAAATTTGGCTTTAGAAACCTAACTATGTGACTTTAGGTGATTCATTTAAACCTTTTTTACTCAGTTTGCTCTTCTGGAAAATAAGGTGGAGAAAGAAGTAGCAAACTACTCCAATACTTTTGACAACAAAATCCTAAATGGTATCACTATATCACTAAGATACAACTGAAATAACTGGACAAAGTACAGTATTTCTCTCTCTCTCTCTCTCTCTCTCTCTCTCTCTCTCTCTCTCTCTCTCTCTCTCTCCCTCTTTTTTTCCTCTGTTCACTTTGCTTTGGAATAAAGAAAAAAAGAAGGATGATGTCCTGAAAAAGTCATCACATCTGTCAGTGTATGCATCTTTCTTTCCCCAGTGTCACCCATATCTTTCCACAGTTTAGAGTTGTGTTCCATCAACTATCCTGCTAAAATGAAATTTTTAGTTGTCATTAAAGTGAGTTAAGCTTCAAGGCAGTAATTTTTTATTTCCCTTAATATAAGTTTGAAATATAAAGGCATATAAAAAGGAGCTCTCCTAAGGACATTTTTTTTTAAAGTAGTTCTTGCAATTTTCTACCTTGTGCTCTCTATAAAGGCTGACTGTTAAAACCCACTTCAGAAATCTTAAATGTACTCACCAGATATTGTGTCATTAGACATGTAGAAACCACAGAGCAAATGAATCCATGAATTAAAATGCACTACTTTTCTTTTTCTTTTTTTTTCAGTTTTCAATGAAAGCAAATGTCAAATGCAAGAAACATATTACTTGATGTTACAGTAAAGAAAGGAGTCAGAATACAAATAATAGTCAACTTCCATTCTACTGAGTACATGATAGAGCATAATAGAAAGTGAGGAAACAGAATATAACACGTTATAATTCAGTAAAGTACGTTCACAAGAAATAAGAAATACAGGGAGTATGCTGCTCTGGGAGAAAATATTCAACTTTCTAAGTATTGAAAAACTGTGTCATGGTGACACATATCATAAAGGACATGGTGATTAAAATACAGATGAAAGTTCTTCAAAAAAAGGACAATGAAAAGAGCAGGAATTATCTAGTTGTACTTTGTAAAATACTTTAGTTTGACAAGAAAATAGACATATTTTGACAAGGAATAAAATAATAGAAACTGAAAAAAAGATTTTTCATTAATTAAAACTAGCAGGGCAGAAGAGTATTTTCACAATCTTTTTTGAAATAAATAAGCAAACATTTGTGAAATGTGATTTTGTAAAGTAAGTTATTTATACTTTATAAGGAAAGTTATTTATTCAAGTGACAAATATCTGTAGAAGGAAATTAAAAAAACTAGGAAATGTATGGAAAAATATTCATAAATTTAGAAAGTGTGAAAAATCCTTTTACCTATACTACACACTATAGAATATTATGCTCCACTAACTTCATTGTCATAAATTATTTTCATTATCATAACTTCATTATCATAAATTATTGCTTCAAAATTGTTATGTATTTTAAGACTTTATGAAAATGAAAAATATGACTTATGCTAAATTCATATCACAATTAGCATTATTATCCCTGTAAAAGTTCAGATGTAAAAATGGTAATAATATTGCGAAGATTAGGCTTACTTTTTCTGAACTCTAGGGCTGACCTCTATGTTGGATTGACTTATCCTACTTTCAGTGAGTTCAAGTCACCAGGACTGGATCCTAGCAAATGTGGTTACTGGTCCAATATCCATGGTGATCTTTCAAAATTGTAGAGGTGGAGAAAGTTGCCGGAGAGTTAAGAAATGCAAGAAGTCATTCTAATTTTTTTAAAAAAAGATAATAGGGAACAGGGTAAAATTTACAAAGTACAAATCATTGAGCTTCACTTGGACTCTGAAAAATTGTACAATGTTTTTAAAGGAATGGTCTTTGAACTCTTACAAAAGTAAGCGGGTTTAAAAGTAAGATTAATCTGGGGTGAGAAGCCAAGATGGCAGAGTAGAAAGATTTCACATAAGCTAGCTCCGAACCCACAGCTAATAAATTACTTGTCAAAAGGAACTCCCCACAAATTCTGAAGCAGTAGTCGACACAAAACCACTGAGTGGAAGAGATTGCTGTTATAGAGAGCCCTGAAAAACCAGCATCAAAGGTCCATCACGTACCACATCCAGAGCGGAGCCCAGCCCTACCCTGACCTCACAGCACCGAGAGGAACAGATTGAGCAGGCTTAAAGAATGGAATCTCCAGCTGCCGCAAAGGTCCCTCAACCCACAGGCGCTACAGTTCAGTGAGAGAGCCTTCTGAACAGGCCGAGAAGGGAGCGAGGTGTCTTCATAACTCAGGCCCACTTGGGAGGCAGCAGCCTGGGGGAAGCAGGAGACAGGAGCTCTCAAAGCAGGCAGGAGCTCAGGTCCATTACTAAAGGTCTCCTGGTAAATGCCCTGAGGGAACGGAGCCTGGGAGACGGCCCTGCCCCCACCTGAGAAACTGAATTTTATATTACCCTGAATAGCAGCCACTGAAAGCCCTGAGACTGGGGAGCAGCATTTGAATCTCAGACTCCAAGAACTAGCTGGGTGGATCTAGGCTGGGGGGGGGACAGGACTCACAAAAGTCAAGTAACTGGCTGGGAAAATACACAGAAAAGGGGTAAAAAATAAGAACATAGAAGGTTACTTTCTTGATGAGGAGATGTTTCCTCCTTTCCTTTCTGATGAGGAAGAATAATGCTTACCATCAGGTAAAGACGTAGAAGTCAAGGCCACTGTATTCCAAATATATGAAATAGATATCCAATGGGCTCAGGCCATGGAAGAGCTCAAAAAGGATTTTGAAAATCAAGTTAGACTGGTGGAGAAAAAACTGGGAAGAGAAATGAGAAAGATGCAAGAAAAGCATGAGAAATGGGTCAATACCTTGATAAAGGAGACCCAAAAAAGTGCTGAAGAAAATAACACTTTGAAAAATAGGGTAACTCAATTGGCAAAAGCGGTTCAAAAAGCCAATGAGGAGAAGAATGCTTTCAAAAGCAGAATTAGTCAAATGGAAAAGAAGATTCAAAAACTCACTGAAGAAAATAGTTCTCTCAAAATTAGAAGGGAAGAGATGGAGGCCAACAACTTTCTAAAAATCCAAGAAATCATAAAACAAAACCAAAAGAATGAAAAAATGGAAGAGAATGTGAAATATCTCACTGGAAAAACAACTGACCTGGAAAATAGATCCAAGAGGGATAATTTAAAAATTATGGGACTACCTGAAAGCCATGATCAAAAAAAGAGCCTGGATATCATCTGTCATGAAATGATCAAAGAAAACTGTCCTGATATACTCGAACCGGAGGGCAAAATATGTATTCAAGGAACCAATCAAACACCACCTGAAAGAGATGCAAAAAGAGAAAATCCTAGGAATATTGTGGCCAATTTCCAGAATTCCCAGGTGAAGGAGAAAATATTGCAAGCAGCTAGAAAGAAACAATTCCAGTGTTGTAGAAATACTATCAGGATAATACAAGATCTAGGAGCTTCTACATTAAGGCATCGAAGTGCATGGAATAGGATATTCCAGAAATCAAAGGAACTAGGAGTAAAAGCAATAATCACCTACCCAGCAAAACTGAGTATAATACTTCAGGGGAAAATATGGTCTTTCATTGACATAGAGAACTTTCAAGCATTCTTGATGAAAAGATCGGAGCTGAAAAGGAAAGTTGACTTTCAAACACAAGAATGAGAAGAAGCATGAGAAATTAAACAGCAAAAAGATGTCATAAGAGACTCATCAAAGTTGAACTATTTGCATTCCTACATGGAAAGACAATATTTGTAACTCTAGAAACTTCTCAGTACCTGGGTAGTTGGTGGGATTACACACACACACACACACACACACACACACACACACACACACTTACACACATGCACACACAGAGAGAGAGAGCACAGAGTGAATTGAATAGCATTGGATCATATCTTAAAAAAATGAAGGTAAACGGCAAGAGAGAATTATATTGGGAGTAGGGAGAGTGAAATGGTATGGGGTAAACTATCTCTCATAGAAGAGGCAAGCAGGAGACTTCTTAGTCGAGAGAAAAAGAGGAGAGCTGAGAGAAAAACATGAAGTTTACTCTCATCATATTCTACTAAAGGAAGGAATAAAATACACACTCATTTTGGTATGAAAACATATATTACAATACAGGAAAGTGGGGGAGAAGGGGATAAGCAGGGTAGGGGGGGATGATGGAAGAGAGGACAATGGGAGGAGGGAGCAATTTGAATTCACCACTCTTGGGGAGGGACAGGATCAAAAGAGAAATTAGAAGCAATGGGGGGCCGGATAGGAGGAAGGGAAATATAGTTAGTCTTACACAACAGGACTATTATGGAAATAATTTGCAAAAATGCACAGATATGGTCTATATTGAATTACCTGCCTTCCCAAAGGGAATGGGTGGGGGAGAAGTTCAAACTCAAAGTTTTAGGACCAACTGTTGAGTATTGTTCTTGCTACTGTGAAATAAGAAATACAGGTAATGGGAAATAGAAAGTTATCTGGCCCTACAGGACAAAAGAGGTGATGGGGAAAAGGGAAGAGAGGGATGATAGAAGATAGGGCAGATTGATGATAGGGGAAATTCGAATGCTTGGTGTATTGGAGTGAGGGAAGGGGACAAATGGGGAGAAAATTTGGAACCGAAAATTTTGTGAAAACGAATGTAAAAAGTTCAATAAATAAATTTACATTAAAAGAAATAGATTAACCTCATTTCTTTTTTTTGATGTCCACTCTCTCTTCTCTATAAAGATGATATTTGAACCTTAATCAGCAAGTAATTATTAAGTGCTTATTATGTGTCCTTCATTGTGCTAACCACTGGGGATATGGTGGGGTATAGGCAAAAAAACAGTTTCTACCCTCCAGAAATTTTATATCTGTACATTTAAGGTAAATACAAAGTATATGGAATGTATTTTCAGCATGGAAGGAACTAGTGGCTGGGGAATTGAGTGGGGTGGGAAGTGGGATAGGAAAAGCTTTCTGGACCACATAAACATTTGAGCTTCACATTAAAAGTTAAATATTCTAAGATTTGAAGTTTAGGAGAAAGAGTATTTCAGATGTAGAGACAGTCAATACAAACACATTGGGGCAGGATATTGGGTATTTTGTGTGACAAATATCGATTTGCTCAGTATGGCTGTACCATGTTGTCCTGAGAGCATTAATATGTTAAAAGATTAGAAGGAAAAGAAGCCTGGCTGTGAACAGTTCAAGTGTAATTTATAGAAATTTAGTTACTGAGAGGACAAGTGACTCGTTCATCACATAACATATGCCAAAGGAAAAACCTGAAGTTAGATCTTCCAGATTTCAAGGTAAGTCCTCTAACTACTTTTTCATCACTCTGCAAAATTGCTATTATTCAGAAATATTGTGCATGGCAAATATTGATGTAATTGATTAGCGCTCAAACTTATAGCCACCCACTTAAAAGAGATCAATAGTTTTCCATTTAAAGAGATTCAAATTAAATATAATTTTAATATGACCACACTCAAGCTCGTTAAAATAAGATTCCAGCTTCAGTGTGCTTGCCTATGCTGTGTTTTTTTCATGAAAGTCTCTGGTGCATTCAAACTTGATACTTTAGGACTTACTCTGTCATAAAATAAGTCAATGAGCATCTCAGTCAATGCTTCTTTTGAAGTATTTTTCCTTCTTAATAGTACAAACAAATTTTCGAAGAATAGAAAGCTTTATAAAATGTGCATATTCTTACCTCATGTTTACAAGTGAAGACAATGTATTCTTCCTCTTAGTCATCACCAACTCTTGTTTTTTTTTTTTTTTAATTCTGTCTATATGGAAAGAGAGTAAAACAATTTGCTTGGAAAAAATTCTCTCATTCCTCTTCCTCATCATCAAATATTTAAGACTTAAACACAGTACATCACTGTTAGTTCGTGAAAGTAAAGAAAGAATATGATACAGGAGCGTAGAATATATTAAATTTCACATTATTTTACCACTTCCTAACTTGAATTTTTAAACTTTTTTCATGACTGCTGAACTTTCAACTCATTTAAGTAATAATCATAATGTTGGTGCTTGAAAGCGTCCTCAAAAGCGTGTAGTCCAGTTTTCTTTTGTTTCAAATGTGTGAACTGCAAATATTATTTAAAATATTTTAGACGTGAGTTTATTTAAGATATCACTTGGCAGAGATACTGGGTTATAAATCATACTAACAGTACATGGAATTCCTTTTTCATAGAACAAAAATATACTAAGGAGGTAGCCAAAAGTGCTCAACATTTATCCCCAAATGAAATAAAAACAAAATAAAAAGCATTTTATTTAAATGAGCTTCAAACTCAGCAGTAAACTCTTCTATGGCTGTTAATAGTCAACTTCCCTGGAATGTTCATTTATTGGAGCAGCATTACTTTGTTAACTTTTTAGCAAAAAAAAATTCTGCAAAGCTTGAAGTTCCTATTGGAAATGTGGAATAACCACTGCTATATTGAGGCATTAAAGGGACTTCAATAGCAATAGAATCTGCTTTTGAGTTGTCAGTGACCCTGCTGCTCCCATTGTTCTAAATGTGCTAATTCCTGCTGGGGTAGTCATTCCAGCTTGCATGCATGATTAAAATTCCTGAACAATCATGGGATCATGTATTGGTGAGTCATAGTGATGCTAGGAGGCCTTGAATTAGATAATCATTACTAAAGATGTGCGGGAAGTATCTTCAAAACTACTTGCTCCTTTTTCTAACATTATTCTGCCAGTGTTCTAGTGTTCAAATGATTTTCAAGAAATAAAGCCCATTTAATTTTATCTAATTAAAAACTAAATTTTAAGACCTGGATTTTCCACTTGCTGTGCCCCATATTTCTAAGTATTTTTAAGGAATAATAATTTCATTTTTGATGATATTTTCAATATAATATTGATATTGACGTATTTTTAAACTCTGAAAATGGAAATGAAATTTCAATCTAAAAATAAAAATTATCTGTTAAGAAATGTTACAGGCAAAACAGAAACTAACAAAAGTTTTAATGATCTTGCATCAATGTGTGGAAACATACTGTGATTTTTTTTAAACAAAAGTGCTATAATTAAATAATGTCTTTTGAAGTATGCATAAGCGATAGCATTTAGCAATAAAAATATTCTAAAGGAAATTATGAATTTATTTCTGGATGACTAAATGAGGTAGTGTTGATTTAATATGGATGTGTTTTTAGATATATCTAATAGATTAAGCACATTGATAACTATTAATATAACACGTGGAGGAGAAAAGTATGTTGCTCTTTTTGTTTGTTTTTTAAATTTATAATCTGGAACCTTTATTATTTTAAATGTTACTGAGTCTAAGTATCTAGTTCAAGTGAAGATCTAGAGCTGTGTTAGAACGTTGCTTGGGCAATAAAATGTTAAGCAACTATACCAGGGTGATAGAGCCAATATGTTTTAGATATATCCCAATTTTATGTAGGATTCCTTTACAATTCCAAAATGTTATTAGCTGATTTCCTTCTGGGTGTTGAGCATAAAATGTTGAGTGATACAATCCATTAACTACTTGCTGATGTTGTTTTAAATTAACGAGTGCCTAATTTTTTTATTAAATTCATTTAAATACTCAGTTCAAAAGTAAATTGAATCATATATTAGGCACTTAGTTGGGGAATCTAAAATACACAAAATAAGGGTTCAGTCTATAAAAACTATTTATTAAGTCTGTACTTTAGGAATAAAGGATTGTACATTGCACTAGTCACTTTCTATACAATAATAAAAAATGAAAAAATAAGTGGCCTCATCAGCTCAGGTTCTAGAAGGGTAATCAAGTAAATATGAAAATAACTACTAATATGGTAGAATGTAAATGCCATGTGAAAATGATAAAGAAAGCTTTGGGAGTTGGATGGGGTGGAATTAGAGGAGTTAACGATAAGTTTAGGGTAATCTGAGGTTTCATGCATTGTCATAAAATCATAAATTGAGAGCTGGAAGAGACATTGGAAGGGGCAACCTCCTTATCTTAGAGCCAAAGAAAGGCATGAAAGGATTTTAAATAATATTTGACAAATATATAAGAATTAATGAAGGCAAAGTATGGCTTTAATCCAGAACCTGCTAAAATAGTTGGTTAAATGAAGTAGTTTATCTTAAAATGCCTGGGAGATATGTGGGAGACAATTTTTCTGCATTCCTAAATACCACTGCAATAAACCGAAAAGAGAAAGGAGGATTGCAGAATTGTCAGAGTGTGGTGAGAATGGGGGAAGGGGGAGGAAAAGGAAGAGGAAAAAAGATATGCATCAGTCTGGAAACCTATTCTAAAAAAAGACATTTATACATTGTCACTTCTTGTCAAACAAAATTACCCCCTCCTTGCTAATTAATAGGAAATAAAGCTCGTTTTTGTAAAACATTTTTCCACTTAATAGTATTTTTCCACAATTACATGTAAAGTAGTTTTCAACACTCATTTTTGTAAGATTTTGAATTCCAAATTATTTTTTCTCCCCCTTTGCTTCCTCCTCTCCCTCCATAAGGCAGCAAAGCAATCTGATATAGGTTATGCATGTACAATCGTACTAAACATATCTCCATATTAGTCATATTGTGAAAGAAGAATCAGGAAAAAGAGGAAAAAACTCAAGAAGGAAACAAAAAAGCGAAAGCAGATAGTATACTTTGATCTGTATAAAAACTTGCTCCGTTTTTTGCATTTTCCCATCATGAGTCTTTTATCTTAGACCATTGCATTGTGGAAAAGAGATAAGTTTATCATAATGGATCACCCCACAATGTTGTAATTGTGTGCAGTGTTCTCTTGCTTCTGCTCACGTCATTCAAGTATTAGTTCACCCAAGTCTTTGTAAGTTTCTTCTAAAATCTGCCTGCCCATCATTTCTTATAGCAAAATCGTATTCCATTTCATTCATACACCACAACTTACTTGACACTCCCCAACTGATGGGCATCCACTCAATTTTCAATTCTTGACAACCACAAAAAAGCAGCTATGAATATTTTTGTACCTATGAATTCTTTCCCCTTTGTCTTATCTCTTTGGCATACAGATCTTGTAGTGGTAATGCTGAGTCAAAGGGGATACATGGTTTTATATCATTTTGGACATAATACCAAATTGCTCTCCAGTAAAAATGCTTTAGTGCCCCAATTTTCTCACATCATCTTCAACATGTATCACTTTCTCTTTTTGTCATATTATTCAATCAGAAAGGTGTGATGTGTTACCTCAGAATTGTTTTAATTTCCATGTCTTTAATCAATAGTGACTTATTTTTATACTACTAGAGATAACTTTAATTTCTTCATTGGAAAACTTACTGTTCATATCCTTTGACCACTGATCAACTGGGGAATGACATGTATTCTTATAAATTCATACAAAATCCCTTTAACGTCATAAGAAAAATTTTCTTTCTCCTTTCTGGCAATTTCTTTGACAAGCACCTCAATTACCACACCAGAGAATATGTACTGTCTTAGAGAAACTTTTGCGCAGGAACCTCTTTTTTCTGACTGATCATTGTAGCTGACTTCAATAGTAATTTAGGAAACACATTATAGTACTTTAAATATGTTTTTTTTGCTTTCAAATTTCTTTAAATCTTCTAAGAAATTCTGGTGGAACTTGTCTCCAATATGCATGTTTTTTGAGACTGTGCTTGTAGATGATTTCAAGTCATTATCTTCTTCGGATTTTGTATCTTGATAATTTTTTTAAACATAAATTTATTTATTTAACATTTTACATTCATTTTCACAATATTTTGGATTCCAAAACTTTCCCCCCATTTGTCCCCTGTCCCACCCCAGTACACTGAGCATTAAATTTCCCCTATCAGCAATCTGCCCTCTCTTTTATCATTCCTCCCTTCTCTTATTCCCCATCTTCTCTTTTGTCCTGTAGGGCCAGATAACTTTCTATTCCCCATTACCTGT
>CM053769.1:635926420-635947660 GCA_028658325.1 Potorous gilbertii
TATCCGTGTAGTTTTGCAAGTGACTTCCATAATAGTCGTGTTATGTAAGACTAACTATATTTCCCTCCATCCTATCTTGCACCCCATTCTTGCAATTATCTCTTTTGATCCGTTCCCTCCCCGAGTGTTGACTTCAAATTGCTCGCTCCTCCCATTGCCCTCGCTTCCATCTTCCCACGCCAACTTGCTTATCTCCTTCTCTCCCATTTTCCTGTATTGCAAGATAGGTTTTCATACCAAAGTGAGTGTGCATTTTATTCCTTCCTTCAGTCGAATGTGATGAGAGTAAACTTCATGTTTTTTTTTTTTTCTCAGCTCTCTTCTTTTTCCCTCCACTAAGAAGACTCCTGCTTGTCTCTTCTATGAGAGATATTTTACCCCATTCCATTTCACACTCTCTCCTCTAACTACATTTCTCTCTCACAGTTTACCTTGATTTCTTTTAAGATATGATCCCATCCTATTCAATTCACTCTGTGTTCTCTGTCTCTGTGTGTGCGTGCAAGTGCGTATATATGTGTGTGTGCGTTCACGCCTGTACATGTGTGTGTGTGTACTTGTGTGTGTAATACCACCAACTACCCAGATACTGAAAAATTTCAGGAGTAACAAATATTTTCTTTCCATATAGGGATGTAAACAGTTCAAATATGGTAAGTCCCTTATGACTTCTCCTTGCTGTCTATTTTTCATGCTACTTCTCATTCTTGTGTTTGAAAGTCAAATTTTCTTTCCAGCTCTGTTCTTTTCATCAAGAATGCTTGAAAGTCCATTTCATTGAAAGACCATATTTTCCCATGAAGTATTATACTCAGTTTTGCTGGGTACGTGATTCTTCGTTTTACTCCTAGTTCCTTTGACTTCTGGAATATCCTGTTCCATGCCCTTCGATCCCTTAAACTAGAAGCTGCTAGATCTTGTGTTATCCTGATTGTATTTTGACAATACTGGAATTGTTTCTTTCTAGCTTCTTGCAATATTTTTTTCTTGACCTGGGTACTCTGGAATTTTGCCAGTGGATTCCTTGAATACTTATTTTGCCCTCTGGTTCTAGAATATCAGGGCAGTTTACCTTGATAATTTCATGAAGGATGATGTCTAGGCTCTTTTTTTGATCATGGCTTTCAGGTAGTTCCATAATTTTTAAATTGGCTCTCCTGGATACACTTTCCAGGTCAGTTGTATTTCCAATGAAATATTTCACATTCTCTTCCATTTTTTCATTCTTTTGGGTTTGTTTTGTGATTTCTTGGTTTCTCAGAAAGTCATTAGCCTCCATCTGTTCCATTCTAATTTTGAGAGAACTATTTTCTTCAGTGAGCTTTTGCACCTCTTTTTCTACTCGGGTAATTCTGCCTTTGAAAGCATTCTTCTCCTAATTGGCTTTTTGAACCTCTTTTGCCAATTGAGCTAGCCTATTTTTCAAGGTGTTATTTTATTCAGCATTTTTTTGGGTCTCCTTTATTAAGATATTGACCCATTTTCCATGCTTTTATTTCATCTCTCTCATTTGTTTTCCCAGTTTTTCCTCCACCTGTCTAACTTGAATTTCAAAATCCTTCTTGAGCTCTTCCATGGCCTGATTCCATGGGATACCTATTTCTGATGTTTGGGATACAGAGGCCTTGACTCCTATGTCTTTACCTGATGGTAAGCAGATCTCGTCGTCCTCAGAGAGGAGTGGCGGAATCATCTTTCAAGAAAATAACCTTCTATGGTCTCAGTTTTTTTCCCTTTTCTGGGCATTTTCCCAGCCAGTTACTTGACTTCTGAGAGTCATCTCCACCCCAGGCCCAGGTCTCCCCAGCTAATGCTCGAGGTCTGAGATTCAAATACTGCTCCCCAGCCTCAGGGCTTTTAGCGGCTGGCCAGCTGCTATTCAGGATAGGATTAAATCAGGTTTTCAGGTGGGGGCAGGACTGCCTCCCAGGTTCAGTTCCCTCAGGGGGTTTATGCAGAGACCTTCTGTAATGGAGCTCCTGCCAAGCTCCAGCCTGCTCTGGGAGCCTCTGGCCTCCTGCTCCCTGTGCTGCTCCCTCTGCTGCTGCCTCTGCCGCTGCCTCCCGAGGGGGCCTGAGTCCCAGAGATACCCCCCTCCCCTCTCACTGACCTGTGTGTCTGTGGGTGGAGGGACCTTCGCTGCCGCTGGAGATTCCCTCCCTGAAGCCTTCTTGAATGTGCTCGCTCCTGCTCAGTGCCGTGTGGCCGGGGCAGGGCAGGACAGGGTGCGCAGCGGACCTTTGTGATCGCTTTTTAGGGCTCTCTGGAACGGAAATCTCCTTCGCTGTGTTGCTGTGCAACTTTCACTGTTCCAGAATTTGTTAGGACTTCTTTTTAGAGGAAATGAATGGGCTGTGGGTTCGGAGCTATCATAGGTGATTCTTTCTTCTCCGCCATCTTGGCTCCACCCCGCTATAATTATTTCTTTATCAATATAATTGCCCAACTTGTGTATTAAAGTGATTAGTTGCTGTTATGTGCATCAAAGTTGTTTAAATGTACACCAGCATCAAAAATTGGTGAAGTTATTTGGAAGTTTAATGTTATGCAAAATGATCTCTTAGTTACAACAACATTTAAGTTTATATCTTTTACTATGAAATTAAGGTTTTTTAACTTCAGTAGAAAATGCATTATATTCTCAGACTATATGTTGATAATAATTTTCATCACACATTAATGATTATTATTCACAATTTCTTTATTTATGCTTTTCCTCAGACTAAATACTCTTCTTTAGTATTATTACATGCAAAAATACAGAAGGATCGTTTACGTGGGAGGATTCGTTTTCTTTTTGGTTTTTAATTCTGAATTTAGGAAATAAAACAAATATTTCAATAAAATGAAGTAGAATAGAAATAATTAAGCGTTTACATTATATAGAAAGTTACATACAACCTGCCCTTTCCTCTTAGATATATAGTGATGAGGTGATTTTTTTCTACTCTGGAGATAGTTACAAATAAGTACATATATATGTATGTATCTATGTATGTACGCATGTATGAGAATGTGTGTGGAATACCATATATATGATATATATGTATATATACATGTATGTATATATGTATATAAAATATAATATGCATACACATACATACATATGTATATATATGTGTATATATATATATATATATATATATATATATCAATCAGTTCTTTCTCTTCATCCAGATAGCACCTTCCTTCACAGGTCCTTCATAGTTAATTTGGGTATTTTAAATGGTCAACACAATTTCATCATCCAAAGTTGTTCTTAAAACAATATTACTGTTACCATAAGAAATATCCCCTTAATTTTGTCTCTTTCACTTTTTGCTATTTCATGCTGGTCTTTCCATGTTTTTTTTTCTTTTTTAATAAAATCACCAAGCTCATCTTTTCTAATACACAAATAGTATTCCATTATGATCATATACCAAAACTCGTTAAGCCACCAACTGTCAGTTATTGCTACATTTTCCAGTTCTTTCCCACCATAAACAACGCTGCTGTAAATAATCTAACATATACATATAGATACATATATATAGATTTACATAAACGTATACACATATGTATATAATAATATAAAGTATAATATAATATATTTATATTATATATGTACATATATATATACATATATATATATATATGTATATTCTTCTCCGTTCCCCTAATGACCTTGGAAGCAAGTATAATAGTCGGTATTACTTCTGGGTTAAAGGGTTTGCACCATTTAATACCACTATGAAAAAAATTCTAGACTTTTCTCCAAAATGTTTGGACAAGTTCATAATTCTATAACTTTTATACCTTTCTAACATTTTAAACAATCTGATAGGTATAAAATGATTTCCCAAAGATTTGTTAATTTGCATTTTTCTATGCAATAATGGTTTTCAACATTTTTATATGTAACTACTGATTGTTTGATTTATTCGTTAGAAAACTGCCTCTTATTGGGGAATGACTCCTACTCTTATAAAATTAATAAAGTAATTCATATGTTTGAGACATGAGATCTTTAGCTGAGAAACTGTCTGTATTTTCTGCTTTTCTTCTGATCTTAGCTTCATTGGTTTAATTTCTACAAAATATTTTGGATTTGGTTTAATTTAAGTTATCCATTTTGTATCTTCCAACATTATTTATTTCTTGCTTATTCATAAATTGTTTACTCATTCCTAATTATATGTAATATGTTCCTCAAATTTTCTTCTAATATTTCTCTTTATATCTAAGTCCTTTGTCCATTTTGATTACCATGGAAAATGATGGAACATATTGACCTTTGTCCAATTTCTGCCAAAATTCTTTTTAACTTTCCCAACTATTTATACCAAACAATGAATTTTTATCCCCCAAACTTAAATATTTGCATTTGGCCAACACAAGTTTACTATACTCATTTACTTCCATAAACTGAATGTCTGTGTGTGTGTGTGTATGTTTGTGCGTATACATGTATATATATATATATATATATATATATATATATATATATATATATATTTATGTATATACATATATACACATATGTGCATACACACATTTACACACAGACATAGACATATACACACATGTATTTGTTCCACCGATCTTCCTGTTTCTTAGCCAATGCCAGAGAGTTTTGATAATTACTGTCCTGTAATACAGTTTAAATTCTGATACCACTAAACTTCCTTCCTTTATATTTTTTTTCAGCAATTCCTTTGATGACTGATTTCCCTGGGAGGCAAGATAGCAGAGTAAGTGGTAAACTGCTGCAAAGCTGCAATACTCACCTCCATAAAACAGGGTCCCAAAATAAATCCTGGAAAAGCCGAATCAGAAAAGTGGGGTAAAACTTTTTTTAGACCAAGAAAATTGAAGGATCAGCAGGAAAAGTTCATCTTACCTGGACGAACAGAGAGCACAGCCCCGGCCAGGAAGCATTCCATCATACCCCACCTCAGCAAACTGTTGGGAGATACTGCGTGCAGTGGAACTGCCTAAAGCCATCAACAAGAACCCTATTTCCCTTAACATATCCAGGACGAGGAACATACTCATGCTGCAAGGACCACTAGTGTCCTACGGGCAAACGTGGTCTCCATAGGCCTGACCATATACGCTTAAGTGAAGCCACTGAAAAATGCAGAAACACACCACCTAGTCTCAGTATATGCAAGACACCACGGCTTATACTCCAACTCAGCACCAGGTAAGTTGCGAGCCCGTTAAGCATCCAGCAGAACAAGCAACTCCTTACCCCATTAGAGGAGAGTCACATACAAGGTTTGCTCCATGGTTCTCAGCGAAAAATCAGTGCAACACTAGGTAAAACGACAGGGTCTATAGCCACTAGCAAAACAAACCAGAGAAAGTGCCTCTTCCATCCTGGGAGCAGAGAAAAATTTAAAATACAGTAAAGAAGCACAAAAAATGAGCCATATACAACAAAAAAAGAACGTGATCTTAGAGTTATAAAGTGACAGGAAAGACCAAGAAACCAACTCAGAAGAGGACAATAATGTTAAAACACAAAAGGGAAAAACATTAAAGAAAAATGGGAAGCAATTTTAAAACAGAAAGGTCTCATGGAAGAATTCAAAAAGGAGCTAAAAATTCTATAATAGAGATAGAATATCAATTGTTAAAAGAAATGAGAGATAAAATACAGGTATGAAAAAAGAGTCAATAGTTTAGCAAACTGCTTAAAAAGTAGAATTCTTTTTAGTAGTTTTACTTATTTATTTTTAGAGTGCAACATTCATTTCCACAGAATTTTGAGTTCCAGTATTTTTCCCCGTCTGTCCCCTCCCCACCATCCCATAACACCTTGCATTCTGATTACCCTTTCTCTCAATGAGCTTTCCCTTCTATCACACCTCACCATTCCTTTATCACCATCTTCTCTCTTTTCTTCTAAGGCAAAGTTGCTTTCCATATCCCATTACAGGCATTTCTTATTTCTCAGCTATATGCAATAACAATTCTCAACATGCATTTCTAATACTTTGAATTCCAACTTCTGTCCATTCCTCCCTCCCTACACATTCCCACTAAAAAGGCAAGGAATTGAATACAGACTCTCTACGTGTCACTTTGCAAATGAATTCCATAATCGTAATGTTTTGTAAGACTGTTTTTCCTTCAATCCTACCCTGTCTCCCATTTCCTCTATTCTCTCATTTGACCTTGTCCCTTCTCAAAAGTGTTTAGTTCTAATTACTCCCTTCTCCCACTTGTCCTCCCTTCTATCATCCCCCTCACCCCATTTGTCCCCTTCTCCCCTACTTTCCTTTAGTGTAAGCCAGATTTTCATTCCAAAGTGAGTGAGCATTTTATTCTCTCCTTATGTCATATGAGAAGAGTTTAAGCTTCACTTTTCCCCTCTCATCTCCTCCCTTTTCTCCTCCATTGTAAAAAGTTTTTCTTATCTCTTTAATGAGCAATAATTTCCCCCATTCCATTTCTCCCTTTCTCTCATCCTTGAATTTTATTTTTTATAGCTATCATCCCTTCTGTTTCAATTGAACCTGTGCTCTGTGTGTGTGTGTGTGTGTGTGTGTGTGTGTGTGTGTTCCCTCCACCTACCCAAATACTGAGAAAAGTCTCAAGAGTTACAAATCTTATCTTTCCATGTGGGAACGTAAAGAGTTCAACTTTAGACAGTACTTTCTGATTTCTCTTTTCATATTTCTCTTGATTCTTGTGTTTGGAAGTCAAATTTTCAATTCAGCTCTGGTATTTTCATCAAGAATAATTGAAAGTCCTTTGTATCATTAATTGACCACTTTTTCCTTTGGTATGCCATACTCAGTTTTTATGGCTAGGTGATTGTTTAAAAAAGAAATAAAATAAAAATTATAAAATGTTCTTTTCCCAAAGACTTCATCCATGTTTTCTCTGTCATGCAGTTAGACTGGGAATCTTTTTCTTGTACTATTATCAAAGGCTCAGTTATATGCCTTCTGAATTGGGGGAGGGGAGGACATGTCAATGTGTCGAATTTCTGCTGGCATCAATGGAAGTGATTTATGTAATAAGAAACAGGAATGTACAAATAAAGTCGTCGAGCTAGAAAGAATCTTACAAATAATCTGGTTCCATGCTCACGTTTTATGGAAGAGGAAACTGTAATCCAGAGAAGGTAAGGGGACTTGTCCAAGGTCATACAAGTACATAATAGGAAAGCTGAGTTACAAACCCAAATTCTCACTCCAAATCCGGTCTTCTTTATACTGTACCTCATTGTTTTTCTATGGAGAGAAAGAGAAGAAAAAGAGGGAATAAGTATTTATATAGTACTTACTATATGCCAGGCATTGCACTAAGCATTTTGCAAAGATCTCGTTGGAACTCCTCAACATCCCTCACAGGAAAAACATTATTATCCCCATTTTAAATTTGAGGAAACTGAGACAAATAGAGGTTAAATGATTTGCCTGGGGTCACACAGTTACTTCTTTTCTGATTGGATTTTAATTCAGGTTTTTCTGACTCTAGTCAGATCTATTCATTTTGCTGACAGAAGCCTCTCTAAAATTAACAAACACCTTCTTGTCTCTCATGCAGCGTTGACCAGCCCTGCCTAAACACGTATGTAAATGTATGACTTATTAAAAAACAACATTTTCAAAAAAAAGTAGAATTGACCAAAAGGAAAAGGAGATACAAACATTTGTCTGAACCACATAGGGATTGTATGTGTGTGTGTGTGTGTGTGTGTGTGTGTGTGTGTGTGTGTGAATATATAAAATATATCAAATGTAAAAGAAATGACCTGGATATTAGATTCAGCAAAGATACTTTAGGAATTATTGGTCTGCATGAAAACAGTGATAAAAAAAAAAGAACAGCGTGGAGAGCACTTTCAGAGCAATTACCAAGGAAAACTGTCTTGTGTTCCTAGAACCAGAGGGTAAAACAGTCATTGAAAGAATCCAAGGATCACTTCCTTAAAGAGATACAAAAATGAGAACTACATTCAATTCTATAGTCAAATTCCAGAATTATCAATTTACGGCAAAATATAATAAGGGACCAGAAATCAGAAAGAGAAATCACAATTTAAATATTGTGGAAACACAGGCAGGATTACAGAGGACCTAGCGGCTTTGACATTAAAGGATTGGATAACTTAGAACCTGATATTCTGTTAGGCAAAGGAAGTTGGAATACATCCACGATATACTACCTAGCAAAAGTGAACTGAATGTTTCAGGGAAGATGAGCATTAAATACAATGGAGGAAATTTCCATCTTTCCTGATTTAAAAAAGCAGAAGAACAGAAAATTTCCATGAGACACAATTTAAAAATTATGGGACTACCTGAAAATCATGATGAAAAAAAGAGCCTAGACATCATCTTTCATGAAATTATCAAGGAAAGCTACCCTGATATTCTAGAACCAGAGGGCAAAATAAGTATTCAAGTAATCCACCAATCACCACCTGAAAGAGATCCAAAAAGAGAAACTCACAGGAACATTGTGACCAAATTCCAGAATTCCCAGGTCAAGGAGAAAATATTGCAAGCAGCTAGAAAGGAACAACCCCAGTATTGTAGAAATACAATGAGGATAACACAAGATCTAGCAGCTTCTACATTAAGGAATCGAAGGGTGTGGAATAGGATATTCCCAGAAGTCAAAGGAACTAGGACAAGGATCACCTACCCAGCAAAACTGAGTATAATATTTCAGCGGGAAAAATGATCTTTCAATGAAATTGAGGGCTTTCAAGCATTCTTGATGAAAAGAATAGAGCAGAAAAGAAAATTTGACTTTCAAACAGAAGAATTAGAAGAAGCATGAAAAAGTAAACAGCAAAGAGATGTCATAAGGGACTTACTAAAGTTGAACTGTTTACATTCTTACATGGAAAGACAATATGTGTAACCCTTGAAACTTTTTAGTATCTGGGTAGTTGGTGGGATTACACACACACACACACACACACACACACACACACACACACACACACACGCACACACACACAAATGCATGCACACACAGAGACAGAGAGCACAGAGTGAATTGAATAGGATTGGATCATATCTTTAAAAAATGAAGCTAAACGATGAGAGAGAAATGTATTGGGAGGAGAGAAGGAGAAAGGGAATGGGGCAAATTATCTCTCATGGAAGAGGCAGGTAGGAGACTTTTTAGTGGAGGAAAAAGAGGGGAGCTGGGAGAAAAACAAGAAGTTTGCTCTCATCACATTCGATTAAAGGAAGGAATAAAATGCACACTCATTTTGGTATGAAAACCTATATTACAATACAGGAAAGTGGGGGAGAAGAGGATAAGCAGGGTGGGGGAATGATAGAAGGGAGGATAACGGGAGGAGGGAGCAATTTCAAATCAAACTCTTGGGGAAGGACATGATCAAAAGAGAGAATAGAAGCAATGGGGGGGGCAGGATAGGATGGAGGGAAATATAGTTAGTCTTACACAACACGACTATTATCGAAATCACTTGCAAAACTACGCAGATATGGACTGTATTGAATTGCCTGCCTTCCCAAAGGGAATGGTTGCGGAGGGAGGGATGGGGAGAAGTTGGAACTCAAAGTTTTTGGAACAACTGTTGAGTGTTGTTTTTGCTACTAGGAAAGAAGAAACACAGGTAATGGGGAATAGAAAGTTATCTGGACCTACAAGACAAAAGAGAAGATGGTGACAAGCAAAACGAAGGATGATAGAAGAGAGGGCAGATTGGTGATAGGGAAACTTAGAATGCTCGTTATATTTTGGATGGGGTGAGGGGACAAATGGGGAGAAAATTTGGAACCCCAAATTTTGTGAAAATGAATGCAAAAAGTTAAATAAATAAATGCATTAAAACAAGAAAAGAAACCCTAGGGAAGGTGATGTAACTTTCCCAGATCTAAAATTGGCTTACAAAGCAACAATTATCAGAAATACTTGATGCTAAGAAATAGACTGCTGGAACAATAGAATAGGTTAGGTGCATAAGATGAATAATCAGTAATTGTAGTAACGCATTATTTCATAAACCCAAAACTTCAGCTTCTGGTATAAGAACTTACTATTTGACAAAAATTATTCAGAAAGTTGTAAAGTAGTTTGACAGGAACTAGGTATAGAGCAAGATCTCACACTTTATACAAATATAAGACCAAAATGGGTACATGGTTTGAACACAAAGAATGATACCATAAAAAATTACATGAGCAAGGAAGAGTTTACCTGCCAGATGTATGGAAAAAAAAAGGAAGAATTTATGACAAAATAAGAGATGGGGAATACAATGAAACGGAAAATATAAATTGTAATGATATTAAATTAAATTAAAAACGGTTTTTCAAGTGTAAAGTTAATGCAAAGAAGAGTGGAAGAAATACAGAAAGTATGGGAGGTGGGAAAAAAGGAGAAAAAAACTGCAACAATACCCTGTACAAAGAACTGTACTAAAAGATCTGAATGTAAGACAAAAGTGAAGTACAGATTCCAGTTAGTCTAAACGTGTGTAAAATCGAAAGACAGTGATTTGCTTCATTCT
The DNA here is from genome assembly GCA_028658325.1 of Potorous gilbertii. Taxonomy (NCBI): domain Eukaryota; kingdom Metazoa; phylum Chordata; class Mammalia; order Diprotodontia; family Potoroidae; genus Potorous; species Potorous gilbertii. The sequence goes on from CM053769.1 coordinate 635,936,919, forward strand.
GTATTCAAACTGGTAGCAATGTTTATATATTCAACTCAAATAAATAATTATTTATTAAACAAAAACTAAGATTATAAGTGAGCGAATGGAAGTTAATTACTTTATGAGATAACATCAATCAACCAAACAGTTTCAAAAATGGAAAAACAATGGAAGAAAATGTAAAATACTTCATTAAAAATGGATCTTAAAAAGTGGATTCAGGGGAGACAGTTACAGAATCATTGGACTAGTTATAAATCATAATCAAAAAGGGGACCTGAACAGCATTTTTCATGAAACCATCAAGAAAAATTTTATTGATGTTCTGCAAACAAAAGGTAAAACAGATGTTTAACGATTCCTCTAGTCACCTCATGAAAGGAAACCGAAAATAAAAAAAAAATGGAAGGAACATTATAGCAAAATTTCATGATTTTCACATAAAAGAAAAAACATTGCGAGTGGCCAGAAAGAAACAACTCAAATATTTGAGAGTCACAATTAGTATCATAAAGGACCTGGCACCTGCAACAATAAAGGATTGGGGCTCATGGATCATGATGTTCTAGATGGCAAAGGAACTGTAAGCAAGAGCCATTTCCCAGACAAATTTAAGCATAATACATTAAGGGGGAAACTGGTCTTTAAACAAAATATAAGGATTTCAAGTCTTCGTAAGGAGATCAGCACTAATCCAGAAGTCTGACTTCCAATATCAAAACCCAATAAAAACATAAACATGTAAAGACTATAAGAAACACAAGTGATTTAGTAGAGCTAAACTGTTTACATTTATTTATAGGCAGATGATTATTATAGCTCTTAAAAATTTGTATCAATAACAGTACTGATAAAAGGAATATTCATGGAGGATACAGTTATAAGTGGAATTTGAGAAAGTGGCATAATGATAATTAAGAATGACAAAGAAGAGTACAAAGGATTCAGAAAGAAGTGGAAGCTAGAATGAGGTAAATTGTCTCATATGAGGAAGTGAGAAAACCTATTGCTGTAGAGGGGAAGATTGGGTGGGTGGGCAATGGTCACTGTGAAAGCCTTACTCTCACCAGTATTGACTCAAAGAGGAACAAAATACACAATCAACTGAATACAAAAATATACCTTACCCAACAGGGAAGTAAGGGAGTGATTAACTGGGAGGTAAGTTGTGCATTGAGTTAAGGAGGGGCAGATAAGGGGAAGCGGTAGACAAAAGCAAAAAACCGATAGGGTGAGAAAGAATGAAAGGAGAAAGACAACAAATGGGAAGAATTATAGACAGAAATAGTAATGATAGCTATGAATATTAATGGGATGAACTCTTCCAGAAAACAGAAGAAGATAGAGTAGGTCAAAAAACAGTATCCTAAAATATGTTGCTTACGAGAAATACACTTGGAGCAGAGAGACACACAGAGTAAAGATACGGGGGTGGAGCAGAATGTATTTTGCTTGAATTGAAGTAAACTAAAAAACAGGAGTAGCAACTTCATCTTACAAAAAGTTAAAGCAAAAACACAATTAATTAAAAGATATAATGAAAGAAACTACATCTTGCTACAGAGATGCCATAGTCATTAAGGCAATCATGTTAGAAGAGCAAGGAATAGTCTATCTGGCAGATCTTTGGGGAGGGAAAGAATTCATGACCAAATATGAGTTAGCGAGAAGATCAAATTATATAAAAAAATTATTTTTGATTCTATTAAATTGAAAAACTTTTGTACAAACACAAACATGGCAGCGAATCTTAAAAGGAAAGCATAAAATTGGGTAACAATCTTTGCAACAAGTAAATAAAGACTAAGTTTACAAAATATATGGAGAAATTAATCAAACTGATGACAATGGACATTCTCCAACTGAAAAATGATCAAAGGATACAAACAGATAACTATCAGATGAAGAAATCAAAGATATCTATAGGTAAATGAAGAAGTGCCCTAAATCACTTTTGATTAGAGAACTGCAAATTAAAAGGACTTGGAAATACTAACTCATAACAATTACATTGGCAAAAATGAGAAAAAAAGGAAAATGATAAATACTGTAGATGATGTGGGAAAATTGACACACTAAGGCACTGTTGATGGAATTGTTGGACTGACCGAACAAATCTGTATAACAATTTCGAGCTATATCCAATTGGCGACAAAACTGTGCATACTTTTCTAACCAGCAATACTCACATGAGGTCTGTATTTCAATGATAACATAAAAAAGTGAAAAGGACTTATATTTGAAAAAATATATTATTGTGGTGGCTAAAAATGGAAATTGAGGGAACGGATAATAATTGAGCAGGCTGGGGAATATTAATTTAATGGGATATTACTGTGAAATAAGAAATGTGGAACAGAGAGATTTTAGAAAAATCTGGGAAGATTTGCACAAACTGATGCAAAGTAAAATGAACCGAACCAGGAAAACAATGTATAAAATATTAGCAACATTGTGTAATGAGCTAGTATAAATGATCCATCTCTTTTCAGCAACACAGTGATAAAAGACAGGTGCAAAAGACTCTTAAAAGTAAATGCTATCCATTGTCAGATAAGAACTGCAGTATATTTGTTCATTTACTTTATTCTTTCCAATTGTTTTGTTTCCTTTTGATCTGTTTCTTCTTTCATAACTGTGACAAATATAAGAATACATTTTACATGATAGAATATGAAAAACTATATCAACATACATACCATTTTCAGAAGAGGGAGTTAGGGATTAAAATTTGAACTCAAAATCTTATAAAAATGAATAAACTTCCTTCTTGATATGCACTTGGGGAAAATAAAATACTATTTAAAAACAGTTCCTTTGATATTTTTTATCTTTTGTTTTCAATTTGTTATTATTTTTCAAATTATTAAATATTTTTGGTAATTTAATTAGGATGACACTGAATATAGAGACTAATTTAGGAAAAATTACATTTGTTATTCTATCATCCCAATCTATCCATGAAGAATAAGCATCCTTTTAATTATTTAAATCTGATTTATTTCTATTAAAAGTTTTTTACTTATATTTTTTTCTCACGTAGTCCTGTGTTATTTTTTTAATTTTTAATTTTATTATTATTTTTTAATGTTCTAAAATCACTTCCTTAAAAGTAAGATTTTATCCCCACCATACCTTCCCCCCACTACCTCCCTCCCTCCGCATGGCAGGGTAAAATTCTTTATAGATTCTACATATACTGTCCTATGGAGTACGCTTTGACTAAAGTCATGCTATGTAGTCAAACTAAAATAAATAGAAGAAATCATATAAGAAATCAAACCATAATACACTACCCCCCCACACACACACGCAAACATTATCTGCTACATTCTGAGAATGGCTTCCATATTCCTTTCTCTGAGTGTGGAAGGCATTTTGCCTTAGAAAACCAACTTTGGGATTTTTTTTAGTAAATTTTTGCGTTATTACGAAGTTTCAAGTCTACCAGAAAACACTCTCGCACACTGTGGTCATTGCTGTGCACAAAGTTCTCCTGGCTCTACTCCTTTCGCTCAGCATCAGATTATGTAAGTCCTTCCAGGTCTCCCTTAAGTTTTCTTGTTCATCATTTTTTATGGCACAATAGTACTCCATTATATTCATATACTATAATTTATTAAGCCATTCCCCAATTGATGGGCATCACCTTGATTTCCAGGTTTTGGCAACTACAAAGAGTGCTGCTACAAATATTTTTGCACATATGGGACCCTTTCCCATTTGTATAATCTCTTGGGGATACAATCCTAGTAGCGATATTGCTGGGTCAAAAGGTATGCATATTTTTCTTGCCTTTGGGCAGAGTTCAAAACCGTTCTCCAGAATGGTTGTATGAACTCAAAGCTCCACCAAAAATGAATTAGTGTTCCAACTCTCCCACATCTTCTCCAGCATTTACAATTTAGAATTTGAGATCTGGTAGCGCTAGGCCACCTTCTGAAGCATTTCTTTTTATTAGTCTCTTTGATATTCTAGACCTTTTGTTCTTCCAAATGAATTTTGATATTATTTTATACAGTTCTAGAAAATAAGTATCTGATAGTTTAATTGATATGCCACTAAATAAGTAAATTTAGGTAGAATTGTCATTTTTATTCTATTAGCTCGGCCTACCCATGAACAAATGATGTTTTTCCACTTACTTAAATCTGACTTTATTTGTGCAAAAAGTGTCTTGTAATTGTGTTCATACAATTCTTGGGTTTCTTTTGGCAGGTAAACTCCTAAGTATTTTATAGTGGCTACCCTAGCTTTAAATGAGATTTCTATTTCTATCTCTTGCTGGTGGACTTTCTTGCTAACATATAGGAATGCAAAAGTTTTGTGTGGGTTTATTTTGTAACCTGAAACTTTGCCAAAGTTCTTTATTATTTCAAGTAGTTTTTTACTTGAATCTCTGAGATTCTCTAAGTATATCATTATATCATCTGCAAAGAGTGATAACTTAATTTCTTCTATGGCTATTTTTATTCCTTCAATTACTTTATCTTGTCTAATTGCTACAGTTAACATTTCTAGTACTGCATTGAAAAATAGTGGTGATAATGGACATCCCTGTTTCACCCTCGATCTTATTGGAAATGCATCTAATTTATCTTCATTGCATATAATGCTTGATGAAAGTCTTAGGTAGATAACGCTTACTATTTGATGGAAAGTTCCCTTTATTCTTGCGTTCTCCAGTGTTTTTAACAGGAATGGGTGTTATATTTTGTCGAAAGCTTTTTCTGCATCTATTGCGATAATCATGTGATTTTTGTTTTGTTTTGTTGTTGATATGATCAAAATGCTAATTGTTTTCCTAATATTGAACCAGCCCTGCATCGCTGGTATGCATCCTACCTGATCATAATGTATTATTCTCTTGATAAGATGCTGTAGTCGTTTTGCTGAAATCTTGTTTAAAATTTTTGCATCAATATTCATTAGAGAAATTGGTTTATAATTTTCTTACCCTGTTTTATCTCTTCCTGGTTTTGGTATCAAAACCATATTTGCATGATAGAAAGAATTTTGGAGGACTACTACTTTCCTAGTTTTCAGAAATGTTCTACATAGTATTGGAATGAACTCTTCTTTAAATGTTTGATAGAAATCATTTGTGAATCCATCTAGCCCTGGAGACTTGTTCCTAGGGAGTTCATTGATGGCTTATTCAATTTCGTTTTCTGAGGTGGGGTTGTTTATGTTTTCAAGGTCCTCTTCTGTTAATCTGGCAATTTGTATTTTTTAAAATATTCAGCCATCTCATTTAGATTATCAAATACATGGGCATAAATTTGGGGAAAGTAATTTATAATTATTGTTTTAATTTTTTCTTCATTGGAAATGAGTTCACCCCTTTCATTTTTAGTAATTTGATTTTCTTCTTTCCTTTTTTTAATCAGATTGACCAAAAGTTTATAAATTTTATTAGTTTTTTCACAAAACCAACTATTGCTTTTATTTATTAATTCAATAGTTTGCTTAATTGCAATTTTATTAATCTCTCCTTGGTTTTCAGTATTTCTAATATGATATTTTTTGAGGATTTTCAATTTGTTCTTTTTCTAGCTTTTTGAGCTGCATGCCCTAAGCACTGATCTCCTCTTTCTCTATTTTATATATGGAGGCATTCAAAGATATAAAACTTCCCTTAAAAACTGCTTTTGTAGTATCCCCTAAGATTTGGTTGGTTGTCTGATTATTGTCATTCTCTTCAATGAAGTTGTTGATTGTTTCTATGATTTCTTCTTTAACCCATTCCTTCTCCAGGATTAGATTATTTAGTTTCCAATTGATTTTTGGTTTACTTCCCATGGCCCTTTATTGCATATAATTTTTATTGCATTATGATCCAAGAAGGTTGCATTTACTATCTCTGACTTTCTGCACTGGCCTGTGAGATTTTTATGTCCTAGTACATTGTAAATTTGGGTAAATGTTACATGTATCGCTGAGAAAAACGTATATTCCTTTCTATTCCCATTCAATTTTCTCCAAAGTTCTATCATATCTACCTTATCTAGAGTTTATTAACTTCCTTAACCTCTTTCTTGTTTATTTTGAGGTTTGATTTATCGAGTTCATAGGGACGTTGAGGTCCCCTACTAGTATAGTTTTGCTGCCAATTTCTTCCTTGAAGTCACCCAACTTCTCCTCTCAGAATAGCGATGTTATACCACTTGGAGCATACATGTTGATAATGATATTGCTTCATTGTCTATGGTGCCTTTTAGCAGGATATAATTTCCTTCCTTATCCTTTTTGATTAGATCGATTTCTGCTTTTGCTTTGTTTGAGATTAGGATTGCTACTCCTGCCTTTCTTACATCAGCTGGAGCACAATGTATTCTGCTCCATCCTTTGACGTTTATGATATGTGTATCTCCCTGTTTCAAATGTGTTTCTTGTAAGCAGAATATTTTTGGATTATGGCTTTTAATCTATTATGTTTTCCGTCTCCGTTTTATAAAAGAATTCATTCCATTCACATTCACAGTTATGATTACAATCTGTATATATCCCTCCATCCTCTTTCCCACCATTTCTTCTTTTAGCTCTCCTGTCTCCCTTCTGCTCCTCAATAGTATTCACTTTTCGCTACCTTCTCCTGCGGCATTCCCCTCCTTCTTTTAGCCCCCCTCCCTTTACCTCCCCTTTATTCTTATTGCTTTTTCTCTCCCTTTTAGCCTTCCTCCTCTTTCTTTCCCCTTCCCCTCCTACTGCCTATAGAGGTAGTTTTGATTATTTACTTAAGTTCATTGTTCCATCCTTTAAATTAATCAGATGAGATTGCCTCTCAAACAATGCTCATCTCCCTCCCCTCTTTCTCTGTCCTATAATTTTGTACTTCTTCTTGTGGTGCAATTTGCCATTTTCTGTTTCCTCATTTTCACACCTCCTGTTGTAATCCCTTCTCGTACTTAAATCGTATTTTTTTTATCATGGTGTCATTTACTTTACATTCGTTCCCATATACATATCCCTTTTATATTTCATAATAGCCGCACAATTCTCAAGATTAACGGGTATCATCTTCCCTCATAGGGAGGTAAACAGTTTGCCCTAATTGAGTACCAAGTTCTTTTCCCCACTCCTGTTTACCTTTTAATGATTCTCTTGAGACCTGCATTTGAAGATCGAATTGTCTATTAAGTTCTGGCATTTTGGTCAGGAAGCTTTTGAAATCCCTTTACTTAGTTAAATGACTTTCTCCTTGCCTGAAATGTCATGCTGGATTTGCTGGGTGGTGGATCTTTCGTTGTAGTCCCAACTCCTTTGTCTTCCTTTTCCATTTGTTCAACATCCCTTTTCAAAGAGATGTTCTCATCAGTGAATTCTTTTCTTATAATTTTATAATCATTGGCCCGTTTATTTCCTATTTCCATTTTAGCTGTTCCAGAAGAGCTTCTTGTGCTTGCGAGCAGTTCATAGCCTCTTCTGAGGTTTCAGATGGAAGTGCAGTCGCAGCTCTGACGTCTTTGGTGTTTGTGTTTTGGTCCTTAAACCCGTAGAAAGATTCTAAGTTTCCTAGGCCCCTCTTCTTTTTCTTATTCATTATTTTGAAAGAAGTTATTGTTTCTATCATTTGTTGTTTAACCCACTCATTCTTTAGCATTAGATTAGGTAGTTTCCAAAAAAAGTTTCCAAAGGCCAGAGTGTGTTTCTTGAGCTAGCTACTGACTGTCTTTCTGTTTGTTGACACAATCGAATTGACTAGTTGTGTTTTCACTTCTATTGGACGAACCTACCGTCCCTGGAGATAGTGCCTTCCCTGCACTCCTCTCAAGTCTTTTTTAGGAGGAAAACTGTTTTACTCCACTTTTATTTATTTTCTTCTCTACGTTCATTTTGAGGCATAGTTCTGTGTTTTTGTAGAGGAAATTTGGAGGGCATGTAATTTTCTAATCAATTTCATCATCTTCCCAGAATCTTAAATCAATATGGATTCTTATAAAGAAGGAAGAATAAAGGCCTAAAAATATTGTTATTAATTAATGGATAAAATTGGAAAATAAATGAGAGGTATGAACGAACGAAATGGGAGCAGAAATAACAGTTTTGCAAAAGAGATAGAAAACTTTAGCCAAGTAATAAACTCCCTGAAAAATGAGAATAAATAAAATGTAAGTGAATTACTGCATAAAGCCAAAAGAAATATCAAAACAAAGTTAAAAGCAGGAAAAAAGGAGAAAATGTAAGATATATCATAGCAAAAACAATAAACAATTTATATGAAAAACAAATCCAGGAGAAAAAAAAATTAAGAGTGAGTGAATTATGTGATTATCCAAGACCAAAATAAAGAAAGGAAGTAAAGAAAAAAAGGAAGGAAGGAAGGAAAGAAATAAGAAAGGAAGAAAAATCAAAGAAAGAAAAGAAAATTAGGCGTCATATGTCACGGAATCATAAAGGAAATCAACCCAGAACTGTGAGAATCAGATAGTAAAGTCGAAGTAGAATCTACCAGTCACTTCTAGAAAAAAAAATACTAAAATTTTAAATTCCTAGAGACATAGATCCCAAAACCAGAATTTCTAGGTAAAATAAAAAAAAAATGGATGTTTTATGCACACACACACATATTCACATATTTATATATAATTATATTTACATATCTACTGATATCTTTATATGTGTTTTTATGTATATGTGTGTGTGTATATATGTATACGTAGAAAAATAATATCAAAATTCTTCTGGAAAAACAAAAAGGTCAAGATTATCAAAGGAATTAAAGACAAATGCGAAAACTAATGCCCCAGCCACATCAGATCTTAAAAAAATACTATAAATCTACAATCATCAAAATTGTTTGGTACTGGCTAATAAAAAAAGGTGATGGCTCAGAGGAAGAGATTAGGTCTACAAGACACATTAGAGAAAATAACTTCCTAAAAGGTCAAATGGAAAATAAATACAAAAATTAACAGGAGAATATAGCTCCTTAAAAGGAAAAATTGAACAGATGGAAAAAGAGATGAAAAACTCAGTGGAAGGAAACAATTTGATAAAGATTATAATTGGGAAAGTAGAAAAAAATGACTCAATGAGACAGCAAGAATCAGTCAAACAAAATCTATAGTAATCTAGTATTTGATAAATTCAAAGACAACAGCTTCCTGTGTAAGGAATCACTATTGTACAAAATATGTGGGAAAACTGCAAAATAGCATGGCAGAAACTTGATGCACACTAATGTCTCATACTCTATAGAATTCAGGGAGGGAACCTGTGCCCTCAAGACAATATGTGACCTTCTAGGTTCTCAAGTGTGGCCCTTTCACTGAATCCAAACTACACAGATGAAATCCCCTTAATAAGACGATCTGTTCAGTAAAACATGAATTCAATCAAAAGCCTGTAGCACAGATTGAGAAGACCATATGTGACCATCAGCCCACATGTTCCCGACCACTGCTTTATTTCAAGATAATGCCAAAATGAGTACATAATTTAGACATAAATGGTAATTAGGTAAGCAATTTAGGAAAGTAAGACACAGTTTATCTTTGAGATCTATAGAGAAAGGAAAAATTTCTGACCAAGCAAGAAATAGAGAACACTATGAAAATGCAAAATGGATGATTTTTATTTCCTTGAATTAAAGAGTTTTTGCACAAAGTCAATGGAATCAATATTAGAAGGAAAATAGAAAGCCCGTACACAATTTTTGTGATCAGTGTTTGTAATAAAGAACTCCTTTCTAAAATATATGGAGAACTGATTCAAATTTGTAAGAATACAAGCCAATTATTTCTTCTTCAAGGATGTAAACAGGCAGTTTTAAGAAGAAAAAATATATACTTCTGTATAATCATATGAAAAAATGCTCTAAATTAGTATTGATTAGAGAAATTCAAATCAACACAACTCTGAGGTACCACCCCACACCTATCTGATTGGCTTTTATGACAAAAGGAAAATGATAAATGTTGGACTTGTGGAAAAAAAGAAATACTAAGGTATTGTTGATGAAGTTGTGAACCTATTCAATAATTCTGCAGAGCAATTTGGAATTTCCAAAAACATATAAAATCGTTCCTATCCTTTGATCCAGCAATATCAGTACTAGGTCTTTATCACAAAGACATCATAGAAGGGAAGGGAAGACTAACACAGACAAAAAATATTTATAGTTGCTTTTTATGTAAGGACAAATAATTGGAAATTGAAGGGATTCTATGTTATTTGAATGTAATGGAATACTCTTGTGCTCTAATAAATGATGAGTAGGTGATTTCAGAAATACCTAGAAAGACTTACATGAACTGATACAGAGTGAAATGAGTCGAACGAGGCCATTGTACACTGTAACAATATTGTCCAATGATCATCTTTGATAGATTTAGATCTTTTCAGCATACAATGATCTAAGACAGTTTCAAAAGATTCGTGATGAAAAAAACTATCCACATCCAGAGAAAGAATTATGGAGTGTGAATGCAGATCAAAGCATACTATTTTTTCTTTTTTCCTCTTTCTTATACTTTTCTCTCTTTTGTTCACACTTTTTCTTTCACAACATGACTAAGGTAGAAATATGTTTGAAACCACTGTCCATTTATTATATATATCAGATTGTTTGCAACTGTCTTGGAGAGTGTAAGTGAAGGAGAAAAACTGAGACTCAATCTTGTCTAGGCTCTTTTTTTGATCATGGCTTTCAGGTAGTCCCATAATTTTTAAATTGTCTCTCCTGGATCTATTTTCCAGGTCAGTTGTTTTTCCAATGAGATATTTCACATTCTCTTCCATTTTGTCATTCTTTTGGT